>OY101432.1:13561851-14007660 GCA_956483605.1 Tuberolachnus salignus | reverse complement strand
AAAAATCGTAAGTTGGTCGAATACATTTCTAGGGGGGTAGGTGGTGCTATAAAAAACCACCATTACATCAATGAGGGGCCCCGACGAGAAAAACTCTTATACGACTCGTAGAAGGAAATCCGTACGGACCGATTTCATTGGTCATTTTTGTTTCACAAAGAAAAAGACTTTATGTCAGCCCGCACTGAAGTGTCCGTTTTTCAATATTTTAATCTCAGACCATTGTAATATATCATTAGAACAAGTCAATTTTAAATTTAAATGTAAGCTATAGGGGTCCTGTGTGTCTTTTACAATGACGCAATTGATTTTTCATTTTTCTGTAAACACTTTTTCTACCGGAAAACTTCGGCCGGTTTATACACTTCTATACCGTTTCCGGTAGGAAATTTTTTCTAGTTTGGTATTTTAGCGAGGATATTTTTCGATATATAATATCGCGTTTTTTTTAACCAACAAAATGACGAATTAAACGGCAAAACGCGATTTCGTCAAACCCGAGATGTATTATTGTCTTTTTTTTTATTCACGTTGATTTCCGGGGTGACCACGGCAACAATGAAAAACACGAATAGTGCGCTACTACTTCGCTCAGAATCGGTTTTCGTTTGCGATTAAAATAAGATATAAATTGAATTCCTATCAATAAACTACCTTCCCGAGTTGTAGGCGTACAACAGTGACACGCGCCAAAGTATTCACGCTCTTTTTGTTGTTCGTAATCGTATTATTTTGAAATCGAATAAAAAAAAAATAAATAAATAAATAAAAATTATGTTGACAATATCAGAAATTCGGCAAATTATTATTTACCGGTACAGCGGGCCGAATATGCCCACGGTCCGCCCCCCCTGAATAATACGAGCATACCAAACATAACCTACTAAAATAACCGAGTAAACAAAACGAATAATTGTTTGTTTCGTTCACACGTATATAATTGTATAGTTTTTTAACGTATACACACTCCGAATAAGTTAATAAGTTAGGTACGGGCGCATAATAATTATAATACGTCTATCCTGTGAAACGTATCGTTAAAATTAAAATCGACCGAAATTTACATTTTTTTTTTTTTTTTATTCCGTTATTGTATTATTATATATTATACTAAAAATGTCGAACATGTGCACTGTGTACAACGATGAATCGACTGATGAATTAATTTAGCGAGTCATCGCCGTGCGGAAAAATATAAATTGTATTTTCCCATTTCTGTGCCGTACGTGGCCAAGTAGTGAACGTAGTTTTAAGTGCGTATTTATTAATTTACCAATTTAATTTGTTCCAATAGTTTTTTTTTTTTTTTTTTTTATATATAATAAATAATCGCCCGTACATCGGTACCAAGATTATATGCTGAGTATCGATTTAGATTTTAAATCGTATACACTTAAATTTAACTAAAACCAAAATGGTTTTTTTTTTTTTTTTAGTGTCTACGTCAGAGATTCTCAAAACCTTGTTGACCCTCGGCACCCTTAGTTATTTTCTAAAAATCCGCTGGCGCCCTATACTCTATATTCAATAGTAATTTATCGTGTATTTGTAGGGTTTATATTTTGTAACTTCGGTTTTCATTAGCATAGTGCCTAAGTTAAAACAAAAGTACTTATATAATTTTATTTTACACAAATCTTTTTATTCGTGGTCGAATATTCGAAAGACATACTCTCGTTTCTTCATCAATGAACTCCATTTTCATTCGTTTATTTGTTTTTATGTTTACAAGAGTGGAAAAGCCTTGTTCACATAAATATGACGTCGAAAACTACAGTAATATTTTTAGAGCTTTATATCGCCAATATTAGCGTGCGTTTTTTAACATGAATCCAAAATTCATTTAATGGAAGATTTTTTTTGTATTTTGATACAAAAGTTCTATTGTTTCGTAGTGATAATCTAAGACCAGACTGATTGTAGTGAAATTGTTATTAAATATACTGTTTGTTATTTTGTGGGTACGTGTTTTGTAAAAAATATAGATAAGAAAAAGTCACAATTATTTCACCGCAAATATATGGTACGAGTGATAACTTTATAACAGTTCACATCGAAACAATAGCAATCAAACCGGTATGAAAATTAAAATAGATCGAACATCGCAGTCAATTACTACAAATTATATGAAACACAATTTTTTTTTTTTTTTAACACATACAATCTAGAAATACAGTTTTACAATAAGCATGTTTGGGGATTTACATAAAAAGAAGGGCGGGATTGACATGAAGAAGTAATCACCCCGGCGGCAACATTTACCGACTAGAGATGGTATTTTCAGATCACGGTTCCAATTTCGCTTTAACATTCTAGGCGGATTTTCTGGAATGGATTCAGAGTTTAGGGCACGGATTAGTGGGTTAGAGTGATTTGGTAAGACGGGCAAGGAATAATTTATAGGCATTTTCGGTTTCTTCTCGAACAGTTAAAACGTTTAAGTCTGAATGCTAGTTGATGCGGTTTGAAACGTACGGAGGAGCTCACGTAATTATTCGTAGTGAGGTCGATTGGAATGTTCGGATTTTGTAAGTATTCGATTTTTTTCGCTGCTCCCCACAATTGGATTCCGCATAACCGAATTGGCTCGAGGAGGGTTTTGTTTTAGTAGCAGTTTTGTATTTAGGTCAGGTTTTGCTTGCCTTCCTATAAGTGGGAAGAGTGTTCTTCGTCTGGCATTCAGCACGAGACGTTTCTGCTCAATATGTATGGCCCAGGTAAGTCTTTAATCGAGTGTTCGGCCCAAATGTTTAACATTGGAGGAAGGCGGGATGACTTTATAGACTGGAGGTACTGCGGTTGAAACACAATTGGCTTTATATTATAATCTATGTTATTATACACGGCGCTAAATTTTTCACGAAATTGTTATTTCTTAAAAAAATATATTTCAAATAATTTCACGGCATCCCGGTTGGGAACCTCTGGTCTACGTCAATAAAATTATTGTTTGACATTTAGACAAATGTACGGATTATTTCAGACTGTTTTTTTCTCGGTACCTCTACCACTGTTATTATATAGCCCGGCCCATCAAATAACAAAAACTATGCGCAATTGCGCAATGTTTCCGTTTTTACAAGAAACGTTTTACCAACATGCGATAATACGGGTACCGAAAATTAATTTCAATGACGAGTAGTTTTTTTTTTTTTTTTTTGTAATCGAATTTTAATGAATAATTTCGCGTTTGCGTAATTTATTATTTATTACTATTTGCAACTCTAAAGATGGTCGTTCGCCTGTAAATATCGATTTCCACGTATATAATAATAAATTCGCGTAACAATATATATTTAAGAGTACTGTTGTTGTACTTGTTTAC
This sequence comes from Tuberolachnus salignus, assembly GCA_956483605.1. NCBI lineage: Eukaryota > Metazoa > Arthropoda > Insecta > Hemiptera > Aphididae > Tuberolachnus > Tuberolachnus salignus. The sequence continues at coordinate 14,004,335 of OY101432.1, read as the reverse complement.
GACAAATCGTGGCGGGCGTAAAAATAAATTGCAATTTCTAAATTACCGTACCATCGACGGGCGTGCGTATCGCAGTCGCGAACGGTTCGATTTTAGCAGTTAAAAATATTTCAATCGAACGGGTAGGGTACACCACCTAACCAATTTTAAGAGCCTGCCCGAGAGAGAGAGAGAGAGAGAGAGAGAGAGAGAGGAAAAAAAACCACTCGTTTTAATATTATTGTCGATACTAAATGCGATTTACCTTAACGGTGTATTGCGTATATAATGTTGAGTAGAACACGATGATATATTATCAATAAAAAAAAACACGTGTAATGTCAAAGGATTATATTGTCTACACGAGTTCGTTTCATAGTCGATTTATAAATTACCACAGCCGTACACATTAACTGTGATAATAATAATTGGCGGCAAGTCGAATGACTTGTAAATCTTTGGAAATTTGTATTTGAAAAAAAATGTACTTCTGTTGTAGGTGGGAAGTTGGGAAGACGTAGGATATTGAATTGGATTTTTAACGAAAAACGATTCTGCGTGAATTTCATCGTTCAGTCGTGTTTTAAGATTCATACGAATTTCAAACGTTATTATAAAAAAAAATATATAAAAATTTGCCTACGGATTTCAATATTTTTATTTGGCAATAATGAACCTTGTGTCGAATTACCGAACGTTTTTGAGATGCCGAAAAATGTAATCCGCATAATAAAACCAAATAAATACTAATATACATACCTCGAAAAACGCCAGAACGTTTTGAAAATTATACCACGTCTATAAATGGCTAATAAGTGTTCGGTTAAACTATAAAGACAAAAAAAAAAAACTGTCGCTATACCGTGTTCTACGTTTCAACCTTTTTTTTTTTTTGGAGGTATCGCAACCTACAGGGGGAATTCTAACCAACAGGGCAATGCTTCGCTACGCTCGAAACAAAGAACCGGACAACGGCTTACTATAGGAGGTCTGTTCAAAAAGTACCAGGATTTTAGTTTTAACAATTACAAAAATTAAGTTACATATTATTTAAAGATATCTCCTTAAAAATACTCTCCTCCGGACGATATGCAGTGATCCCCCGGCCATCTTGCCATTTTTCAAAAGTCCTACGGAACCGTTCCAATGTTAAAGCTACGAGTCCTGTTGCCGTGTTCGCTTTGATTTCCTCTACGTCTTGAAATCGTTGTCCTTTAAGCGCAGATTTTAGTCTTGGGAATAGAAAAAAAAAAATCACATGGGGCCTGATCGGGAGAATATGGAGAGTCTGCGGGACCACAGCAATATTTTTTATTAGCTAAAAATTCACGAATCGATAGCGCTAAATGTGCCGGGTGCATCGTCGTGGTGAACAATCGCGGAACGAATTTTGCAGAGCGACCCTTCTCGTCTGTACATTTTCCTGTAGAATTGCACGACAAGACTCAATTGAGATTCGCTTTGTTAACTCACGAACGGTTCATCAGCGGCCATTTCGCATTTTTTCGCAAATTGCCACCACCTACCATCGTTTCCGGATGACGTCGACGGTCTACCAGAACGTGGATCGTCTTCAGTTGACCGCCGACTGTCCTTGAAACGTTCAAAACACTCGAAAGTCACGTTACCACTTAATGAATCATCCCCAAAAGTAATTTCCGTACGTTTCCGCTACATCATTTTTACCAAGTTTCAAGCCATACTTGATGCACACGAGTTGTTCGTTAATTTCAGACGTGTCGAACACAACGACGAACGAAACAAACCGCGTGTAACATTAAACTGAGATAAGATAGCGACTTCGGGTTTTGTTAAAAATATCCACTTGTTCGCGGGGAATACATCTATTTACAATTCGAAACGTTATCGTGTGTAGATTAGCCGTAATAACATTTGTCCTGGTACTTTTTGAACAGACTTCGTATTATCCGCCGAATATGGACGATATTTAAACAAAGAAAAATCGTTTTGATTTCCTAGCTGCTGGCACGTACTACGCATTAAATATATTAATCGTTCTGTGCGCCGTTTATAGCCGACATAAAATCGTCAGCTGTACGGGTAATGAAAATAAAACACGAGCCCGAAGGTCGTGTCGGACACGATTCTTAATTGGCCCTGGAACGGGCACGTAGTGTCCACAACGCCGTGCTCGACCACAGGAGCGAGGCTCACATTACCGGATTTCTATTTTATTTGTACCGAAATTATTTCTCACGACTAAAACGCAAAGAGAAGTTTTTCTACCCTTAGTTGAGCGTAAACGTTCGGGGACGTCAGAGGATACGTTGGCCGATGTACGTTTACTTAACAGCGCGTAGAAAAATTGATATATATTTTTTTTTGCTTAAATGAAATTGACCGTGACCAAATATTAGTTATTTATTGAAATTGATTACATTTCGGATGTTTTTTTGCAAAAGAAAACAACAAAACATAATAATAGAAGAGATAGCATACATTATACCGAAAAACTGGGAGGTGTGTATGCAGCAGAGACTATTCACTCTATTCTGATCATTAACCTTCGGTACCGAAAGGTGTCGGCCAGGTGGGTTCCGAAAATGCTCACAGAGGAACACAAACGGAAACGCGCCGAGTGTGCTGAACAGTTCCTCGCCAGTTTTTTAAAAAGGAAGGAAACGAATCTCTTGATTCAATAATCACAGGAGATGAAACACGGGCCCATTATTACAAACCAGAGACGGAGGAACAGTCAAAACAATCGAACTCGCCAAAACCCAAAAAGTTTAAACAAGAACAATCAGCTGGCAAGGTTATGGCCACCGTTTTTTTTTTTTTGGGACAGACATGGCGTCTTACTGGCCGATTGCATGCCCGAGGGCACAACAATCAACGCCGTCAGGTACTGAGTGACCCTACGCAAACTTTGATGGGCTATCCAGAACAAACGACGTGGTAGGTCGACCAAAGGCGTTCGATTGCACCAGGACAACGTGCGTCCCCATGTGGCCCGCAAAAACAACGACACTCATCGAGGAATTTGGATGGGAGGTGATTACAGTCCAGACATCGTCCCCAGTGATTTTCATCTCTTTCCTGTCCTCAAAAAAAGACTTGACAGGGCGAAAATTCGCGAACGACCAAGATGTTCAACAAGCGGTTATCGCCTTCATAAAACAGGCGACAAGGGAATACAAAAGTTCGTCTCCCGGATGCGGGAAATCATTGAGCGCGAAGGCGACTACACTGAAAAATAACTGAATGTACAAGCTTTCCAATCATGCCCGTATACACTGACAATAAATCTCATTTATTGTAAAAAACAAATTTGGAGACCTTACAATTATAATAAATTAAAATGTATTTTTTTCCCCTAAGTTCTCCCCCCCCCCACACCTTTATTGGTCTCTACGTCGTATACACGGTCGTTCTCGTCCGGAAAATAATGTTAAAAATCAGGCGATCGGAAAGGGTCGGAATCGAATCCGAGCGGCCACATCGCATATCGGGCGATTGATTTACCAACTGAGCTAACCGGGTTGCCAGACTTCTGGCACTATTTCCGTCTGGACTCGAACTATAAAACCGCAAACATTCTCGAAAGGTTTTTAATAGAAATGCCCTAAATAACGAATGTTGAACGAACAAGTCTTGTAGTTTTACAGTTTATAAACTCGAACAATATTAGAAGGACACTCATTATTTTCAAGTCTTCATTTTACTATATTACTTAAAATATTATTTGTATATAATTAAAAAAAATCATAAAACGATACAATTCGTATGTCCATACTCAATTTTCATCAATCAATAATCAAACTATACTTCAATTAATCGTATTGATTAATATTATCGAAATTATAAAAAAAAAAAAAATGTTTAAAAGATTCAGTTTTTAAAGATAGGAGGTATATGTGCCCCTGTTATTAATACAATTAATTTACTGAGTAGTATTTGCAGTGTGTTTGTAGTTAGACTTCAAATGGAGTGGATTCAAACACGGTATCATTGGTTGCTGTAACACTTTGTACTTGGTCTTCTTCAATTTCTGCTTACAGTCGCCCTGTAAATACCACAAAACGTTATAATAAAATTCATAATGTTATACAAACTAATTATATACCTACGTTATAACGTATGGCGGTCATTATAGTGCGATTTAATGATTTAAAATAAGAATTAATATTGTGAAAATTTTTAAAACCGTAGCTGTGGGTTTCTTTTTAGTTGCACATGCAACATAATAAATTACTGTAGAGCCAAAACAGAAAACTATTTATATGTGTATATGTATATTTATATATATTGTATAATATGTATGTAGTTAAAGAGCACAAGGTCAACTCAAAAGTAGATTATCGTATACAGTGTATTTAAAATTAAAACAAAAAACAACAATGGAAATTATGAGGAGTAGGTAGCATGTGAATATATTATTATCATTGTAGACAGTAGGATATTATTATGTATATTATTTTCAATTTTAAATAAATTGTAATTTACTTGAAACCCATATATATATATATATATATATATATATATATATTATAGCCTGAAATGCTATAACGGAATAATATTTAAAAACACGAAAGAGAAAAACTAATATGTTATAATATTAAGCTTCTCCGGTTATTTGAAACGGTTGGTTTATTATCAGGGTCCTATTTAGGCAAGGCCATTATGGGTATTTGTCGGGGGCCCATACGGATCAGGAGACCACCAATGGATTTGATTATTCTCTTTTAATTTTTATTAATCTTTAAATTTGAACAACACCAAAATAAGTATATACGGTCAAAAGTGCTTGAAGTAGCTAAGCAAAATTAGATGCCTTAGGAATTTTATCCATTGAAAATTGCATCACTGCAAGAGTAATTTCGAGGAAGTTAGTTATTAATACATTTCTGCACAAAAAGCTAGAAAAAAAAAAATAAAATTATAAAAATTGTAAAGATTTTGCAATACCTACATACAAATAATGTTAAATTTATTATTAAATATTCACTGGTTATAATTTAATTTACAATTCATAATAAAATGCCAAATTTTATTTTATTTTGTCCCCCGGGCCTCGAAAATTCTAAATCAGGCTCTGATTTATTTTATTTTATTTTACGGCTTGAGCATTTGAAACGTTGATTAATAACAATACGTATGGCAGGACCGGTCATTTTTTTTAATTTTTTTTTTTTAGTTGGTTTTCTGTGTGTCTAATAGAATAAAATCGGTAAATGACGAAAAATTCCACGACGAATACCCACGTTTGCATATCCTTGTTCGCTTTTCCCGTAGACTCTCAGGGACACCCTGCTGATGTTTGACCAATTGGACACAATGTTGTACATTGCCATTTTTTCTTCGTCGGACGTGTTCTCGATGTCATCCAACACGCGCAAAAACAAATTGTACAAGTATTTCTTCGTGCCGGAATCGATTTTATTTTTCGCTATGTAATAGTTGTTGAACATGCGGTACAGGAAATAGTATACCATTCTGAAAAACACCAACATAAATAACATATAAAACAAAATGGGTAAAAACTCAGTGGCGTATTTACAAACTTTTTTTTTTTTTGGGGGGGGGGGGGGTGTCGTAGTTTTATAAATCAGTAAAAAAATTATGATTAAACTCGATTTTAATCTGTTATTATATTAACTAATTATTTATGAATTAAAATTAAAGAATCACAAAATTATATTAAAAACCCTAGTTTTCTTTTCTTTTTTTTTTTTTATTTGCCAATTCGTCAATAACTTCATCGGTCTGAATATCTAAATCTCAGCGAATGGATAACACGGCAAGGCCATTAAAGGGGGCCCCTACACGATCAATTTTATTGCGCAATATAATACCGTGCTTATTATATTGTACAATAATTTTTAACACAAACGATTCAATATTTTTGTGCAATAACCCCAATAGTTTGAAATCACAAAATGCATTGACAGCCGAAGAATTATTAAAATGTCTCAAAAACGAAATGCGTGGTTTCGCAATAGTTTTATATTTTTAATCCACAAAAGAACCAATACGGCGGCATTGATCAAAAGAATGGTACTTAAAACGAAGTGAATCTACTAGTGAGAATTAAAATTAAGTGAACCAAGGGATTACCAACTTTTTCCAGCTCATTTCTATAATTAGTTCTCACGCTATTCACTTTCTATTTCACAATTTCTATGTCTGCAATTTGGTCAACGTCTTTCAATTTTTCAATTAATACCTTATATGCATCGTTCTTTAGATTTCTATCACTATAATCAGTACTTTTAACTTTCCATAAAGCCGGATGTTGACCGTATAATTGCAATAGTTCGATAATAAATTCGCGGTCTTCATTGCGCTTCGCCATGGTGACTGGAAGTGGCAACTGAACTGACAAAATCATCAATTATTGTGCAATATTATGCCTAAACATACAAATTGTTCGATATTGCGCAATGTGTGCAATGCGCAACATTATTGTGCGTGTAGGGGCCCCGCTTTAGTCTTTTTCGAAACAAGATGCACTTCGAAATTTAAAACGTTTAATAAGGAATTATATTTTGTTGGGTGATTGACGAATATTTACATCAGATATTGAGTTCCTTAGGTATGTTTTTATACGTTTTAACGTCGAGAAAGATCTCTCGGCTGTTGCAGTTGAAACGGGCAATATGGCCAGAATTTTTAAAAGCTACAAGTGTTTGGGTACATATCATTACATATTGAAAGAGTTTTTCCCGTTGCGTTTTAAGGGTAGTGTAGACAGTGAATAAACTTTTCGTATCCAAAGTTTTACGTCCGAAATTAAAACTTCTATTCAATTAAATCAATATCATAATGATGAATTAATTAAAAACACATATATTACCGTACACTGGTTTTATTATGAGTTTATAAAAAGTTTTATATAAAAATAAGAGAAAAAAAAAAAAAAATGAAATGAAATCGAATAAATACTTCAATTAAACGTTAAACATTTTTTTTTTTCTTCGTTATAATTTACAAAATAAACCAACTACAATAATTATATTATTGAGGGGTTAAAAATTTGAAGTCTTGAAACATTCTCCGAGGGACGGAACCCCCCCCACACACACACACACCCCGCCCCATATGTATGCCACTGGGTAAATTAAGACGAGGGAGTAATAATAAGGGGACGGCGAAAAAAAAAAATTAGCCAATATAGCCGAAAACAGAAATATCGTATTTTTACGATAATTTATTTCGGATTTTGTGCGCTGTATAATCGATAGGAAAAAATATTCGATTTTGAGGAAATTCCCGATTTACGTGGATAAGACGTTTTAAGACTCCATACAAACGCTCCGACAACTTGAAACGAAAATGCACCCGGTTTACCCGAACTTTGCTCCGAATCGTTTTTCGTTGGCAATGGTTTTTACCGTAATAAATTAAATTCCCATCTATATAGCTTCCCCCGACCTACCCGTGGTGCAAAGTATGTCGGGAGTATGTATTTTTTTTTTTTATAAAAAAAAAAAACATTTATTTAAACGAGTTTGGCACATCTCTACCCATAATTTGGCTATCTATTCTAAATATATTTTAGGTACTACCCAAATTAATCCCTGGCGTTTTAAATAGGATTGACAGGCACGTGCAATTTCCCCCCCGTTGCTATTGGGCTCGCCGAACGCGACGAAATATTATCGTTGGAATCTCGCCGGGTTCTCAAACCCCTATGAAAATATTGGGACATTATTATGGGTACGCCGCCGCCGCCGTGCCGGGATATAATAGTAATTAAAAACACAATATACTTATCACCTGAAGTCGATGGCGTCCTGATCGCCGGAGACCTTCGATTTTGGTAAGCACTCGGACATGATCAGTAAAGCTCTGGAAAAAAGTTTAAACTTGTCGTACTTGAACGCGTCTTGCCGATAGAACGATTCCAGGAAATCCATCCATTTTATCAACACTTCCTTGGGCTTGGAGTCGCCAATCAGGAAAAAGTCTTCCATGGTGTTCATGTTGACGAACGACAGGTTCTTCATGTCGTAGCACTCGGCCTCCTTGCGGTTATCGTGCTGCAGCTTCTTGATCATTTCATTCACATCAGAGTACTTCTTGGTCGGCACACACTGCGCCAGCCTCACCATGTCCCGGATCCCGTACATGTCGATGGCGTCGGCCAGCTGGAGCTTTTCCGCGTCCGTCCAGATTTCCGGATTGTTCTTCTTCGATGACTGTCAAAAACACACAAGCACACATCGTTATAACAGCGTACCGAACAAAATTATAGTATTACAGAGTGACGTAAACAAAGGGGAGGTGTTGTTTTGGGTGTCTGACACCCACCGCACCTTCTCGAACAGTATTTATGGAAATTTAATGTTTTTTTTTTTTTTTTTTAAAGCTTATATATACGAAAATAATTTTATGCTTTATTATCATTTGTTGACAATTGTACACAGATTGTATTATTACAAGATTTTTATCCAAGAAATGCGTTTTTAGAGATAAGTTAGACGTGGACGTGGGCGGGGGATTTGAATTTAGTAGACACCCCCCACCCCGCCCATCTATCAGACAAATTCTATTTGCGACCTACTGTATAATATAATACCTATTATTATTATTATTATTATGTCGATTCGTATAAAAAATTCGTTCTTCAATAATACTACACACTTGCCGCCCAAAAACGATCGAAATTTGATTTAGATCATCATCTAAATGATGAAAACTCGAAAGCTAAATATATATATTTACAATATAATATTATCGTCACGCACGATTCGATTGTAGCTTATCGGTTTCCGTTCGGAAAACGTGGGTGTGTAGTAAAAAACATAAAAAATAAAAAATAAAAAAAAAAACCATAAACACACAAAACAAACAAATATAGACGAAGGCCGTGAGAGGAGAAAATAAATACGAGAGTAATAAACGAGTCGACGGGCAAGTATAAATGTCTTTGTAGTGGGTGCGTATAGCATTTTTTTTTTTTTTTTTTTTTTTTTTTTTTTTTTTTTTTTTATGTGCATGCAAAATTAAAAACAATTCACAATCCGAACGCGCAGCAGAATGGGCGTGGATGGTAGCGATATGTTGTAAAAAAAAAAAAAAAAAAACATAAAAATAAAATCAAACGATAATAATAATACCGATTACCGGACGACGGTAATCCTAAAAGTGACGGAGGAGAAGACCCGAGTGTGGCGCAACCGTTAGTGGGGCAGGGGTGTCTCGGTTAGGTTAGTTTAGTTTACATTTTTTTAGGCTTACATGGAAAAATAATTGTACCGCAGCATTTTTACAATATTACATAAATTATACGAGATTTGTTTTAACCGTACGATATAAGTTTATCATGCGTAACGAATGCCCGTCAATGCGGACGCCAGCCAGTGTATTCAGTAGTGAGTAATCAACCGAGGGCAGGGGTTGTGCTAGGGTGACACCCCATTTGAAATAATCCTAAGCCAGAGGGATGTGGGATAGTTATATACCACCTCCCAAGTCTACCCAAATTTAATAAAATATGCGATGCAATGAGATTTGCTTTGACTTGTTTATAATTATATATTTGTATTGGGTTATTTTTTTAGTTACTCCCCCCCCCCACCCCAGAAAAAAAAAATCCTAATGGATTTCCGCCTATGGTGCCCAGGGAGGAGTTGTTTCGAATGCGAACGAGCATATCTATCTTAGGATATATTTTATCCTATTTTTATTCTTTTTTTTATCTTGTCTATCAAATTAATAACATATAATCCCAGCACCGGACACGATGAGAAGAACGGTGGATGGGGGGGGGATCTGTCTAGGTACGCCTAGGCTTTTATTACCATCGATTATAAACGAAAATACACAAGTTAACGCGTTAGTATTCGAATAAATTTATCTATGCGTCTGGTTTATGTAGCCTGCAACAATATTACATCGGTTTTTAAATTTGTGATTTTACATTCTTTATTAATTTCTCATAAAACTATTATTATTATCATCATCATCATCTTATTGTTAATAGCATTAAATACGCTTTTTGCAATTCAAAAAATATCACAAATAGAAATTTATTTAAAAAAGTACAAAAAAGTACAAATTATTTAACTCGTATTATAATGTAAAAAAAAAAAAAAAAAATGACTTAGGGTTTTGATTTTTAGATTTAAAAACAGGATCTATAAATGCCAAAGGATGTATTGTTCAATACGTCCCTTGTAACTCGGTTGAAATAAATACGTACGTATGTTTCGCGATTGAATTGACCAAATAGATAATCGGAGAGGATGTTTTTTTTAACGCCCCATGGGGGGATGGATATAACTCTTGACGAACAGTCGTCCCTGCGCTCGACACCTACGGCCGTTCATGTATGTTAAAACAAACAGTTTTTGATTTTTATTGTTTTCAAGTGTCTAAACGAGCAATAAATCTCATCAGTTTTAATAACGTTATTGATTTTCTACTAGAATTCATGGGTATGAATATTTCATATTATTAAATGAATATTTGTACATTAGTTTAAATTAATATTAATCCTTTTTATTTTTATTTTTACAGTAAATATAGTTTAGATAGTGTTGTTTAATTCACATTTTAATATCTAACAAAATACAATTATTATTACAATTACAAATTCAAAACATAACCTGCGACTTGGATATTTTATATCGCACTGTATCTATATGTAATATATACATAAACTAAATATAATATTGATTATAAATTGTTTGTACAATCAATGTCAATATTATAGTGAGTACGTATATATGTAAGTAAATCTCAATAACCGATAATGCTTTAGTATATTATACAATTTTACTCGTTTCATTTCTTGTATGCAATTTGATAAATAAACGTAACATTAAAATTATATCATGTTATATATATATGTATATAAAATATAATAATAATAAACCAAAAATATTTGTAACAAACATAAAAACAGGCAAAGTTGGGTAAAAATAGGTATTAAAAACTACATACAATTTGAATGAATTTTTTTTTTATTTGAATAGAAATAATTACATTTAAAACCATATTATAATAAATTATTAATATAAATACCTATTTTTTTTTATTTTGTTTTTGTATATAATGATTAAAATATTCTTTAATTACATCAATCAATGATTAACTTAAAATTGGTTAAAAAAAAAAAAATTGTTTTAAGTTTAATATTTACGCTGCATAAATACGACGGCTGGGTAGTAATACAGGATAAATATTACAACAGCCACACATACTATAAAATTATAACTAATTCAAATAATGGATTGCTGGAAGAACCTCCTTTGCATGGAAATTATTCATAATTAAAACAAAATTGGTGTATATTAATAATAATAAAATCAAAGTCACCAAACTTGAGAGTACATCAATACTTCCAAAATATGATTCAATTTATTTTCTGTGTCTATCTATATTATACAAAATACTATTAACGTTTTATAAGAGCATTATCACAATTTACATTCAGAAAACATAAGTAAAAAAATTTTAAGTCTAGCAATAAATATCCTTACAAAATTACGTTTGTCTTCTAAACGGATAGTTACTACAGTAAAAAAAAAAAAAAAATAAAATAATAATGGATGAAATAATAATTGTAAAAAAAATACAATATGAACGAGTTTATTAAGTCATTGTTGAGTTATGAAAATACATTTGCAATAATTAATAAGATACTACAAAAAAATTGGTTTGTTCCAATATTAATGTAAAATTATCATATACAAATTAAGTAAAAAGAAAAAGACATTTAAAGTAAAATTGGTTTTAAATCAAATCATTACTATTTATTTATCTCGAGTTGTTACAATTCATTCAAAATTAAAATACATAATCCGGTCCCGCCATATCAATGGCCCATCTAAATTTGTCTCTTTGTGTTTTATTGTAAATCTTCTCAATAGGAACATCAAATTTCTTGCACCAGGCAACTGATATACGTGGATCCAAATAGTTTAATTTGGACGTACCCAAAGCAATTGTCTTATTCTCTTCTTTGTCAGTTTCTTGTATTTCTAATTTGGTCAGCTGATTTTTTATTCGTTCTAAGGCTTTTTTCTTCTTATCTAACTGTGTCTTAGAATGAACACTACCGTCTTTCACGTCTCGTTTTGCCTGTTTATACTGTTCTTTAGCTTCTTTAACCTGTGATCTTTTAGTTTGAATCTTTTCTTTAAGATTGCCCATTGATTTTTCATGAGTTTTGGGCACGGCACGTTGATGGTTACATAAAATAGCTACAGCACGGTTCGCTCGATTATATTGCAAAACTTTCTCTACTTCAGATACGTTTGGGTCAGTTAATTTGGCCAATTGTTGTTGTAGTGTCCATGAAGCATTAAATGTACGGAAAACTTTTGCAGTTAGTCCATCCATAAGTTCATGCAAATGTTGATTCAATATTGATGTATTTAAACGATCAAATAAATCATCGTTACCTTTCTTGTTTTCCATGAATATCTTCAAGTTTTTGAAAACTCGTTTTTCTACAGGTACTTCATTATAATATCTAATGGAGTCTTTACCGAGAAAATCAAATACAACTACATACTCTTTATCATTAAATTCTTCATGCAACTGTATGTGTTCCACACGTAAAGAGCAACAACCTACAGTATCAGCTTGATCTTCATCTTTTTCATTTCCTGCTCTCAACGCCAATTTATCAATGAAATACAAAGCAACTGATCTCTGTCTTACATGCATTTCTCGAGATTTCCAATCTTCAATATAGTTTTCCCTAATTTTATCAATCGATTTAGCTAATTGTCTAGCAGTCTCATATTTTTGCCAATCTTTTTCACCCTTGAGTTTAGAAGAAGGGTTTAACATGACATACTTAACTTGCCCTTGAACATTTTCTATCCAACTAGCAAGCCATGTTACACTATGGTCATGCCTTACTTCTTTCCATTTATGACCAGAAGGAGGTTTTGGAATATTAGAATCTTTGCTACAGTTTATTAAAACATCCTCAGGCAATACTCGCTTTTTCAACATACCCATTTTAGGATGTTCACCTCGTCCTCTGAATAATCCAGGTGGTTCTATTTTGAAATTACCAATTTTCTCTTTATGACCATCAATAGTACAGAATCCATACTCTTTTTGCAGCGCTTCGTTATCTTCTTTAATTTTCTTTTTTTCTTCTTTACTCATAGCTTTGCGTTCTTCTGTCTTTTTAACGAAATACACACTCATCTCTTTAAAATTACATAGTGATAGATCAGTTATTAACTCTTTCTCTTTATGTGTCATAGTTCTACGCCAGTCTTTAAGAAAGTTGTTGTTAAACACTTCTTTTGTTGTATAATCGTGATCAAGCATTTTTGCATAAAATGTTGCTACTTCTTCTGCAGGTTCGGAAAGAGTTATTTGCTTACCATTATAGAAAAACTTCACACTACTTGGTAAAGGTTCATATTCTGGAGCAAAGATAGGCCCTTTATGTTCCAAAAATTTCCATTTAACTCCATCGTCTTTCTTCTCTTCTTCCCACCATTTCCATACTTCTGGTTGTTCTTCTTCCTTTTTTTTCTTATTTGGACTTTTAATAACACTTTCTTTTTGTGATGAAGAACTATTTTCTTTTTTTACCTTATGTTTAGATTCTTTAGAAGAATGATTCCTATCCTTTTCTTTGTGCTTACTTTTATGTTCTTTATCTTTTTTATGTTTTTTATGACTGCTTGTGTGTTCTTTTTTAACGTGCTTTGTTCGGGCGCTCAGAGGAACATCATCTTCACTACTGGCAGAGTGTTTTCGTTTTCTATTAGATAAGGGTATGTCATCATCAGATCCAATCGGCATTTTTTCCTTAATTGAATAATCATTATCACTCTGTTTTCTCTTAAAGTTAGCATAATCATCATCATTATCAGAATAAATTTCTTCTTTGATAGTATGATTTAATTTATATTCTCTCTTAATCTGAGAATGATAACCTGAATCATAAGAAGGCTCATCTTTGTACTCTCGTTTTATTTCTTTTTTACTGTGTCCATTTTTTTCGTGTTCCTATAGCAAAAAAAATTATCAAAATTAGAATAATATTAAAAAAAAAATATAGGCCCCTTTTATCATTATAAATTATTGCCAAACCAAAATGTATATTATAAAATAAAGTTTATAACCAGTAAGTGTTAAAGAGCGATAGAAAAAAAAAGGCCTTGTGTACATTATTAAAAAATGTTACCTTTGATTTATATAAAACTCTCATGTACACCTATTCAACTTGATTGGTGTACAACTGGGTAGTCATGAATCACTTGCAAAAAAAAAAAATTTGAGAAAATTGTCTGTTGATGTTGAGAAACAAAAAAAAATATATATATATACAAATGTTTAAATAGCCAAAAACTTGTAATGATTAAAAACACTAACAATAATAACTGTTCATAAAAAAAAAAAAAAAAAAAATGTATAGGTCACATAAAAACCAATATTGATAATAAAATGATGAACAATTGTTGAATAGGCGTATATGGATTTTTAATTAAAACTTATTAGTTTTATTTATTTAATTTGAAAATTAATTATTTAATCATTAGTTTGAATGTTAAAAAAAAAAAAAAAAAATTAACCTAATATATAGGCGTGTATAATATTTAATAGATACCCAAAGTTCCAAAATATCTACATCATAAAACAATACTCAGAATGATATGGATTTAAATTTATACAATATCAATTAATGATAAAATGAATTAACTAAGATAGTTATTCAATTAAATGCAGGATGAGAACAAAATACGGGGTAATCAACTAACTACAAGACACTCATTACTTTGGAAAGTATTAACTTTTATTGGGTTTTTAATTTGTTAACAATTTAAAAAAAAACGAGTAGTTCTAAAATGTTACATCACCCATATTTTTTGTCATTCTTATTTTTGAGTGTGAAACTATTATCACCTTTGGATTTTAAAATAGCGACTTTAAATTAAAAATTTGATAATTAGATCAAGTATTAGTAAAAATAAATTCTGATGTTCAAATGTTTAATCTTTATCAACCCCTTTATAAGATATTCCACTGTCAAGTTTATTGTTTTGTGGATACAGAAAGAGTAGTAAGATGATCATATGAGTGGCGGTGTGGCGTTTGAAAAGTGTTTCACTAATTTTCCTCTACCCGTAAAATGACTAACTTAAAAATAGAATTTCTCATCAACGGATAAACAAAAAATTAATAACTTCAAACACCAAAATTGATTTGAACTATTTATGAAATATTGAATACAGGTTGCTATTTTAAAATCAAAAGTGAGTGAGTTGTGGTTTCACCCTCAAAAATAAGGATGACAAAAAATAATGGTTATTTTAGAGCGGCTTGTTTCTTAAATTGTCAAAAAAAAAAAAAAATCCGAAAATAGTTAATACTTTCCCCATAATGAGTGTCTTATAGTAAGTTAATCACTCCGTATATCAACAATAATAACAAACACAACAATGTGTTTTATTAAAATTAATAAAATAATTTATTATAAGTTTTGACTTTTGTACAATTTTGGTGCACACTTAAATTTAAAAAAAAAAAATAGTCTTATTAGGTAAATGATGGTAAATTAGGTTTACTATGTTATTTCTAATGTACAAATAATTAAAAATTTGGTTCAAAATAAGAAAAAAAAAAAAAAAGTGATAACTAGGAACACATTAAAATTTATTTGTGCTGACTAGAAAATAATAATTAATATGTTGAGATCTACAAATTAATAAACTAAACATTTTTAATTAAACTAGTACGAAAATGTTAAATAAAATCACTCTAGTTTATAATAATCATTAATAATTTGGTTCACATTAGAAAAAACATCTTTAAAATCATCCATATTTGTATTATATTGAATATAATGATGAACAAACGCTTTGTGTGAAAAAGCTTGCTTGGCTAATTTTACTACAGTATTTAAAGCAGAAACATTAGTCGAGTTATTTGATAGGACACTTAAGTATTTGGAACCCATAAAATGTCTTTGTTGAAATAATTGTAGAAACTTATTTTCCTCCAAACTATGTTTGGAAAATGATAAAGTGTTCAACTTTTCAATAAAATTTAGTTTATTGGCACTATCCAAAGTATTTCCTCTATATACTACAAAATTTCCAAGTGACACACAAGGTGATAAATTCAATGATCGTATAGTTTGATTTATAATTGCTTCCCATCTCGGAGTACATTCGTATGAAGAATATTCCCTTCTGTAATTTGGAGAAGACGTTAATTTTAAACATTTATATTTTTCATGACTTTTTACAAGAGACAGAAAATAAGGAAATGTTTGATTTTCTATAGGCTGAAGAACAGATACCAATTGTTTGCAACCTATTTGATTTAGATCATCAAGCGGAACTTTGGCTTCGGGATGTCCTGCTTGACAGACTGAATGTAAAACAGAATTTTCAAAAAGAAAAATACATTGTGATAAACTATACAGTTTGTTAATAGTAAATGAAGTATTATAATTTTGGATAACATCTTTAGATTGATATGGCATGATAAAAACTAGAATAAATGGGATTTTAGGATAATCATGTTTTAACTTTTCAAGTAAAAAACATGCAGATCCAGCACAACCACCAGAGGGTGACAATATTATTAAAAAATATTCAATTTTATCGATTTTGTTTATTTCAAGTCTTAATCTACTTGAAACATCCTCAAACATTTCAGGACCTTTGGTATAATAACAATATGACCAATTATTTGTAGACCCTTCAATGTAATTAAATCCCAATGCATTTTGTCCAAATCCCCAATGGCAGTCCTTTGATTGTTTTAAAATATCACCAATATTTGGATCTCCAATATCTACTAGTACAGATCTGGGTTCCAAATAACCATTAGATTTTGATTCAAAGAAATTTGACTCGCTTATATTTTTATATTCTTGGTTAAGTTTTTGAGTTAGACTAGGATCGGCAGTATTATTGTCGTTAAAAATAGTAGAATAGAAATTGTGGGTAAAGCGTATACCACAAGTACCAAAACAAATGGTTAGTATAGACATATTTTCATTAAACAGATGAATTAAAATTAAAATAAGAATAAAGAACAAATAGTAATAACATTATTTTAGTAACTAACCCTATCACGTTTCTTTGATTTTTCAGACTTCCTATCCGTGGACTCTCGATCTTCTGTAACAAATAAATCAAACAACAATTAAATTCACTTAAATAATATACAAACAAATATCCGTATTTGTATTCCAAAGATATGTATTTTATAAGAAAAAAATGCACAAATTACCTAACTATAATTTTGATAATTGTCCCTATAAATAATATATTATAGTTAGTTTATACAAATGTTCTTGGATGTTATTTAATAACAAACTTAATTTTTTCAGTTTATAATATACTTATACTAGAATGATCTATTAATTTTATAATTATCAGAATAATGATGCACAAAAAACAAGTAGATAAATAATTGAAAACTATGAAAATACCAGTAACATTAGGATATTATACTCCCATAGTCTTTTTCCTAACCGTTCCTACCTGTACCCGGTGTCTTAGGTATCAAAATTACACCATAGAGAATAAAAATGTTTAAATTTTAACATCAGCTACTGAATCTAAAAATAATAAGAATTGTTGAGAGCATTAAGTTACCTCTATCTTAAATAAAGAAGTTAAAATATTATTTAATAAATTAAAAAGTATAGATTTTTCAAACATTTGACGGTCCGATCCATGCATAGTGAGTCATCACTGTAATATTACTAGGTACTATTGACATTATTTTACATTTTGAAAACCATGCACACATGCGATCTCGTACGTTTTATGATATAAATTGTATATGTTTAAATAAGTTAATTCCTAATTGATATATTGATAATTATCAATATAGAGATACATCGGTAGACCATACGTATTACACGATGTATTCGGGTATCGCCACGAATGAATCGTATGAATACGTATTGATAGGGCTCGCTATGACCTATCATAATAATAACCTACCAAGTCACTAAACTTACCTCTGACGATCTAAAAATTATAAAAATAACACTGTTTAAAGAGAAAGTACCCAGGTGAGTAGGTGGACCTACTCGTCTATTCCGCCAGGTATGCGGATGTGTAACGAGACCGTGATTGAAAAAAAAAAAAAAATTAGAATAGAGTCAACCGATACAAAGGCGAGATTATCTATTGGGCAGGTTATGACGGCGGACAGTTAGTACAGCAGAAACGAGGTTTTATATAGGTAAAAAAACAATATTACCATTGTCATTCATTGATTCGGCCGAAAAATGTCGAGTTAATTTTACTTAATTAAGAAAATGTACTAATCGAGAGCGGCAACACAACTGCGGTACTCGAACGATATAAAACAATATTTTCAATATGCCCGTGTTTGTACGTACGTGCGCGAAACAGCTTTGGACAATAAATCATTACCAACGCACGACAAATCTAAAGTGGAAATTACACAATTACACCTATAGCCGTATACAGTTTCGCAACACAAAAGTGCACGGAAATTCACCTAACCTATAAACACAATTATAATTTTTTTTTTTTTTTTTTCTGTGTTCGTTCTCCTTTCGTTCCACGCCGAGTGTATAGGTATGGGCTTATGGATTAGGTGCGTGAGAAACGCCTAAGGTCAAGCGGTAACGGTATTTTGCCGGCGGGTCGGAGCGAAAGGGGTGAACACGAGAACGGAATTTTTTTATAGGTACACGACGAAACACGTCGGCGGCGGAGAAAAAAAAAAAAAAAGCCACACGCGCAATTAACTCGGCCGAATACCAATAAATCCGGGTAACGGTTAATTAAATAGCCTGTCGCGGTAGCAACAGAACGATTACGGGAAATTAATAATTACCGGCCATGTTCGCCGTTCACGTGGACGATGAGAGGTGTACGTGGTGGTCGACGACTGCTGGCTGCTGCCGACTGCCGAACACGATGTTCCGGAATGTCTGGTTGGCCGCGGCCGTGTCGCAGGGACGATGGTGTGGACGGCTCGTGGATACACCGGCGGCGTACTCGCGACGTACGATGAACGCGAAACGGACGCGGTGTGGAATCGCGGAGTGCCGACCGACCGATGGTGTTACGGTGTCGGACCGGTGGGAAATACCAATACGTGCGGCGGACAAGAGTAACGAACGTTCACGAAAAACGACCTCGAGCGGGGGGGGGTGGAGGGGGCGGGTTCAGGACAACCGGAGACACCGGTGGCGGCGGTGTGCGCTGCGATCCCGTTGGTTTTGTCGGACGGCCAAGCGCATAATATTGTAACGAAAACGGGAGACGGAAAAAAAAAAAAAAAAGAAAAAAACTAATAAAAGAATTTCTATTTATCGAAATGTACCGAAGACGGGGCCGACTCCGCGCGCGCGCGCCCCGAGAAAACAAACCGACGGTTCTATTTGGTTATATAATGATTCACGAATTGAAACCGGATTGCCGAGTCGAACGTGACGGAGCGACGGTCGTTGGACTAAAGAACCGTACACCTCCGGCGTCGGGCCCGGGGACGAAAACTTCTCGTTACACTGCAATAACCAATACCACGATGGCACGACGATTGGCCGCGGCGGCGTCGGCGGCCAATGAGAGAGAAAGAGCGCGAGACGGCCGTGCGAGGCAGCGGTGAGACACAACGTTCACGCGCGCACGCACATCGCGGTCGGGCGGCCGTGGAGGACGAGTGCATTGACTTTTTTTGTTCGGCCGTTTGACTCGACAACGTCGTGCGACGTTGCCGGCGCGGCGACCGGTTCGCGTTCGTTCGCCGCAATACGATTAACTAATATTTGCGGGCCCGGGAAATGGCCGCGTTTCCGTTTTGTTGTGCCAACGGATGGTAATCGTCTTTCCGTCCGATTCTCCGGCAAAGACGACAATCCGGGAAGACGTAATTAACGAACGACAGTAATGATAATTTTCGTCTAATCCCGTGACGTTTTTCTAGTCCATGGTTACGATACTATCTACGGCCGGCAACCGTAGATAACCATAGATAAAAGATAACGAACAAATAGGCTGTTGGGATTTTTTTTTGTTTTTTTTTTTTGTTTATTCGAACAACAAATATACCATAATAATGGAATATTATTATTATTTCTCAGCGTACTTTTCGTCATGAGAATTAAGTCGATAAAAATAATTGTTTACGACGGCCGTCTATAACGTGAGTATTCGCGTGTCGAAGGAAACTGCAACCGTGTGGTTTCCGTTGCTGGATTTTGACGGGAAGGTAAAATTAAAACAAATTAACAACGAACCTATTATTTTCATAGTAATTTACGGATCGACGTGATCCGAACGTTTTGGTAGGATCTAGTGCTTCGTGTGTACGCTGTTGCACGGGCATGCATAAGCGGCACTTTTGCTAGACGCTCGTCAAGGAGTGTACGAAAATGTATCACGATTCCCACACCCTCCCGCAATACCCAACTAATATGTCATTACTACTACCACACAATCGATAGCGTTAGTGTTTTTAAAAATTAAATTAAAACTCAATGTTACGCCGTTTAAATTGTAACTGTTTATTATAACAATATACTTCCGAATGTGTTCGTGTCAGACGACCCGTGCAAAAGGCGTGCCCTCGAAACTATGGATTCGTAGAACTGTTTAACTACACATTTATGTTGCATTTCAAACTGATCTACCTGAAGTAGTGAAATTGTTGACGGTGTTACACATGCACCATGATATAGATATTTAGCAATGTTTATAGAATATACTATTCTATATTCTATAAACCTTGGGTATACTGTAATTTAACAATTAATCATACTGATAAAAAACATAGATTATAATTAACTTTACTGGTTCACTGGTACCCACTGATTGTTCATTTTTTTTTTTTTCTAGCCTTTGAATATTAGATTGATTGATCCAATTAAAATCATAATATTACTATGTGTGCAGGTATATCCTTTATATTATCATGCATTCCTTATTACTTTAAATAATAAGACTGTCACCATTTATTATAATTTATTTCATATTCTAATTCTTACATTCCTGTATTTATTTGAAATATTTGTATTTATTTTAAAACAACTGTATCTATTTAAACCTATACTTTGAAAGTGTAATATTTGAAATGAAAAGATCGTATTGTAGTTAAATATTACATTATTACAGTTGTTAAAAAACAACTCATTTTGAAGATAATTGTTCTTATTATAATAGTTATAGACTTTGAGCGAAACGCAAAATATATTGGTTTTACTATTATGTGTGCTTTAATTTTTTTACTATCTCTAAACAGGTTTTCCACTAGAAGACTTACTCCTATCATCTACTATACAGGTGGTTTCAGGTTGCATATTTTATCTAGTTCGTACATAGTACATTGAGGTCAGTTTTTTGATTTTTCTTAATAACAATTTCTGATAATTGTTTATTTGTTATATTTTAATGCAAATTAATTATAGACACCATCATTTTTCACTAATTATTTACATTAGTTGGTTTTATGTGGATAATAATTGTTAAAACTTCATATAAATGCCCATCAATGGTATAAAAGATTCCAAATAAATTATACTTATAGTCCTATAATAATATCATAAATTCAGTCACATTTTTTTTTTTTTTGCAAAACCCATCAAAATTCTCAATAATTTAATACAAGGTTATCATAAGTTGTACTTTGTAGTAAAAAATATAAATTAGTTGTAATCTGTCTTTATGAGCATTTTAATTTTAAATTTATGATAAAATTGTAATTTATGTGACAAATTAATAATATTTCCAATTTAAGTTTATCAAAAACGTTTAACCAAACACTGTTTGAAATCTTCTTTCATTTGCATTTATTTATCATTTCATACAGTAAGTAAATAATTAACTTATTTATCATAACTTCCAATTTTCTATCTACAACAAAGTACAAATAAAATCAATCTTCAAACATGCATTAGTATTTATTTGTTAACATAATACCATCTTTACATTATTGTCAGTTTGCATTTGTGATTTGTGACTATTGATAAATGACAATCAACAATGTTATAAATACAGTATAAGGAACTATTATGTTTACAAATAAGTTACTAAAACCATTGATTAATTTAATATTACCTCCTACATTATAATATAATATTTATACATATGTATATATTATATTATAAAATCAATGCTAAAACTTATCTACTCTGTCATTGGCATTAATACAATATTACACTACACTATAATTAAAACAGACAACAGTTACGATATGTTATGTACTAAATTAATAATATTTTATATTGATAGTTAATAAAAATAATAAGAAAAAAAAAATTAAATTAGAATACCTACTAAAATACAAACTTTCGCAGTTTAGTAACTAATTTCTAAAGTTATAAAAGTATATTATTTCTTTTTGGTATAGCGTTATGGCATATTGATGTGGACAGTATATATAAAAACATATTCCTTGAACAAATCTTAACGATATAATTATTATAAACTATGTTTGTGTTTTTATGAACCATTAATATTATTATAACAAATTCCGTACAATATATTATTTTAAATATTTTTATAACTTTTTTCACATTACATAACTATTGTTTATTCTTTGATTTTCAATTAACTATATTAGCTATGCAGGCATGTAGTTTGTAATTTGTTTTAATTTTGTTTTTAAATATCAAATAATACTAAACTAAACTTTGGGAAAAATTAGCATAAATCAAAGTGTAAAGAAATATATCTTATAAAAATAATTTACATTGAGCCAGTAAAACGATTTAAGTCCCAATGGATATACATATCCCAATGTACCCTCTTCCCATTTGCTCTGGGTGACATCACATTGACACAAACTAATTACTATGATTATTATATTTAAATATTTATCTTATGCAGTTGTGCTTTTAATTATTCCAACTGTTTTTTTAAAAAAAAAAATTTTAGCAACAATTATTATCATATAGGTGTTTGTTATAACAACTGTACATTATTGTTTATATCGTAATTAATCAGCTGCGTTTGTATATTATGCATAAATAAGCTCTCAAATAAAATAAAAAGCATCGAGGTACGGAAAAATACTTCCGATCGACTTGTATGTGGTTAGAACAAATATACGAAATTGGCATTATAAAAATGTGTATACAATTTTTTTTTTTTTTAAAGCGGTATATTTTTAATAAATTTCTATCATGGAATATAATAACACCTAATAAAATTAAAAATTATAAAATATTTACAATTTATGAATAAACGTTAATAAAATAAATATGAGACGACAATGATTAAGTTAAAAAAATTTCAGTATACATATAATATGGAATTGAAATTGATTAATAAATCGTATAGTGGTATTGTTCACGACCATAACCATTAGAAGAAGAGCCAGAAAAAGTTGCTGCCTGGTCGTTGGTTAACACTCTGTTAATATTTTCTGCCTTGTCCTTCGTTACCACTCTGTTCATAGTTTCTGCCATGTCCTTGGTTACCACTCTGTTCATAGTTTCTGCCGTGTCCTTGGTTACCACCTTGTCCTTGGTTACTACTCTGTTCATGGTTTCTGTCATTTCCTCGATTACCACCTTGTCCTTGGTTACTACTCTGTTCATAGTTTCTGCCATGTCCTTGGTTACCACCTTGTCCTTGGTTACTACTCTGTTCATAGTTTCTGTCATTTCCTCGATTACCACCTTGTCCTTGGTTACTACTCTGTTCATAATTTCTGCCATATCCTTGGTTACCGCTCTCTGATAGAACCTCTTGATGATTATCTTCCCTTTCTCTCTGGTGATATGGATGGCCGAGTGAATGGGCGACCAACACAATGACCAATACGATAGACTGAAATAAGGCAAAACGGTATTAAATATATACTTTTATCGCATATTTAAATACAAAATATAAAATCGTTGTATTATTTAACTGCCTAAATGAGTATATATAATTCTAATTGATCTGCTGAAGTTTGAATGAGTGTGTTAAAATGTTGAAAAAACTTGATGTAGGCAGGTTTTCTAACTATTTTGATTTGTAGTCTGTACAAATTCATTACCTGCATAAAGAACATAGGGTTAATATTCAACAATTAACCCTCCCCATTTTGAACACTAATTTATTATGTTACTAACCCAAACGATTTAATTTGTTTAAAATTTAGAGTGAGTGTATTTATTTAATTTTCAATATTGTCAATGAACAATAATAATTGTTTAATTTTACCCAATATAAGTTGAATAGATATAATTAAGTTACATGCTTACAAAATCAATTAAAATGTATTTGGTATTGTCAATCGTTAAAAAATGATTAGGTAAGAATTGATTATATACCTACCTAAGGTTGTCAATGCTATACACATTAATAATTATCTATTTATTTTTAATAGTATTTAACTAATATATCGATACCTACTCGGTATCTATGTTTGACCTATGGTACTAGACATAATCATATAGACATATATAAGTGTATGGTTGTAACGCACAATCCGTGCCCTTTTGTGTATGTCTGTCTGTTGTTGACAAATGGTTACCAAAACTGTTATATTAAATGTAAGAGAGAATATTTTAACCGGAACAAAATGCGAATAACAAAGTGTTGATATTTGGTCTATTAGTCCTGGGCCGGCGTGGTATCGATCAATACTCGGAGGGCCGTTTATAATAATTGATTCATGGGCCGATTCAAAATAATATATATATTACGTATTTTAATGTTTCTGTATTCGATTATCAAACGAACAAGTTTAATTAAATATCACCGAGGTCGGAAGAATAAAGTTCATAATAAAGCCATAATAATAATACTTGATGGTTTATTAATTTACGAAATATTTTTAAGAGTTTACAAATGTTTTTTTAGAAATCCCAAAATTGAAAAAATTTGGAGAGTCTATTTTTAATTTGGCCCCTTTTGAGATTGGGAACCTCACGTGTTTGTTTTAAACATTGAGTTTGTTCTGTTTAGGATTTAAAGCCCTCAATTTTCTTCTTTTTATTTGTTTTGTGTTTATAAAGAATACATAAATACACAATAAACTGAATAGAAGTCTGATTTTATAATACTACCTCGAGCCGGACCGAATGTTCAGTTTGACCCTGTGTTAATCCATTACCAGTTAATAGTGCCACATAATGATAAAGAAAATAATAAATAAATAAATAAATAATAATTTCAATTTTTCAACTCATTAGTTACTCGCACGATTCGAGATAATTTTAACCTACCTAGTCAATATTATCGAGTATTTTTTTTACTGTGCTAATTAATTATAATGGTTATAATAGTTTATGGTTTTTTTTTTTTTGATTAGTTATAGAAACCAACTAGTGTTTTCAACATTAATTAGGTAATTATCCGATTGCTGACGACACACAAGTTATATATTAATACGATGTGTAGGTGTACATTTCCAAACATTTTTTTTCCACCCTCGATAATAAGAAAAAAAAGGGTTTTCAAGCCCCACGGATAAATTGTTCCCCGTTTTTCATACAGTTTCAAACATTGTCGTAATAAAAAAAAAAAAACACAAATATATAGGAACAGGAACCATTTTTTTCGTTGCTTCGCTCGTTCACGTGTCATGCGAAAAGTCGATTTTAATTTAATTTTTAAATTTCAAAGTGTCACTAAATGAGCGACTGCATTCATCCTGTAATGTATATAATTTAGTAGACTTGGTTTAGTTATTTATTTATAGTTTAATATTCGTGCCTCAGTGGTACAGATTGTAAATCCCATTTTAATAATAATAAAAAAAATTTAAAAAAATAAACATTTTACTGAATTTTTGCATTCGCGTTGTATAGATGGTTGGGGAGGTACAGTTAAAAATTGTGTGTCATTTTTATATTAGGCGCCCGTATTACATAATTTTTATTGATTTTCCGATATATATATATATATATATATTTAGATAGGTATCAGGGGCCCGATTATTAGGATTTTTGACACGCACGTTACTTATTTGTGAACACGACACTGGTGTCCGCCATGTCATATCCCCCCTCCACATTGACCGTATTTTATAAAAAAATAAAAATTGGTTAGCTAATCATATTTATGTAATTTTAGTACCTATTAGGATATCGATAATTCTGTTGCGATAACCATAGACAATAAACACAGAACAATAGTCCAATAAAGGAATAATAATGATTTATGGTGCTAGTGAATTACTCGTCGGTGTGTTCCCGACAACTATATTTGATGAACTGGGGTCGCCGTAGATAATAAAAAAATCAATATCCTATTTGATTTATACGGTTTAATCGAAAAATAAAACAGCAAAACCGTCTATTATGATATTATTGCAGTTTCGCTCTAAAAGTCGTATTATAGTTATTATATCCAAAACTATACCTAGGCACCTTATATATTATTAATCAATAGTCATAAAATATATGCGATCGGTACTGAATCGGTGCAGCGGACTCCGACGGGCGTATTTTTGATAATTTATTTTGATAGACGATCAATATAATCGCCGTTATAATAATTATTATGTTGTGCAACAAAAAAAAGATGTTCGAATTCCAAAATTAAAAAGTGTGCCGAGTACACGGTATATTGTCGACAGCTACGTATGTCGTCAAAACTATTCATCCTTTCAGAGTCGGAAAAACGTTCGAATTGAAAATTCTAAACATTTCGCCGAGCGGAAAACACGCGTTATTAATATTTACGCGAAATTATTGAAGACCGAAAACAAACAAAAAAAAAATTAACGAGTTTGAGCTTTTACAGACCGTCTCACATAGGTACTGCCTACCAATTTTACCTCGGCAGGGCCAGGCGCCCAGGCAAAATGAAAACGTACGCCCCCTCCCCTCACAAAAAAAAATTCTACTTTAGAGCTTTTGATTTTTTTTTTTTTTTTAATTTCGTATGGCTTAAATATTGGTAAAAAAACAAAACCATATTAAACTTTAAATTAAAATACATAAAAAAAAAAAAAAATAATTAACCATTACACTAATAATAATAAGTAGATTATATATTTAAAGGCGAACATCAATATTAGACAACAGCCAATCTATTGCCCCTTGATCGCCCTCATGGAAGACTTTGTGGACATTCCTCTACAATGTGCCTGATAATTTCTATTTGCCCGTTTTCACGGAATGGTGAGTCATTCATTTTCCATTCGTGTTGAAGGTTAGTTGCAAATGATTTAATTCAAGACGGGATAACAAAAATGTTGCGAATATTTCAAATTGAAAATAAAAATCGAAATAACGAAATTAATCAACTGATTCGTATTACCTACTTTGGTCGACCCCCGTCATATTCTACAGTCCATTATTTCGATTTTTAATGTTTCATTAGAAAGCCACAATCCTGAACATTCAAGTAAATTCGAGGGTTATTATTAAAATGTCCAGACAATACACGGGCCAGGGCAAATGTCACCACATTCGGTGTTGGCCGTAATCATATTTGGAGAGCATTTGGGGCACACTGTCCAAACTCATTCCGAATTAGTCCGCATTTGGAACCCTTCGCCTACTCGTGACGCGCGTGTACATAATTTATTTTATAATAATAGTCTCTTGAATTTTCAAATTTAAGCAAAATGTCATGTAACGGCGACTTATTAATGGCGAGTGCTGGTTTTGTGATAATGTATTCATTATTAAAAAACGAAGAAAGGCACGTGCGCTGGCGAATGACTTCGACGTCATTAAAAGTCGAATTACTTATAGGCAACTAAACTAAATTGCCCGTGGATATAAATTTAAACGTAAATTATTAATTATTCATTTTTATTGTGGAGGTAATTTACTAGAATTATCAGTCGAATACATTTGAAAAATATGAATTATTTAAATTTATATAAAATTATAATTGGATAAAAAAATAATATTGAAATAATTAACATTTGCCGAATACGGGAAAAATAATAGCAAACTGATAACGAATTTCGTTTGATGTACCGCTCCCCGGCCGAGGGGAAATTCGCCGGTGGCATTCGTTCGTTCGGTTGCCCAGCCCACAAATTCAAACAATTATTAATCCAACTTTCGTCCGATAATCGAATTGCACGCGTATTCATTCAAATATTTCGGCTTTGACGTTCAAATTCCGATTTAACGACTAGTCGGCTGGCTCTCCCGTACCCGTCGCCCGATATTTCGCGCCCACGGCCCGGGCCTGGTAGATTAGAGTATCGAAACTGTACGGTTTGCGGTCGGCGGGAACACCCGTTGAAATTTCACATTTACACCCATCGTGTGTAATAATTATTGAAACTCTAAACCGGCGCGCGGTGTAGTAGTAATTCAAAACAATAATATTGTTATTATTATAATTGATTTCTATATAATTACCAGAGGGTTCATGATTTCGCCGGCGGATTGTTCGGCGCGGTTTCAATGGTAGACGACGGCAAGTCGGTGCGAGTTGATTCGACGATTCGGACCGGACGTCGTGAACACAATGATGATTGGTGTCGTGTGGGAGTTACTTATATATAAATGTATATAAACACCCCCCCGATATGTGGACTGCGATAACTTTAATTACCGAGGTCAAAACCTAATGACGTCTAATCGGCCGGTTACAAGAATGATAATATAAAATTATTTTGCTGGCCGTATAGAATATTATTAATATTGATTTTCCGGGCCAGTCTCCGGGCGATAAAAACATAAACCGTTGTCGTGTGTGTCCGTTCGATTTTTTTTTTGAATTTTTTTTTTTTTTTATGGTATTTTAATAGGGCAATTTCGCCGTCCCATGCTATGAAATATTCACCGGATACTCAATGTCCTGCGAATTCCACACACGGTGCATAGTTTTCAATACATTCCGGGTGTTTTAACGGTTATATATTTATATAGCTATACTATTTGCTACTGTCCGATTTGTATTATTCGGTTTTATGCGATTAAACATTATTTCGGCCGTGTAAAAAAATGCACAACGATTTGATCCGAGGTTCGTCGTAAATTGTACCGAATGGTAAAAAAAAAAAAAAAAAACGAAACATAATTTGAGGGTTATGTCGTATTTTGGTTAAAATGTCCTCATGGTTTTCACAAAGCGGCTGAATTTTATCTAAATAAAAAAAAAAAAATTGGACATGCGGTGACGTCTAAACATATTGTGGGAACCGCTGTGATAATGGGACGGCAAAGGTCAAAAAGGCTCGTAAATCGCCGGTGAACGCAATAAAATTGAGAAAAAAAAAACCCAACAAAAAAATTACATTAAAGGTTAAACAACGTTTGAATAATATTGTTGTGTAATATTTCACCGAAGACAAAGACGTGCGAAATGAACAATACGTAAATAGGACATGTTATTATTGATAAATTGAGTCGTTTTTAAATGAGTATAAAGTCGAAAGATTAATAAACCAATGGTGAAATTTAAAAGTCAATATAGATATAGGTATCTGAAAATAAAAAAAATATGTTTAGTGAATTCAGCGAAAATACGTGTTTTCTTTTTTTTTTTTTATTAATATCAATTGAACATTTAATATATTTGCAATCGGAATATAAATTACAATATCGAGTTTTATCGTAAATTAATTACCGTATTTGTATATTTGTTTACCGGGTCGTGTTATAACCGAGTCAAACTCCGAGTTTCAATATAAATTTTATCAAAAAAAAAAAAAATACTTTATTCACCACACGGACTCCGCTTAAAACAGTTTTCATAACTTTGTATGGACTAGTAAACTAAATGTCTACTCCACGTGTATCCTATATTACGTATATTATGTATCAATATGTATATGTCTTAAGTCGTTAATAATTATAATTTATTTCATCCAAAGTGTTACCAAAGTAACCCGTAAATCAACAAAACTAATTCGATTTTTGTAGTAAAAATACCTAAAAACTGAATTTTAGGGGATAGTATTCAGTAGGGGGTGGACTTAAATAGCTATAAACCTTCTCCATACAACGCGGAACATTTTCCAAATAACCACGTAAAAATCGCTCCGGTAATTGTTGAGTGTTAATCTTATACAGACAAGACATCCATTTATATCAGGGGCGGCCAAACGGTCGATCGCGGACAATTTCTAAGTCGATCATGTTAGAATTTATTTTTAGGGACACGTGCACGAATTGTTATTGAATTGTCGATAAGTTTTATCTGTTTAATTTTAATCTGGTTTCGTGTGTCAAATGTTTATCGGTCACGAATGTTCATTTCACTGTGTTCTGTTGGTGTCTGTTGTATTTAAAATTTATAACTATGAGTGCACATAAAAAACAAAAAACTTATCATTTTCATCAAGAATGGGAAATGGATTTTTTTTTTACAATGTTGAAAGACAAGTGTAATCATAATATCAAACATATTAAACATATGTTTGATATGTCAAATAACAATATCCACAACAAAAAAAGGTAATCTAGAAAGACATTTTAGAACTACGCATTCAAAATTTGATATAGATTTCCCTCCTAAAACTGAAGTACGTAAAAAGCAATTAGAAAAATTAAAACTTGAAATTGATAAACAACAATTGATTTTTACTAAACCAGTTTTAAAATCCAAAGCAGCAACAATTGCTTCATTTCGAATTAGTCATGTTTTAGCTAAGAATAAAAAATCATTTTAAACCGGTGAAATAGTAAAACAATGTTTTTTAGAAGGCGCAGATGCTTTATTTGAAAACTTTAAAAATAAATCAGAAATTTTATCAGCTATAATCGATTTACAGTTATCTCGTAAAACTGTGACTAGAAGAGTAGAATCTATAGGACAAAATTTAGTTGAAATATTAAAACAAGACATCAAAGAATGTGTTTATTTTTCACTTCAATTCGATGAATCAACAGACATAACAGATACCGCTCAACTATGTTTATTTATAAGACTAGTTTTTTCAAATTTTAATTCAAAAGAAGAATTATTAACTATAATCCCTATGAAAAGTACGACACGAGGTGTGGATATTTATCAAGCTTTCATTAATTTTGTCAATAAATCAAATTTACCTTTGTATTAATTAGTTTATATTACGACTGATGGGGCTCCAGCTATGATAGGTAAAAATAATGGTTTTATTGCTTTGTGTAAGAATGATAATAATTTTCCAAATTTTATACCGTTCCATTGTGTGATTCATCAACAAGCATTGTGTGGAAAAATATTGAATACAAGTAGTATAATGGACATTGTTTTTAAAATAGCCAATTCTATACGTTCACGAAGCTTGCAAAGGCGACTTTTTAAATTACAATTAGAAGAAAACGATTCTCAGCATTGTGATTTATTACTGCATACGGATGTTAGATGGTTGAGCCGTGGTAAATTTCTAGAAAGGTTTCAGTGTTTACTTCCTGAAATAATAGAGTTTTTAAAATCCAGAGGCGATAATTATGATTGTTTAACAAACAATACATGGCTTCAGAACTTAGCTTTTTTAACAGGTATAACGGCTTATTTAAACACTTTAAATATTGAACTTCAAGGAAAAGATGGGACAATAATTGAGTTATTGAGTTCTATAAATGGTTTTAAATCAAAATTGATATTACTCAAGTCACAATTAAATGAATCTAATTTGAATAATTTTCCAAACTTAAAAGATTTTTTTGAAAAGCAAAAATGTACAGTGGCAGTGGAAATATATTGCTCTGAGGTTGAAAAAGTGTACAATGAATTTGAGAGACGATTTAAAGATATTCAAAAGTTAGAGCCGATTATTACATTTATGTCTTTTCCTTTCTCCGAAACAAACAATATTGAAAATATTTCTACACAAATAAGCAATTTGTTTGATATGGATTCTACAAAATTTGAATCTGAAATTATAAAAATTTAATTAGATATATTCCTCAAAGCTCGAGGTTCTGAAACAAATTTTTGGAATTTAATGAGTGAAAAAAAATACCCGGGTTTGAGGAATGTTACGTAGTTATTTTGGATCTACATATTTGTGCGAAACAGCATTTTCTCACATGAAAATGATAAAAACAGAATTCCGATCTACGCTCTCTGATGACCATTTGGAGCAGTGTCTTCGATTAGCAGTTAGCAACTATTCGCCAGATTACGACCAATTGGTCAACGACATGCAATGTCACACTTCAACAATGCCCAGATCAACAAAATAATATGTTAATTAAACTTATCTAATTAGATTTTAGAAATTATTATTTATTATTATATTATTTTTAGTAATTAGTAATTAGTTTATAATACTTATTGTATGTTTATATGCACTTTATGCAAGTATGTTTCTTAATAATTACAGTTATTCAATAATAAAATAATTTTCTATAAAAGTCGATCCTCAAAGGTGAAGTATATTTTTAGTAGATCGTAACCAAAAAAAGTTTGGCCGCCCCTGATTTATATATATATATATATATATATAGATAACTTTTAAGTGTAGTTGTTAGGTCCGTTACATTAGCACTCCCAACATGGAATTTCATAAAACAAATTTTACCAAAAATTGTTATTCCACTTGTACAAATTTGTAATCGTAAATTCCGAAGTTTTACACCTCTCAGAACAAGTCAAAATCGATTTTATAGATCCTGGAGTAACGTTGTCTACAAGGTCCAAACTTACATTGGATGCGATTTTTTTCCAAACATCAGCATGTATACCAACTATTTCTATAATAATTTGTATAAATCTGTTATAGTAACGTGTAGTGGTATAGCTACATTTACAATATTTCAGCTATCGATATTATCATTAAAACTGAAGGTAGAAAATTAAAAACCAATAAAAACAACAATTTATTAAAACCATTTGAAAAAAAAACACAAAAAGTATATGTTTAGGTTAATATAATAATCTAGTTTTGGCAATAGAGTTCTACTTACTTATAATCGAATTAAATTAAATACTATTACAAGGCTCCGAGAAATTATATAACTATTATAGGCATGAGCAAAATGGGTAACATTTTAAATACTTTATTAGATTATGTAGCCCATTTGGGAATTATTCCGACCAGGAATAATATAGCACCGCCAAAGTTAAAATCGATTTTGACGTGTTCTGAGAGGTGTACACATTTGTACAAATAGAATAACAATTTTTGGTAAAATTTGTTTTATGAAATTCCATGTCGGGGATGCTAATGTAACGGACCTGTATAAACGCACAGTTCAATGAAAAATAAAATAACAATAAAATAGAAACACAATTGATAATGAATATTTAAAATAATAACAAATTCTAAAAGTACTGGAAGTGGCCGGTATAATAATTTAGCGGCGTACCTATACAGTATACGAAAACAATAATACATATATAATTAAAAATTATGTAAAGATAAAAATTAAAAATTGCTGTACTCCTTGAAAACAATAGTTTTACCGTTAAACGATAACCGAATATTACATATACGTATGTTGTTTTTATGTAATGATGTTTTTTCGTTGTTCAGTGGCTATACACGTACAATTTGAATAATGAAATCAATTTTTTTTTCATTCGATTTGGCCGACTATAATATTAAAAAAGTCCGATTGACCGACTGGCGCAATTTTAGAGGGCAAGCTACTCCCCCAGTCACACTTTAGTTTCGTCCCTGTGTAAGTGGCGTCATCGTTTCTTTAGTAAGACGCCGTAAAATAGTAATTTTTTTTTAATTATTATCATTACGTAGAGTATACAGTACAAAATGTTAAATGTACAATGTTCAGCGAGTTGTGAAAAACAAAAAAAAAAAAATGTAGGTTTTAAGAACCGGTGTTCCCGGGGCGGCAAAAATGTAAACATGTCTTTGAATTCGGTCACAGTTGAAGTTGCAAAGTCACATTTCGATATGCGTCTAAAAAGCGAATGAGAAGAAAAAAAAAACCAGACGTTTGAGACATAAATCGTATCGGTAAATGAAAATATTATACCGTCGGGCATCGATAACGAAACGCCGAGTTATAATATTTTCAACGTTTCGCGGGTATAAACTGCTCGTAGCGGTTACGGGACCGACGGCTTGCTAGGCCCCTGGTACCGAGTGACATTTATGCGGTTCGAATTACGTGTTTTTCCGCGTTGCTCGACGTTTGTAGTGCACGTCCCGTGATTGGCGCGATTACAGCTGGTAATACTGATTATGGGGACCGTGTTAAATCGTAGAAACGACGGATAAAATATCGTGTTCGTTCAATTACAATTACAATTATAATTACGTCTGGCCCGTTCGTTAATGAGACGACAAAAGTGAAATTGAGCCGTACACTTTTCGATGTTCCCGACGGCGAAAATTAAAACAATAGCGATAGGCGGCGTCGGACGCCACTATCAGGATCAGTTGATAAGAGACAAGGACCATTCCGTTTTACACGGTTTTCAAAATATTTCCTCCGCTGTTTCAACGTCATGTTGAAAGTTAATTCTTATGGACCGGCCTTCGTGTCGGCGATCCGGTACTTACAGTTTACCCGTAGCATTACACGACATTGCTGCCGGCCAAACGCGAACTCGCTGTACCCGAAATGGTTGTCGTCTACGTTTCCACAGGAACTCCTCGAGAGTGGCAATGATTATTCCGGTTACGGTCACTTATCTGTCCGACGCTATGCCAAAAACAAAGACAAGAAAACCAGTAAAGGTACATTTTCGGGGGTATGATCTGCATAGAAATTCTAGTTTTTATCGTAACCAAACGCATTTGTATTTGGATAGAATAGATGAGCGATGGTAATAAAAAACTCGTCCACGATCCTTGTTCGAGAACACGGGACACTAACGTTGTACCGATTATTATCCGTTTAGTATTCTACCCAATTTTGATAATTCGCTAGTAATTGTACTGTTATCCGTTTAAACAATTTTGTAGTTATTTATACTGTTTTGTTTTTAAGGTAATAAGAAAGTATCCATCGATGAAAACCTATTAGCTGGACACATGAAATACAATGCAATGAAATCTGAAATGGAAAAGGCTGTTGTTGGATTAAAAAACAACTATATTAAAAATCTGTCATTAAGGTCTTCGACAGGTACTGTTTTATTAAATTTTCAATTTACGGTAATATACATAATATTTTGTATTCTATCAAAATTGAAACACAAATATACATTTTGAGTTAATGCCTATGCTTATGTCCTATTCCTATGTCCTTATTGTTTTACCGAATAACTTTAAAACCTAAAATGCAACTAATTTTGGTATATTTAATATACTATATCTTCCACTTTTCAAGTTTCATAAGTTATGATAATTACACTGGGTTTTAATGTAATATGATAACTCAAAGTAACTTAGTAAAAATTAACAACAATTTATTAAATGTGAATAATTTATATCAAATATTTTATGTTAATATAATTATACTTTTTACTGTAATATCGTCTATTGTACTTTGGGGCCTAATATATAATAAATATTTTATTTAGTTTTATTTTATCTGTATATAACATGTATATTAGGTACATCAAAATTAGTTGCATTTTAAGTTTTCAAGCTATTTGGTTAAAACAAATAAAACAATATACATAAGTTAAATCAAAATATAATGTTTATTATTATTTATTAGTATAGCTATAATTTTTATCAACATTAGTAAAAGTTGACCATTTATTTTCACCTTAATGTACAATTTTACTGAGCATATTAGTTGCTTGAATTTAATATTCCGCAAATATAACATGTTTAATAGAAACAATATCTGAAGATACATATACTTCTCCTAAGTATATAAATTAATAATTTAAATTCTACCATTTACAAAATATTATCCAATTATTAATATGTTTTAGGATCATTGGAGTCATTGCCAGTAACTTTTGATGGCGATGAATATGTTATTCAAGACTTAGCACAATTTGTGCGGAAAAATCCAAAAACATTAATTTTAAATATGACATCATTTCCACAAGCAATTCCAGCCGTTTTGGAATCATTAAAAACTTCTGGTATGAATTTAAATCCTCAACAAGATAAAACTTCTATTTTTATACCGATACCTAAGTAAAGTATTATAACTACAAAACAAGTCACAAATAAATACATTTAAATTAAAAATGTTATATTTCAGAGTAACTAAAGAACATCGAGAAAATTTAAGTAAAGGCGCAAAAGCACTTTTCATCAAGTGTAAAGACAACATTAAGGAAATACAAAATAAAAATATAAAATTACTAAAAGACAATGACACATTGGCAACAGATTTAGTTCACAATTTACAAAATCAGGTATTCTAAAATAATTAAAAATGTTTGTAATACAAGATATTTAAAGTACCTCATTATTTATTAATGTATAATATATTAACAAAGACATATTTAGAAATTTAGCGCCCAAGCGTTTATGATTTTCTGCCCGCCCCCATAAAATAATGTATTACACTAGATCAGTGTTCGGAAACCTTTTGAGATGGAAAAGCCATAAGTTACAATTTAGAAAATTCCCCAGTTTTTAAAGAGCCACTAAAAATTTTTGTTTCAATATTGTAGTATTTGTTTAATTTTCAATTTAAAATAAACGACTTTAAACACAAAATAATATTTATTCATATAAAAACATATAAATATTTTAAGCACAAAACATATTAAAGTACTTTAGCTAATAAAATAATTAATTCAATAATATAACTACAGTTATTGAATAATAGATAGTGAGAACATTGGTTTTACATGCCTTTTGAAAGTTAAATCTGGTTCATAACTTGTCATAACAAATTTTTTCCATTTGATTATAATTTTTATATTTATTATCAACCATTTATCATTACTAATTTATTTTTGTGGTGTGTTATTTCATATTTTTAAAAGGAACAAAAATAATATGTCATCTATAGAGATATTTTTTTTATATAATAATATATATTTTTTGATAATAAAATAATTATTTATTTCATATGGAACTGGAGAGCCGCCGCAACTTTACATCGAAAGAGCCGCAGGTTTCCGACCCTTGCACTAGATAATGTATTTTTTTTTTTAAATTGTAAAAGGTCATAATTATTTATTAACAAAGGTTGGCCATGTAAAATAATAAAGCACAGGATGATCGCCCCCTTCCTTAATACGTCTCTACATTTTAAGGTGCTCTAGTTTATGCATTTTAATTCTTGAGTTTAAGATTTATTTTATCTTATAGTAATTGAATTAAATTAGTTATTTTAAATAATTTTAAATGACAGAAAACAATGAATATTACGTATATTTTTCTATATTTCTACAGCCCCTTAAAATCATAATTTATTGCATATACAATTAGTTAGTTCCATACCCCTTTTTTATGATCTTGAAATATTTTTAGATTTATGAAACAATTTTTATTGATGATTTCAAAAATTGAAAATAATGGATTTACGAGGTTTCTGAAATAAAGCGATTCACTTATAGGAAGTACATTTTTTTTGTCTAGAGTACATTTTTGAAACATTTATGTTATATGTATATTTCAATAGAACTTCCATAGCATTCAATTGAGAAAAATCCAAACTTTCTAAGTTAATAAAATATAACCATTAAAATCACCTATACATTCAACATATTTTTTTCTATAGAAACACATCAGATGTTTTTTTTTGACTTGGGTATCTAAATCAAAATTATAATCACCTAATATTAAATCTTGAACAAATTAATTCGGGGATGGATACAAATTTCCAAATAAATATGTATCATGTTAATATCACGGAGGAAAAACTAATAACACAAATATAAAATGTAAAATTGCTAAAATTTAAAAAGTAATAAGAATACCAATCCAGTAAATGATGGTAAAATAAAATAAATATTTATATGTTTGTTGAAAAAATGTGGATAACTTGATTATTGTTTATTTTCTTTTGATTTTGAGTTGTAATTGCTCCAACGTACTTATATTATTTATATTTAAAGTGGCCTTTTGAATTCTCAGCAACCCTATTTAATTGTTTTCGTATATAAATTTAAATTAAATTTAAATTTAAAATTTCAATATTCTTATTTTTTTTTTTTTTTTTAAACTTTTATCTCCATCAAACATTATTTTTAAAGCCTGTTTATTAATCTGATATCCCAATAAATAATTGGTCGTATTATTGTTAGAATTTTTTATTAACTCAAATTAACACGTACGTGTTACTATTTTTAATGAAAACATATTTCTTTGCTATTTAAATACCAATTTAAATTGGTATAATCCTTATTGATTAATAATATTAAAGATACTATTATTTACAGAATATTTTTTTTCTTCAGATTTTATCATAATAATAATAAGAGTCTTTCTTTTTTTCTTTTTCTATCGGTACAGATTACTGCAACAGCCGACAAATACGTGTTGGAAGCACAACGAATAATGGAAGACAAACAAAGTGAACTAAAAGGTGACTCATAACGTTCGTAAAAACATATTCGACGATGATGTATTATATCAATAGGGTTTTGGGCGGTGGTTAGTAATATCTTGTAGTAACCTCTACAAAATTATTACTGTCCGTTTAGTGTATTTTATACTCTCGTGATATTCTATAGTAAAAACCAGTTTTCGTATGCACAATCAGTTGGTGTATGAGTCATTCATAGATATCAATGTCTGTACAACTATGTACTACTGTACATTATCGTTTATTAAAAATTATTAACATGATATATACATTTATTATTGGTTTTTTTTTTTTTTTTTTTTTTTATATCCCTTGACAACAAAATACTTCTTGTAACATACAAAACATTTTTTTCATTTCTATCTATACAACACACCTATATGTATGTCATTTTTTTTTTTTGTATTTACATTGGGGTAAAAAATAATATAACAACACAAAATACAAAACTGGTATGGGTATACCTATATATATATATATTATTTATTCGACTAGTACATTCCATACAAATATAACAATTAAATAGATAACATTTTTTGTTTGTTTAAGTATATATGCGCATCGTATAATAATTTCGATTAATTTAATTTCGGCCGCAGATTTTGAATTTGAATATAATTCGGCGCGATCCCGTTTCGTTTTACAATATAAACGCGATATCGTTTTATTACGACTGGAGATAATTAATCCGAAGGATGTTTTCGCGATAGGTATTAGTAGTCGGTATGGTAATACCTATCTCCCGTTATTTGTCGGGCGATTAAAACGCGCCGCCGGTTCCCATAATCAATTGGCGATGTTTTGCCGACTAAACAGAGAGAGAGAGAGAGAGAGAGAGAGTTGGGTACTTATTTACTTACTTGCTTACTTACCTACCTATAGATGTATTTTAATTAATTCAATACGCTTTAGTGTGCGAGGTATTTAATACGCCGGTAATCCACGAAGGTCGAGTGGCGCGGATATTATAATACGATATTGGGGAGCGGGCAGGCGCTACGGCGGACGGCGAGTTGCGTTTATCGTCATTGAACCCCGAGTGGCGGCAGTGTAACAATTGTCACTCGCGTGGCGTGGTGTCGTACGTAGAGAGAGAGAGAGAGAGATAGAGAGATAGAGAAAAAAAAAACCATAAATAAACGACCAAAGTTCGCCAGCCGCGTGTATTTTTCGCAAATGTCGTCCGACGTCGCCCGAGAACCGATTGAAATTGAATATTAATTATAATATTTAGTAAGTACAATATTTATATATATATATATTACGCTCAATATACACAAGGGTAGGCACCGAAAAAACTAGGGAGTTTATTTTTTTTTGGATTATTTCAATAATAGTTAATTCAATTTTATATTATTCGTATATAAACCTAATAAATATTTAACAAAAATCGAACGGTTTACAGATTCCGAACGTATTGGTTTTACTATGCCGTTTCCCCCCCCCCGTTGTCCGCGACTCGAATTTTCACCGGAGTGCTTTTTTTTATTTTTATTTTTTTCGTTCATCGAATTCGGTAATTTCGTTAACATTCCTTGAAGTCTGACGGGAAAACAAAAAATTTGGAAATATTTACGCAACAACGGTTATCTGTTATTTTCGATTTGATTGTAATTCCGTTAAAAATTACCGTAGAGATCCGAAATGTTCACCAAACACTTACATTGATTGGCACATTCCCGACGTGATGCGATTCTCGACATATGACGGCGTTTCGTTCAAAAACGATTAACAGCTATTTGAAATTATCGAATTGGGCTTCTCGAAAAATGCCCGGAAATTTTACTAAAGTAACTCGCCACAAATATACAGGCATGAAATTCCCCCCCCCACAATATGTAAGTGTATTCAATGTATAGTGTAGGTATAATAAATAATTTTAATAAGTATAGTAGTAATATTTCGTAATTTATGGTATAAAACTGATTTACGACGATATTGGACCTCGTGGTCGGCAATGAAATATTATTGGCGCCTCTGTATAATATGCGGGTAACGAAATACCGTCTGCACAATACGCGCGACTAGTGTGTGACGCCATATTATGTGATAACAATCCTGATCGGATCCGAACGAATAAAACGTTGACGTTGAAGTAACTTAACGCATTTTAAGAATTTTGAATAATATTTGTTTATTATTAATATCGCCAAACGCCTCGTTTGAGGTCAACTGTTATTCAATATGAGACGAACTTTAGTTCGCGAGCACTCGGTGACAATAAAACAAATATGCGTGTTCTATAAATTACGTAAATCGTTCGGATCCCAACGATCCGATTGTTACTGATAACAGCACTGATAAGTAAAGCATGGCGTTAGACGACTAATCAACCGTGTTGGTGAAATGCAATAAAAATTTTCGCGGTTATTGCCAAACTGCTGCCGAGTGACTTTATACCTATTTATATATATATATATACACGACTTGTACGGGTTACGGATCGCGGCGATTCTTGTATAATAAATCGTTTTTGCGGCGTTGTTTTCACCTCCGGTAGTTTTTTTCTCTCTCTTTTTTTTTTTTTTTTCTACATCATTTGCACGTGCGAAACTTATTATATACAGGTAGGTAGGTCGTTGATGAATGGCGACGTCGAAAACGAATAAATATATATATATATATATATAGGTATTCGTATAAAAATATATGTATAGGTTAGGTGGTAGGTCGCTCGGATCGGAGGCAATGACACGAGCATTTTGGAATTTCCCTACATTTGCGTATTATTATTAGCGAAACGGTGATATGCAGATTTGCGGGGAAAAGTCTCCGACGGCGACGGGTGTTCCGGCAATAATATTCTACCGGTTCTACATCTTCGGGTATATAATACAATTAATAATAATTATTAGTATATTTATATTAACTAGTAATAATTATTATTAATCACTCATACTTTTTGGTATCTGCGTACCGTGTGCGGTCGATTTAAATATCGTTATTGTATACGATAAATATATTATACTAGCCGTCCCGCCAATTTTTTGTTTTTTTTTTTGTTCACAATTTTTGACAATTAATCACTCAATTGTTTATTGGACTTGGAGAATTGAAATCATGCTAAGAACCTAAGAATCTCTGCGATGTATTCTTTGATTAAAAAAAATAATAATAATAAAAAATCGCCGCGATCGGATGACGAGTGTTTACCGAGATCATTGGCGTCAAAGATTCTCATTTTCACATTTATAAACGAGGTCTAATAAAAAAG
Source organism: Tuberolachnus salignus (assembly GCA_956483605.1). NCBI lineage: Eukaryota > Metazoa > Arthropoda > Insecta > Hemiptera > Aphididae > Tuberolachnus > Tuberolachnus salignus. The sequence goes on along the minus strand of OY101432.1, from coordinate 13,962,999 downwards.
TATCGAGACTGATTAATCGTAAACCGGGTTGAGTATGAATTTGTACGTGCTATATTTATCTACCTTTATAAGTTGGCAAAATCTATTAGATTTAGATTAGATTAAAATCGACTCAGTCGGCTGATAAGTTTGATTAAGTAATGTGTGTTTTTACGTCCTGACGGATTTCGTTATGTGCGAAAATATAGAACAACGAGTTTGCATTAAATTTTGCCATAAACTTGGGAAAATCGCTACTGAAACTTACCAAATATTAGGTTAGGTTAGGTTAAACGATTTAAAATGGGTAGAACAACTGTGGAAAGTGATGAACGGTGAAGGACGTCCGTCAACAAGCCGCAATTTGGTAATGATCCAAAGAATTCGACTACCAAGGTATTGTCCATCATGAGTATGCTCCAAAAGGACAAATCATAACAAAGTAGTACTACATTGATGTTCTTCGTCGTATACGAGATGCTGTACAAAGAAAAATACCAGAGTTTAAAGAGTCAGGCAGTTGGAAATTGTATCACGATAATGATCCAGCTTATTCAGCCCATGTTGTTTTTGACCAAACACAGTATCCCCCAGTTGTTTCTTTATTAGCTCCATGTGATTATTTTTTTATTCCTAAAGATAAAAATGGCGCTTAAGGGTAAACATTTTCAAGAAGTGGATATAATGCGACGGAGCAGCTACGAGAAATTTCTAAAAGTGATTACCAGAGGTGTTTTTAAAAAATGGCAGGAACGTTGGAAAACGTGTATAGATTCAGAAGGAGCGTAGTTTGAAAGATATTGAATGTAAATAACTTTATCTAATAAATTTGTATATATTTTTTTAACAGTCTCGATACATTTTGATTAGACCTCGTATATATAAATATATATAGTAGTGTTGGGTCGTATATTCGGATAACCGGATAATTGAAATGGCAAAATCCGAATACAGTCGAATACATTGACGTAATTCCATTCGATTTTAGCGGGTGCAAACTGGGGGTGGTGGGTCCAGTGGTCCGGACTCCTCTCGAATTTTTTTTTAAAGTAGATTTTAGTTGTTAATATTGGTTATTGACTATTGTATGACGAGTGTTCAGTACCTATATTAAACAAATGTTGGACCCCCACGCCGAATTTTTTTCCTAATTAAGGCCTTGGATGTAAAGCTTTCATAGTTCCAATAATCAAAAAGACAAATTAAGTCATATCGTATTCAAAGCCACTCACTTTTCTCGTACACTTTACCTATTTTTCATTCGATGACAAACAAATATAAAAACTGGTTTCAACATAAATTTGTATATTTTAAGGGAATTACATTTTCATAGGATGGGAGTTCAGTTTCAATAGGTACAAAAGCATATCTTTACACACGCTAAATTATGCCAGGGGGGTGCAATTGCAACGCCACTGCTCGAATATATTCGAATATCCGTAATACTCGGATATCTGAATATTCGAATGTGTTCAATCGGATATTTATAGTATTCGGATTTCTATACATGCATTGGCTTTAAATTATTTATTTTTATCGTGCCCATGAGATAGATTTGATGAGACCCTGCATTTTACGTATTGCAAAGTGGTTATACAATTTCAATAATAGTTATAAACGAGATATCGTAATCGCAGTGTCAACGTTCAAGTCCAATTGTTTTCATGTTTACATATGTTTATTGTTTTGCGTTTTCTCTTAATTTTCGTATAAGTATACCTAATATATATTTTGTTAATACTTAGTGTTATTTATGTGGATTTTTATACTTATTTTAATATGTGATTGACCATTTATAACCCAAATATTCTCGATTACATTTTTGAATAATCGGTGTATAAAGATATCTGAGTAGTAAATATATAGGTACGTACAAAAACGTATTTAGGGAGGGGGGCTAGAGGTGAGTGACAGTGTTTTTTAGGAGCGGCATTACTTTACATGGCCAATCTTTTGTTAACTAATAATTATGACCTTTTACAATTTAAAAAAAAAACACATTATCTAGTGCAATACGTTTTGTATGGAGGGCGGGCGGAAAATCATTAGCACCCGGGCGCCTAATTTCTGAATACATCTCTGGGTACGTATATTAAGTATAATACCCGAATAATACTTACAGATATCCGAATTCATTTTATCCGGATTTTAAAATATCTGAGTATCCGGATAGTTGCAACACTAATTTTTAGAAACCGGATTTATATGTTTTAATAAATATGTTAAAATAAAATGTTACTGTACGCAGTACAAATATAGGGAAATATTCGTTTAATATTATTAGAACTCCCCCTTACATATTTGTTTTTACAAAAAAAAAAAAAAAAAGACTAGGTTCTTAACATAGTCTTAATAATTTCATAGAGTTGAATATTTTTCTTCACAAATATTATGTCTTTACACAATTTATGACTTCTCAATATTATGGTTTGCATTTAGTGGTTTCAATTAATCAACGATTTTTTTTAGAAACTTCTATACATTTAATATTAGAAATTAACAGAAAAAAAAACCGTTGTTATCTTTTTTTAAAATACATTTTTTAAATTATTTAGTTGTCACTATTATTGTTGTAATAGTTATATAAATTATATGGTCAATGGCCATATACTTAATCAGTGGCGTATTTACAATTTTTTTATTTTTTTTTTTTTGGGTGGGGGGGCTGTCATAATAATGAAATAATTTTATAAATTAGTAAAAAATTCTTAAATTCGATTTTAATCTGTTTTTATATTAAATAATTATTGAAGAATTCAAATTATAGAATCACAAATTATACTATTAACTGCAGTTGTTTTTTTTTTATTTGCTAATTCATTAATAACTTCATAGGCCTGAACATCTCGGCGAATGGATAACATGGCAAGGCCATTAAGTCTATTTTGAAATAAAATGCACTTAAAAATTTAGATCGTTTAATTATTAACGATTATTATCGTTTAAGTATTATTATTTTTTTTTATTTACCTTAAATATTGAGTTCCTTAGGTATGTTTTTATACATTTTAATGTCGAGCAAGTTCTACTTGACTGTTGCAGTCGAAACAGACAATGTGGCCAGAGTTTGAAAAAGCTTGAAAATATTTGGGTACATAATATCATTACATATTGATTTTGTAGGCAGTGAATTAATTTTTCGTATCCAAAGTTTTAACTCCGAAATTAAAACGTCTTTATTATGATCAATTAAATCAATATCATAGCGATGAACTAATTAAAAACGCCAATATTATCGTACACTTGGTTTTATTGGAAGTATATAGATAATTTTATATAAAAATAAATGAACGGAATCGAACAAACACTTCAATTAAACGTTAAAATATTTTATTTTCTTCGTTATAATTTACAAAATAAACCAATTACAATTATATTAATGACGACTGAAGTTTGAAGACTGGGATTGTTTAATCCCTGCTGGGGTAGTGGGGAGGGTGGAAACTTCCAACACTCCTCGCCGCCATAAATACGCCACTGTACTTAATTGTTACTAAAGTAACTAATTGTTGAATTCCTATTACGTAGTGTGTTTGAATTTATTTATTTTATTTTTTTTTTTCCGAAAAATTTTCTATATCCCCCCCCCTCCCGCGCTATGACAAATTCGTAAATACGCCATTGCGGTAATGGGCAACCCCACGGCATGTTATAAATTACAATATTATTCAAAACGGACAAAACGTTTAAAAGCACGCATAATATGACGATAATGAAGATAACGAATGATAATGAATAATCGATTGTTTTAAATTTTCAACACATACGCAACGCGTCATATTGCTGCAGGTTTTAAAATAAAATTTTGTATTATTGGGAAACGTTCAATATGATGTTTAATAATATTATTACGATCGTTACTGAACTCGCGATATTATTATAATTTATAGTAGTAATAGATATGTGCAGGCATACGTAGGTAGGTATAGTTATTTTTATCAGCCGTACGACTAAATCGGATCTCATCAGTGTCAGGATTTTAAAATTAATGACAGCAATATAAATTCTTGTGTTACTGAAAATAATAGCAATAAAAAAAAAAAAAAAAAAAAAAAAAAAAATGATTAAATGATTATTCTCTATCTATTTCTAGTTTTGTAGATACACTACTGGCGTAGGTATCGGATAATAGTTATTATAGTTGTTGTCGTGTCACGGGGACTTCGGTTGTGTATCTATAATACTATTATATATTTTTATTTTATAAAAAAATCCGAGCCATTTGGGCACTGCGGTTCGGATGTTTTACTATTGTTTATAACTTTGGCCAAATTTGAAACAATCGAATTTCATTACGAGTTATTATTTGTTTCGTTTAAAAATAATTCAAAATCGTTTTGTCCACAAATGATTTCCTATAGCGGGTGTAACGGAGTCGACATTTTTCATTCGATATTTTAAGCGAAAATTTTTTTTTAAATTTAAATATTATATTTACCGTCACGGACATGTTATGTTAATTTGAACAAAAATGATTTCGAATTATGTAAATTAAGTATATTATTGCGCTTGTTTGTTGTTGTTTCGTTTCCTTTCCACAGATCGAAACGTTTTGGACTATTTTCCTACGTGCAATTAATGAATTCGTCCAATTCCGTACGTTCAGCGTGTAAACCAAACGCGATTTATCGTTGCCCGGATTTTTATGCAAATGCATATTCTACTACAATACATCTAGAATAATATTGATTAAAAATGTCGACGTTTCGTAATGTGTAGGTTCTATAGTTATTATTATTATTATTATTATTATTATTTTTTGCATGTTTTCGCCTTTTTGAATGAAAATGCACATTAATTGCATATTTCTGGTTAGTTGCATATTTTATAATATTCATTAAAATGGGTATTTCATAAATCCGACCTTACCACAAATTAACACTCAAGAAATCAATTGGAACAACAAAGACGACTCAGTAAAATATCTGAGTCTACATCTCGATTAAAAGCTAAGCTGGAAAATACACATTAACAAAAAATTAAACCAAGGGACACTAGGCTGCGAATACTGTACCCTCTATTAAATCATAGCCCTACCATACAAATTAAACGCTCTATACTTCTATACACAGCAATAATATGACCACTAGTAACCTACGCATGCCCAGTATGGGCAGCTGTCTCAAAAACAATAATTAAAAAATTACAAACCCTCCAGAATAAATTTCTATGAATAGCCCTAAAGGCCCCTTGGTTCATGAGAAACAAACAACTACACAACTATACGGGCCTACCATACCTATCTACCTGGATAACACAACAATTTAAGAATTTCCACTAAAACTTCACAAAGTTGACGGAGCACTTCACTACAAAATTGGCAAAAGATCCACCAACCTAAGACTCAAACCTCGACTACCTCAGGATATCCTACTAGAACCCAATGAAAATACCTCAACCTCTGATTCTGACCTAGACTCATAAGCTAACCAAAATTTAAAGATATTGTAATAACTGTAAATACTGTTGTAAACACTTACATTATCAATTATTATAAATTGTAATAATATTGTTACAATATTGTAAAAATACTTGGTGTATTGACGCAATTAAATTAATAAATAAAAAAAAAAAAAAAAAAATGGGTATTTAAAGCCCAGTATTTCCTATGAAAACTTGAAATTTGAGCATACAAATTTTTTTATGCGAGGTCACTAACGTAGGCAATGGTTTCACATACTCATGGTCAACATTTCATTTAACACTAGAATATACGGAGTGTCTATAGCCTGGTTTTTAATGAGGCTGTAACAGTTATTTTGAGCATTAATTGCCCTCGCCGAAGTGATAACCACAGAAGTTTTCAATTTGAAGCAATTACTATTTGAAATTTTTATTGTATGTTTATTTTTTTATTTTTCTACATTTTTAGCACAAAATAAAGAATTTAATTTTACATATTTTTGAATTTTCGCATCCATATTCTACAATATTTTTTGCATAAAAATCCGGGCCTAAATCATTACTAAACGTGATCATTATAGGCGGGGTATTTTTTTTTACCGTGTGCGGTACCATGCGATAATATTGCTATAAGTGAATCGAAAGCGGGTTTTACGACAATAATACATTTTAATACGTTTAAATATTATCGAGGTTATGTTTATAGTGTCTATTATAATAATATAATACGATTTCATAATATCAGACTTTTAGTAAGATTCTGGTTTTTAGATTAGTATAGGTATAAACAGTGCGTTTTTATCGTTTAATGTTGATCGGGTGGGTACCTACCCATACGGTTGTTCCACGGTGTACTATTTAGAAATTGTTCTTCCTTTTTTTTTTTTTTTTTTTTTTTTTTTTTTTTTCGTTTTAGAGATTCGAGTCGCGTAAACTTTGAACCGGCCAATATTAGTTTCTCCCGTTAGACCGGGCGTTTATTCTCCGACGGCATTTTCGACACAATATTATTTTGATACGATTGTTATTAAGTTGTTTTTTTTCTTCGAACATGCAATGTATTATGCGATCGTTTTGTTAAATATTCACTATAAGCGATATTATTCGATTCCGTATAATAATAATAATAATAATACTATTGTTATTAATTCGTTTTTATTATTTTTTTTAAATATATTTCTAAACCTAATGACGTTTACGAAACTGTAGTTTTCACATATAAATACAACGGTGTATATATTATATATAAAAAAAAAAAAATAAAAAAAAACCGATTACAAATTAATATTAAATATTTTTTACGTAACTTATTATTATTATTATTATTATTATTTTTAACTGCATATTAATAGTATACGTGTTGGAATTAAATGACTATTTCGGTGTGCATAAACGACGATTGCGTTTTTTTTTTTGACGGACAATGTTTCAAGGACAAACGGATTCAACATATTATAATGTACTTTTAAGTAAGTACACACAGTTTATTTGACATTATGTCGACCGTTAAAACCTAGCTGCTTTTATATCTACCCACGGTAGATTTATACACTCAAACATACTTGATAAGAATTATTTTATACGTATTTTTATTTTTCACAACCTTCGTTTAACCCTATTTACGTACTACGCGCGCCGTCGCCTTCACGAGACACGAACGAATCACCAATTTTCTGTGTTCGTCCGTAGGCAATAGTCGCAATAATATTTTATACGACAATACCCAAATTATTAGATTTAATTTTTAATATTTACGGCTACATGGAAAACAAAAAAAAAACAAAAAAAAATATTTTCCGCGGCAAGCATATCGTATTTTTGTCGTTTTTCTCGGCGTAGCCTTTCCCGCACGATCCGGATTGGTATTTTTTTTTTTTCTATCATTTACACGCCTGTTATATTATAATAATACAATTATTGTGTTTCGTTAAAAAAAAAAAAAACTTAACAAAAACAATATATTATATACGTTCCGTTACATGACCTTTTATTATTATTATTATTCTTAATATATTTTTTTAACGTTTTTTTTTTTATTTTTTTTTTTTTTTATCGATGCGCCGTCATCGGTGTAGTAAAAATTTGCGAGACACATTTAATGTATCGGAGTCAGTACACATTTACGTGTAGTATAATATTACCATATATAATATTATTATTAGCTATTATACGCGCGTGTCTTGACGCCACAGGAATTAATAACGCTAAAAATTCCTTTTATTAAGAGGCCGGCGTCACAGTGTTGAATTTGTCGTCATTCCGACGACGACGGGCAAAATTATAGAGAAAACGTGAAAAATATCCGTAAAATACGAGCCGGGTTCGTTACGTAGTTTTTGTCGAACTTAAAATAATTCACGACCACTGCCACGGATGTTACGTGATTTATCGATTTGTCAATTACGTGATAAACTCATTCGGTGGCGGGGATCTAAGATTTATTTATTATTATTATTATTTTTTTTTTTTTTTTTTTTGTGGGGGCAAAGTTTTCTTTATAATAGTATTAAAACCATACGTTAATAAAACAATTTAAAATACACGTTATTATAGTATTTAAAAATGACACCATAACAGGTTTTTTTTTTTTTATAATTTTAATTTCGAATTTTACAATCTATACAAAAAAAAAAAAAAATACTAGTATAATAAGCATTATTGACGTTATTTTAAGTTAAATGCGGTTAGGCTAGGTTAGGTTAGCGTAATTTGAGGGAAGAACACAAATTCATTTTAGTATTTTGTCTTAATCAATAAAGTCTCGGGGCCATTGACGCTTGAGTCTTCTAGGTGTATGTCCGAGAATGGAGATAGATAGTAATTTGTTAACAGGGGGGTTGGTGTGACTTTGAAGGCGGTTTCTGAATTTGGAGTAGTATAATTTGGCCGTTTCGATGACTTTAGACATGTGGCGATCTGTATGAAGGGTGTGGTTTGAGATATAAGGAAGAGCATTAGTTACTAACTTAGTAACGTTTAGTTAAAATTAATAGTATTTGTACCTATGTAAAAAATTGTAATAGTCAGAATTGTAACATTAATAACAAATTGTCAAAGTCTAGGAGAGCGTTTAACGAACAATTTTATTACATCTTCCGGTTTTATAATAATTTCATTGTGTATGATTAATAATGCAAACGAATAGCTCCCATCGTCGTTAAATACGATTCAATTCTTTTCAGTGTTGAAGAAAACCTCTTACCTGTGGATGTAGTAACTGGTAATACTTTTTTTTTTTTTTTATGAATTTTGTTACTTCTAAATTATTTTAAAACACAAATTTTTTAACCTAGACGTTAAATCAATGAAGGGGGGTATGGGCCCTCTCAGCCAATCAGAATTGATTTTTACATTTTTCATGTACTCGTGCACTCGTATTTTCGCGTGAAACGTGTTTATTTTTTAAAGAAACGAGGAGACGCAAACACAAATATTTGTATAACAAGAGGGAAATCGTGAAAAACTGTAAAATAATTTCGTGTTATCGGTTCGATAAAGTTGCGACATTGTTTTTAATATTTATCTAACTATTATCGAATCGATAAGTCGTTGAACTTTTTTGGATCGATAAAGCGATAAAAGTCGTTTCCGCGGCAGTCAATCGTTTTATCGAACCGATTACCATGGTATCAGTATGATACAGTGGCGGTGTGCCAGGATATTTTTATCTGGGTGGGCCAAGCTAGGGCCACTGATTTACGGGATTAGGGCCAGTGGCGTAACGAGAATCGCCTCGCCTATCGTCTACCGGACAGTTACAAATTTACAATTGCAGATTAACAAAAAAAATTATCATAATTTTGGAAAAAATCAAGAAAACGATTTCTGCTTAATTTTAAATTAAATCTAAAACATAATAAAACTATGATTTCTACATCCGTACGTATTTCTATATATTTTAAAATATGATGTTATACAAAACAAAAATACTATGCAATTATACAGGGGAGATTTTACGATGGGCCATGGCCCAACCCTGGCCATAATTCTTCGTTTATGCAGACTAACATTGTTACCGACAGTGACGGACCCAGAATTTGGGAACTGTTTTTAGAGGCATTTTCAGTTATATCTAACATATTTCTAATTCATATATATCGTTTTAAAATTATTTTAGTACATTTATTAGTGCATTTTTTTTTTTTTTTTTGGAGCAGGGGGAATTAAAATTTTAAAATTTTTTTATTTAAGCAGTAAGGCATCGAGTTTACAGTATTAATAATAATAATGATAATCGCGCGTCTATATGTATACGTTGGAATGCTGCGTACTGCGTCTATGTAATATTATTACAGCGCATATAAAATGATTCGACAAAATAATCTTATTATATATAAAAATATAAATCAATAAACCATCGATCATCGTTTGATGGTAATAATTTGATTGGGATGTGTGTAATGTGGTATATGATGCGCGTAGACACGTCGTAAGAAAAACGTCAATCCGGTATGCGAGATAATAATAAAAAAAAAAAAATTATAATTATAATATCGGATGACGTGACGGTAAAATAACTAGTATTAAAAAGAAAAAAAAAATGTGTACAATTTCACCTAACTCGTAATAATTGTATTATATACGTATTAGGTTGTAAAAGTTATTTTGAGCATTGACACTTCGTGTTAGTTCGCATTCCAAAATTAATATTAATTTTGCATTTATATAGTTAATATTAAATTATTATTTGATATTTTTTTTTCTTTGTCTTTGAGCTCACAATTAAGAATTTTATTTTGTATGTTTTTAATTTATGTATGCATAAATATGTTCAAACATATTCTACAATATTTGTTGCATACAAATCCGGGCTTAATAATAATAGTAATAATTATAATATCGGATGACGTGACGGTAGAATAACTAGTATAAAAAAAAAAAAAAAAAAAATGTGAAAAATTTCATCTAACCCGTAATAATTGTATATAATTACCTATACCTATAATTAACAATCGTCCATTGAATTTTGTGTTTACTTACCACTCAACGCTGTGATTAGTGCGTATGTATTTAAGAAGATAAACAGACGAACCTACGTATAAAATTATAATAAGAAGAATGTGTGCTCGTGATGTACGTTCGAATATTAATATACGTTTAACAGTAATCGTCGCGAGTTTTTGTTATTTTTTTTTTAACACTCGTCTACCAGAAATTTATGTGCTACCGAACTTTGATACACTCAGTATCGAATTTAATAAATCAATCCCGAATTTCATCTGTATTATTTCACTTAGGTAAGCGTTTATTTAAAAAAAAAATATCTGTTCATTACAACTAGGCGTGCGATTAGATTCAATCTTAATTCTTAATTTTGTTTAAGGCTTTGTTTTATTCTTTTTCTACATATTTTTTTCTTTTGTCTCTGTGTGTGCCCATATGCAATTCAATATATTATAATAGTGCAATCGATAATATTACATATATTTGTATTGTGATACATATAAAACTATAATAAATAATGCACTATATACGGTGTACCACAAGGTTAGTCTCTTAGAAGACAAACGTTGTATTTTATTTCAATTAAACGATATAAAATTACTTCATTTTAATAGCTATATAACTTGCGACGCTGATGATACAGCCCTGATCTGTATTGGCAGTACTTGGAATGAAGTTTTCCCAAATATTGAGACTGATTTAAAATCTATTGTAAACTGGCTAAGCAGCAATAATTTATTTCTAAACTTCGACAAATCAGTCATTTTACTTAAAACCACAACAAATTATCCCCTATTAGCCACAGTATAAATACAAGGTACACTAATAATAATTGCTCCATAGACTGGTCGAAAAAAAAAAATGAGTTGTTGAAAGATAGTAGATTTCTTAAGGACACAGCTTTTTAACATAGTGCCCAAGGATTTTGGCCAATATGCCGCTACCCCAATTCAAAAAATGCGTTTTTCACTGGTTCTGACATGAATATGTTACTACTAAGATAACCTAATATATATATACTATAATTAATATCATATTAATTTTCGCTGTGTTGAACTTAATATTAAGAAATATGTTATTATTTATAATTTATAATTTAATGTAAACATATTGTAAATAGAGATAACCGTAGGCCTCCACACGACATTCTTTCAGTGAGGCTAACCTTATTTTGGTAAATAAAAATACGGTTTTTGGTAACGGGGTGTGGGGGGAGGGTGGCACTTGTCCTACAGTGCTCCACCACCACTCTTGTTTGTATGCATATATATATATCATATATTTTTAGTTATTTTTTTTTATATTTGATGTTAAATATTTGTTATTTTTACGTTAAATATCTAATCTTAAACACTTATCCAATGATATCCTATACCCCGCGATATACAATCGCCAAACTAAAAGGTTAATACTATTTACTATTGTACTCCACTCGTAATAATAAATACTCTACCCCTAACCTCTATTACATCCGCCCCTTAAAAAAATAAAGGCGTGCTATATCTTTATGACGTGTTTTTGGGCGTAGTTGGATACTGCCTTTTGCAGTAAATAATAATTGACATTGTTGGTTGCCAAAAAAAACACCAAAAAAAAATATCTACAAAACAGTTTGTTTTCGTTTTTTCACTTATTGTCTACCATATTCGAACGACGTTTCCAACGAATAATAAATTAAACCAAACCCTAACCTCGATTAGAAAAAAAAAAAAAAAAAAAAAATCATACCTGACGGTATTGTTTTCGCTGAAGTAAGTGTTATCGATAAAAAAAACAATTGTGTTGCGTATCGATCGAACCGCGTGGGCCGTAACAGTTCGCGGCCCCCGTTTCGAGAGAGAAAGAGAGAGAGATATAGAAAATAATTACTTTAATTAAAATTACGTCGGCGTAAAAAATATTGTTTCTGTACGCCGTAAATCGTTTTTATTAATTTATCATTTTATTTTATAACGATCGTATACATAAGCGCACGCGATGGAGTGACCGGTAAAACGGCTCCGGCTCGGGGATTTTATCGTGACCATAATAAATATAATAATTATTACAGTCGACGGTTTGATGTAAAGTTGTGTTTTTTTTTTTTTTTTTTTTTTTTTTTTTTTTTTTTTTTTTTTTTTTTTTTTTTTTTTGTTCCTTTCCTCCTCCTCCTCCTCCTCCCCCCCCTTTTCTAAATATTTCCGTCGTCTTGTTTTATACGTAATACAAAATTTATATTAAAATACATTGATAACACCCACGCACATTTATAATATCGCATCATCGTCCACTCGACAAACAGCGACCACTTAATATTAAATAATAATTATTATGATTGTAAGTTGTTAACACCGTCGTCGTCGTCGTCGTTTTTTCTGTTGTTGTTTCGCTGACCGAAATTTCGTAATTTTTTTTTTTTTTTTTTCACATTTTTCCCACCCGTTTTTCTTACGCGAATAATATTATCGATTCTCCTCGGTATTATACGGACCGCGGTAGTCTGACGTCCGTCCGCGAATCGCGATTATCGCGGCCGTCGTCGTCGTCGTCGTCGCGAGTTTTTTTCTCGTATAACCTGTACGCATAACATACGGCATTCTTTATATTATTATTATTATTATTATTGTTATTATTATACGTAAAGGTCGTCGTTATATTTATCTGTATATATATATATATATATATTTTTTTTTTTTTTGTCGATCCGCGACGATGACGATTCGAAATCTTATTTCGTAGGAACACCGTCGAAGTTCTGCGCGTTTGTCGCGGTTACCGGTAAGTCGGAAACAAAATACGCTACCGTATAATGATAATATCGCATCCCCGTGAGAACAGCGACGCCACTCAACGTACGGGAACGTGTCGGGAAATCGATTTTCGTTACACGTCCCCTGTAAATTGATTAGTTTATTATCCCACGCGCAATTGTTACGCCTTTTGAGACGTGATTTTATTCTGGCTCGGATAAAGACATTTTGGTCCGTAATGTGTATCTAGTATTAAATAAATGGGGGAAAATAAATAAATATATATATATATATATATATATATATATATATATATATATATATATACACTAATTTATAGAAGACAAAATTCTGCACATTTCGATGGTAATAATAGCTCAAATTAATCGAATATTTATAGTTGTGTCACTAGTCTTGCAAGGGTGTGCGATATATACACATATATAATTACGTTAGCGAGACATTTAGGCGCTCCCCGGGGCAACATGAAATTTTGCGCCCTTTATAGCTACTCTATCGATTTTTCTTTGTATATATATATATATTTATATTAAATATTTCCCGTGTGGTGCAAACCGTAGACGTTTAACGTTGCTATACATCAGTCCAATATGCGTAGAGTCCATAACTGAAAACACACAAATTATATTGTTTCCCCTTAAGAATACAACGCCTACGGTTAATGATACGAATTGCTATTATATAATACTAATATAGGTAAAAGTTTAAGTGTAGTGTTAACTTATTATACAGTTAAAACAATGCAAATATAATACGACTATTTGGGAACAGTCGAGTACGAAAGGAAATTTGAAAGCATTTTTAATAATATGTATATTTTTCGTCTTAATGGTTGTTAAAAATGAAATCAATTTTGAATTGTTAACAGGGTAGAAGTTAACATTATGTTGATAAATCATCACCTGATAATTTATATCATTTATGTTATTTTCTGCCTAAGCGATCATTTAGTTTTTGCCGTAATAAGATTCTATGGTATTGTTACACTTGTAAAAATAAACTACTAAGATACGTCCGCGAAACAAAAAAAGTTTTCGTACTATCCTACTGTACACTTTATACGGTTTTTGTCTAATCTTCAGCACTAATGCCGGCAACATAAAGCGAAATCGCATTACTCGGAACATAAATCACGATTGTAATTAGAGTCTAAACACGGATTACCGACATTTAAAGAAGAGAATTTTCAAAGGGAAGCTTTTCTAAAAAAAAAAAAAAAAAATGTTGGCGAACGACAGAGTTACAATAAGCTATTAAGACATACGTAAAAACTATCCACGCGGGGCTGTGGAATTATTTTGTTTGACAATGTTTTAGAGACAAACAGCAATACGAACGGTGCTCTCACTACGCCGCCCTCGAAAATGTTCTCCGTGTTGGTGAATGGTTTCAGGTTTGATTGATTGTAATAATAATGACCACAATAGATACTATTATCAATGGCATTGTGTTTTTTTGGGATATTGATATTGGTTGAGCAATTTGGGAGTAATAATTAGGAATCTTCACTCCCACCCACTTACCGGGTTTGTGGACTGTTATCAATTTAAGTACCCTCTCTGAAATTTAGGGCCAGTTAGCGCCCATGGATACATATTAGATAGTAGGAAAAGAAATAAATAAATTAAGTAGACGTTACCTAATTATTATGCTATACAACTTGCGTTTTCAATGAAATGATTTACGATGTATTTATAGGCACTATAACCTATACACTAGTATACAACAGATAACGGGTGTTGCCTTCGGAGATAAAATGTCTATTGTAAACTAATCGTTTTGATCTGCCGGCGTTGTGTACCCAATATGTTATTCAAGAAAAAAAATTCCCCTCGAACACTTGAACGTTTTTCAAATCAATATTTTTCCCGACGTGGTTTCGTCACTGCCACGCGTAACGCTCAGATTAAATCAGATTACTTACATTTTACGTCTATGTACGTACGTATAACATTAAACGGGTAGTGGTTTATTCCGATTGGTTCGTTAAATTTAAAGAACCGTCGAATGTATTAACATTTTTTTTTTGCGCAATAGGTAAAAATCATTTATTTCGTAAATTACTTTCGAGATTATTATCGTATATTTCGGAGATAAATATACTATATCACTTATACGAGTATAAAAATATATGTCTGATGCGTATTAATTTGGCCATTTTTTTTTTTTTTTTAACTTTTAAATATTACAACACATAGGTAATAAATTTGGATATTTTTAGTGAACAATTTCGACGAATAATACGAATTTATTGTTGTACATAACGAATTTATAAACTTTATAATAATTAACCGTTAAAAATACACTATACGCGATGTATAGTAAATATTCGTATTTTTTGAATGGTTTATTTAAGTATATATATATATATTTTTTTTAAATTGTGTTTGAAGATTAACGATGACTACACAAAATCACTGGAGGAAAGTAGCCACCTATGTGAAGACCAAGATTGCGGTGACGGACAATGCGAACAATCAGCTCAGTGGGTCAAAACTTTTGGCGGACATGAAAAACGGTCAAAGTCTTTCCAAATGGGAACCAGAACTTTGCATAAAGATGATACAGTTACCGGGCGTTGATAATTATTTGGCGATCAAGAAACTGATAGAAAAGGCGAACAAGTAAGTAATAGCTTTTAATTGAACAGTATATTGAACTATATAAGAGTATTACTTATATAATAGCTAATTGCTCGTTGTATAATGGATTTGTAACAAACGTTTATTTTTTTAGTACATATTTTTATCTTTGGTGATTTGTTGTTAATTTGTTTAGGGATTATTTAAAGTTGATTATTTTTTCGTTTTTTTAATTCCGTCTTTGATGTTTTTTCAACCAATAGAAAGACTCGCGTAGGGCTAATCTCTTTATTTTATTCATACGCGATAACAAAAAAAAAAAAAAAAAAGGTTATTGAAATCAAATTAAATTTCAAACACCCGTTTAATAATTTTAAACGTTAATCATTACCAGGAGTCAATTGCCGGTCTCGAGAAATTAAATACTTAAAAAAACCACATTAAATTTGTTGATAAGATTTAGACAATAAATGATGCTGAGACGACTAAATACATTTCATTTACCATTTGCAGAGAATTCAAAATTGTCTCGCCTTGAGCCCTCTTGATTATCGTACACGAGTAAAGTCTTCCTTTTTTCGTTTTCCTTCGACAATCAGACGAATTTATAACATATAATTGAAGTTTGCCAATAAAATTTACTTTGTGTCTTTATGTTTATATCGTATTTATTACGCATAACGTACAACTCAATATGCCGTACAACCCGCGGCCAAACCAGAATAAATAATACGAGTATTGTATTAAATTAACCGCGAAACGGTGGAATAATAATTTATAATATTTGGATAATACAATTTTTTTACACCGACCGAATTGTGTTTGGATAATTCCATTCCGACGTGCGGTTGATTTTTTACGAGTACGAGGTAGTACCTACTAGTATTATATTAATAATTGTTTCACTATAATGTACACCAACAGATGAAATCATAAACCAAATTTAGTTTTTATGCATATTTAAAATAAAAAAAATACTTTCACAATTATATGGACTGTTCAAGGTCGGGTACGAAAAAATAATCAATGTCGTAAAAATAATATAGCTGTACGAGTCCGACAAATTCAAACGAATTTCGTTTCGTCCGCCACTAAATTATTGTAATACAATCGTAGGTAATACCTGAGAGCAGTTTTCGCTTTCGTATATCATAATATGTTCATTAACCTATATACAACAATTATTTGTTATTTTAAAATACGCGGTTTTTTCTTTTTTAACCTTATTTCGCACTATCACATATTATAATATAGTGCGTGTTATATGATTTTTATTCGCTAAACTGGTTTATTTTTGTTGGACGTTTCAGTTTTTTCTTCTTCGGTCGATAAAATAGGCTCAGGGTTTTTTTTTTTTTTGTTCACGTTTTACCTCAAAAGATGTGACATTTTACTAGATGTCCCGCACGGCGTTGCCCGTGAAAAATTGGAATTAGCCATGGATTTAACCTCTTACCCCTCGACAAACTGTTGCGGTCCTATCACGGATTTTTTTATTCTTTCTTCTCGTTAATCTTTTTGTCGGCGTAGATCAGTGAATGAGTGAGTGAGTGGTATTTGGCTTATATATATATATATAAATGGATATCCGTCTGCATGAGATTAATAGACTCAAAAACTACTGGAGCGATTTGTATGTGGTTTTTTTTTTTGTTGCAAAATGATCCGCGTTATCTGGAGAAGGTTTTATAGCTATTGAAATCCATCGCCTATTTTGTTTATAGGTATTTTTAGTACAAAAATCGAATTATTTTTGTTGATTTATGGGATACACCTTGGTAACACGGATGACAAAAAAAAAAAAAAAAATAAAAAATACTGTTATTAATTATTGTAGTGTAATCCCCGTGCTGTGTGGGTATCCAATATGTGAAAACATGTAAAACCATCGGCTTTGTTTGTTTACGCGTCAGACAATAAAACAAAAAAAATGTCGTATATCATAAAACATTGCAATGAACGAATGTTACAGCAAAAAAAAAAAAAAAAAAAATAGATAAATATTTGTTCGACATGAAATTCCGACTTAAATTATTTTTGTTGATTAGCGGTTGACAAAGTTTAGTTACATTTAGTTTGCCGAAGATGGGACTACCCAATTTTACCAATTTTTTTTTTTTATATTTTAAACAGTGACGCGGGCAGGACAAAAATGCATAATAACATTGCACATACATTGCAACAGCAATATCAAGCAATAGCAAAGCGTTTCCCTGTCGGCTAATCTCTTTTAAAAGAGTATTTTTTTGCTTGTGGCAAACCCAATGTAATAATAATAACAACCGTTATTGTTACATTTTAGCGGTACTAATTCAATTGAAACATTTGCCTAGATTCCCGACGGTTTTTCTAATAAAAAAAAATAAAAAAATACATACGATACTAATGCAAATCGGTTTTATTTTTGTCGTTTTTCAAGGGAAAAAAACCATGTAACCTTACCGGTTTATTTATTTTTTTATTATTGCAATGATTCATCGCTAAATTCTTTTATAACCCATATATTTATATACCTTATTAATTGTCCAACTTTCCACCGTGGCCTACACACGGTACAAAGTATATCCGGCTTATTTCTTCTTAAACATATTGATATTCAACACGGTGGACGTTTGCAATAAATTTATAATTTAAACGATTCTACGTACGAATAATCGGAATACTGTACCGCACAAGGATATTATAAGTAATGAATTCCCTGTAAACATTTGAAAATTAAAGTATGGATTAGGTGTATCGAACAAGGACGCGTACCCGGTAAATAATATAATACGATTTATATATTTTAATGATATTCGATCTAAATAAATTCAATTACTCATTACAATATTACACGAATGTATTCCCCACTAAAATTTCCCCAGTTTTTATTCAAAGAGTTTCGCATCACGTAATACATATAATATCTAATTAATATTTTAATTATCAGATAAAATTAGACCTTCGCGTTTTGTCGTGGATTTTAACCTCCGATTCGTTTTAAATCGGTAAAAAAAAAAAAAAAAAAAAAACTAATTATAATAAGGAAAAAATACAAAACTTTTACGCTTACAGCCAGCCAATTTATGTTGCATATACAAAACCTTTTAAGGCAACTCGAATTTTTTTTTTTTCTACTGTACTAGCTGATTATTTTTTTTTAAAAATTATTTCATTATTTAATTTAGTTAGTATTATTTTTGTTTTGATTAATTATTATAATTGAATATAGATTATACGTAAATAGATTTATTTGTTTATTCATCATTAATTATTAGATAATATCAATAATAACATTACATTATTTTGTGTTTCCACATTACAAACCAAGGTTGAGCAAGTTAATAAAAAAATATTAACCCAGTAAATTTATATCAATTAAAAATAATTTAACGAATTAAGACGTTAAAATTGAATTAAAAAATTGAATTAACTTTAAATAATCAAATTAATTTTTTTTTAAATTTTAAAATCGTTATTGTCATAGTGAAAATAATTAAACTCCTAGAGTTCGTCGTTTTTTGAAGAAAAAAAAAAGGATGATCAATGTTTAGCGTAGGGGATTATTCCGGAATAATCCAATTATACTTGTTTTAAACACAGAATTCCACAGGCATTATTGAGTATACAGAGTCGACACTCTTCGTACTATTGCCACTGTTAGTAGGTTTATAGGGTTATTTATATTATATATCGTATGTAATGATAAATTATTGTAATCGAAAAACATTTCTGAGTGGAGTTTATTATTAGTCGTGTGTTTTCTCTTGTGGCGAAGGTAACCCAGAAATCAACAATACGGTTTCTTTATCTTCGTTTTTTTGTTGTAATTCGGTCGAAAATAATTGTAGATATTTTTAAAACGTTTCAATTGTTTTTTTTTAGTTTTTATTTGGTTTTATGTGGATAAAATTGTTTTGGCCGAGCAGACATACTTAAAAATTGTACACGAGATTCGTAATAGGTTGTACTAGAAATAAATAAAAATAAAAAAGTTGAGTGTATTTTAATTCTTTTTTAAATTTTTATAAGCGTTTTAAGTTCAAATTTCGATGAAAATCGTAAATATTCCATCTAGCATGAATACAATTTTTTAAACAATCAAGTAGCTGTAGTATTAATATAGTGGTTTAGGCCAAATTAACTGAAATGCTTTTTTTTTTTTCCAAATATAATTTTGTATATTAGTTGGTATTGTAAGAAAATTCTCTTATGGGTTGTGGGGGCACCTCTGTTGTAGAGGCGCCGGGGCTGTTTATCCTTTAAATCCGGCCCTGTATATACCATGTCTGTATAGGACTAAGTTGTCATATATTACGTTTAACTATACAACTCGTTAACGCCCGTCCTTGGTGTTGAATTAATCGGTTTCACATCTGATATATAGACTATATATGTACGCCAGGTACATTCTTTAAGAGTTTTGTCAAGGTTCATTTATTTATTTTTTACACACACTATATAACCGTTTAATTATAAATATAGCGTTAATTTTGTTTATTTAATATTTTTTAGCGAATTATTTTTCCATTTCCTCGGGTTACGAGATTTTTTTTCTGAGAATTTATGATTTAAACACCCATAAATGTACACTCCTAGAACTTATATCATACACAATACCTTGGGAACGGGTGTCCGATTACTGTCCTGTACATTTGTTCAACAGTTATAATATTATCATAACTGGATGTATTTTTTTATTTTTTCGTGTTGGTTAAATTTACAAAAAAAAAATAATAAAAAAAAATTAAACAATTTACATCGTTAAAAATACGTAATTAATGTGTTTTTTTTTAGATACTTTATCAGCTATTTTTTTTTTTTATCCACTATTAATAATTGCCCGATTCACTTTTGAGCATTGCAATTGTATATTTACAACAACAGCAAAAATAAAAAATAACAAACCCATATCAATTTATTACACTTAAAATTCATGTTGTAGCATACGAACCAATTGGTTTTGTTTTCAATTTCTTTTAACGGATTATTTTCAGATTGATATACAATTACAGTATATAATTTTTAAACAAACATCCTATAAAAATTTTTTAAAAAAATGATCTAAAATTGATAGGTATTTAATTTTAAAATGTTTTGATTTTTTCAAAAAATTCACACTAAAATGTTTATTATATAAACTAATAAATTGTAGTATTTTTTTTTTTTTTAACACGGTGGTTCGCATAATTCAATCGTTTTCAAAATAACTATGGAAAACCAAACGACATGGAAAAATTACAAAATGTAATATTAAATATACAACATACTTATATAATAACAAACGTTAAATGTAATTTAAATTACAGCTTATTAACGAACATCCATAATACATGTAACGATATGGAATTTTTAATTTATAATTTGTATTTGTATAATTTTTTAATGTTAGGTAAAAAGACTGTCCAACTATTGCATATTATTATTGCAACGGTTATTAATTAATTAACATTTTCGTCAACTTTGGAAACCACGGGCAATATTTCTACACGTTTTGTCGAAAACGATTTGTAAATTTCATACCGGTTAGGGGGCTGTTGTTGTTACATAAATGTTTGCATAAAATCGCATGTAATTATGGAGAGAGACGTCAATTATCGTTTAACCAATCCTAGGATTGAGACAAAAAATAAAAATAAAAATATTTTTAGATAGTAGAAAGGTGCTTGATATTTTTGTATTGTATATCTTTTTAGTAATTAAATAAATGCGAGAGGTGTACCCATTATAATTATCCACGTCACCTGATAAAACGAAGAGATTAACTATAGAATAAACTCGTAACGAACCATTTATAATAATAAAAACACGGATGGGACATGCGAGCTTATCAGCCAGTGATGATTCTATGGTCGCCCGCAGTTTTTATGTACATTTGTGTATGAACTCGCTTGTTTTGGCACTGTAGTAATCACGTACGAAAAATGTTAACAAACATGTCCCACTTGTTATCAGTTCAGGACTGATAACAAGGACTGCATCCAGGTCACATCCAGGTCTTTGTTAACTATACGTAACCAATACTGAACATTATAACATATTAGACAAGTATTTTACGATAATTGTTGACACAATAATTGAATTTTGCAATTTCCACGGTGCCCGTTATATATATTAGCCCGAAGGGGGGTGGGCAGAAGTGTAGGTATAGATGATTTACGGATGACGGAGGTTAGACTTGGTGATGGTGAGATGGGTAGTTAGACTTTTAATTATTTGTAATAGGCTAAATATTTATATTATAGCTAATATCGCTATAGCTTATACAAATATGTTTATTTATTTACTAGTTATTTTTTTTTATTGGAATATCGAAATGGGGAGGGCGCGGTTGAACTCCTCCTTACCTACGTCCCAGTTGCCAGGGGACATTCACCGGTTTTACCGCCGTCCGTGTACATTGCTTCGGACGAATTATAATAACATTAATACGAATCAACGCTACGGAAAATAATTTTCGTTCATATACATTTGTATTTTTTTTCATTTGTATACATTTTGTATTTTTATACGTTTTAGAGCGCAGTTCCGTCGTTAGGGGTAGGTGCACACCAAGAACATTCTCGCTTTAGGGCGTCTCGTTTTAATTAAATTTCTACACAATATGCAATATGCATATAATGCTTTGAAAAATTAGGTTACACAAATTCGATTGTGACTTTAGTAATAATTATTGGTAGGTATCTAGGTACGTTAACAATTAATTATATTCGTACGATCAAAACCGTGTTATTTTAAAAATAATTCAGTTCACTGATATTAGTTTGGTAGGTTTTATAATTATAATGTTGAATGGGAACTCATAACGTTGGAATATTTCAGATTCTGAGCGTGACGATGAATGTATTGGTTTTATTATGATGTGCGCTTTTTTTGCTTCTTTTTTGTTTTAATATTCTTTTTGATTTTTAACGTATTAATAACAATCAAAAAAAAAAAAAAATGGTTAAAATGTTTTTGATATTGTATCACGTCTATAAAATATTTTAAATTTAAAAACAACACCCAATTAACATATGTTGATTAACAGATATATTTACTGGATTATTTATGACTCGAATCTACTTTATGAACTTATTATAACGATATTGTATTACATTATAACACTAAATTCGTTTTAAAAACTGTTGCATATTTTCACTTGTTTGGAATTGTTTTTGATGTAACTTCAATCGTTGTATGGACCGCTTACGTCGACATAAACGAAGGCGTTTCTCTGATTTTTAATCTGAGCTTATGGCTGATAACCGAGCGGTCCGTTTAAAAATCAACGTTTACGTTGGTGTGAACGGACCTAAATCACATTATATTAAAAGTTAGGTTACCTGTGGTAAGAGCTAACAGAGTGGTGGTATACAAATATTCAATATACGTATTCGCAAACATTAAAGTTCACCTGTTTCTATAATGAACAATAATATTATTGTTTTATGACTATACGGGAATGACAAACCTCTCTAAATAACTCTGTGTGTCCGTAAAAAATAATGTATATAATTGTGATATGTGTGTCATGTTACCTACCTACTATATAAACAAATAAACGAACACAATAAAGATGAATTAGAAATTTTAAATTTGAACACTGAGAAATAAGGCTATCAGTTATTCTTACCTACATGTTATTATTTAGGAGTAAAAGTTATTTGGTTATTATTAAAAATAGTCGAACACCTGCACAGTAGCGAATAATATAATTTAATGAATAAATTGTTAATTTTTTTTTATTCGTAGTTATCAATGTTATATCGTGCCTGATGTACATATTGAACAAAAAAATAAACGGTTATTGGCCAGTATAAATTATTAAATTTTCATAAAACTATTTTACGACAAGTATATAAATTGGCTAGCCCGTATGACTGCGATTATAATCTACAGTAGTAGGTTTTTATCTTATCATAATTTTTATAACCGTGTCGAACGTGTTTTAGATTGTAAATATAAATACATATACGAGCTATGCCGAGTACTGTATACGAGATAGTTTTATTCAAAAAAATAATATTACTTTTATTTCAAATAGCGATAACCAATTCAATAATAATAACAATTAAATATTTTGTGTATTTATACGAAGTTTCTACGGACGAATATAATAATAATAATTATATAATTATCTATGATAATATTATTGTATAAAAGGCGTACATATTTCGTACCATGGGTGGATAACTTTTGAAGGTGGGAAGTTGGGAAGGTAGTATCTATATATAGATAGGAATTTAGTTTATATCCTTATGCAATGATAAATTGCAAACGAAAAACGATTCTGAGAGAAGTAGTATTAATCGGGTTTTTTCATTGTTGCCATGATAACCTAGAAATCAACATAAATAAAAAAGAAATAGTAAAATCGAGTTTGACGAAATCGTGTCATTGCCGTTATTTCATCATTTGTTGGTAGTTTTTTCTGCCGCGTTAAAAAGCTAATAGGTATATCGAAAAATGACCCCCTCTAAAGTACCAACTAGACAAAATTTCTATCGGAATTAATATAGGAGTGTATAGATCAGATAAAAAAAAAAAAAATAAAAAAATAAAAAATAAAAAATGAATATCAATGTAAAACCACAAGACTATAATTTTATATAATACTAGTTGATTCACCCAGCTTCGCTCGAGTTAACAAATATCTTTTTTTAAGACATACACAAATAGAACACATATTGAAATTAAAATTTTGAAAAGATTTTGTTGAACAATTTGAGAATTTTGAGTTGAGGTAGAAACAGAATTCAACACAGATATTAATAGTAATTTTACATTTGAAATTTGAATTAATAGAAATTGTATTGAAATATTCAAGAATTTTCACTTGAAGCTAGAACGAACATTTGACACAGGTATCGATAGTAGTTTTATGAATTCTAATACTTTCTAATACAAATCTATAATACTTTTTGGTTCGTTTTTTGATTAGTGCATAAATATATAAATTATTTTCCGAGCCAACTCTCGAGAAAATGCGACATAAAATTATTGCCCACGAGTGAAGCAGGGATCTGAATTGTCAACGCCTGCTAGTTTTAATGTTTGACATTGTGCTTTATCATAATCGTCGAAAAACAATGTTTTACAGTAAATCGAAGGCATTTGAATTCGAAATAACAGTCCGTTGTTATTATAGGAATTTTCGGAATAAAAGCGATATCGCCTTTGGCACAGCTGGTTCCGTCGGATACTTTTTTTAAAGGCTTTATCCGCAATCTTGTGCTTCGTCCGAGATCGTATCTATATTTCCGTTTGGTGTTTAACTGGTTGCCTAAATCAAGCTCGTTATAATTTCAACTGTAGCGTATTTGCCGATTATTTATAAAAAATAATTAATCGATTGTTTATTAAGTTACGAAAGCGGAATCAGAATTAAAACCCGTTCCGCGATGTCCTCTTTAGTTGAAATTAACAGCGTGACAATTGAATCGGTAGTTTCGGAGCCAAGAGACGTAACAGAGATTTCCATTTTTCGTTTTTATTTATATAGATGACGATTTGCGTATACGTTTGTCAAGCCGGTTCGGTTGAACGTTTTATACGGGAAATAGCTTCGAATGCGGGTTTTACGATTAAGAGAACGGACACAAAAATTAGGATTCAATTTTGTATCACAAACACTGTCAGCGGAAGCGAGTGCTATACGTTCCACTGATAAAATAGGGTTGGCTAATACGGACGTGGACCCTTTGAAAAACGACAAAATGTGTATTTACACATTTGGGGATGTTGAATGATAAACCGTTGCGGTAAAAATCCTCAACGCAGCTGATGTTAAAAAATAGCGTATCGTCGTTAGCGAAGCGAACTAATGACTTTATTTATATATAAAAATAACTTTACATTATATAAAACGTAGCCCGTGTATGGCAACCGCGGACGTTAATAATTACAAACAAGTAATAATTTACTTAATTTTCCTCGCATTACTCGGTTATATATATATTTTATTGTCGTTGCTTAAAGCTTAAAGATTCTCGGGGAGGCAGATTTTTCTAAAATTTTTTCCGAACGCGGTTTGCGGGGCAGGGAATTTGTATAAAACCGTGTACGAAAATAATATACGGAGATTTTTTTTTTATTTTTTTTCACTTTTCCGCCGACTTTATTATATCGAGACGACGGATTATTGTTCGTCTACCTACCGGATGTACCTCGTGATACTCGCACACCCATGTGTGCGCGTAATAAATACACGTATCGAACGCACGGTACACGTTTCGGGGGTTGGAGAACGTTTCGTTATTAATTTCCGGTCGGCCGTATAGTAAAACTCACGCCGATAATCGTAACAATAATGGTTTTTTTTTTTTGTTATAGTCCTGGTCGAAGCGCCTATTGTGTGATCCAAACTGGGCGACACGTGCCCAATATCAACGACACCGTGTCGTGACGCGAGCGCCTCCGTATACTCGTACTTAATATTCGGACCGTTTGCCGTATAATAATAATAATAATAATAATGTAATTGCGGAAAACACGTTTTGTGCTAGTCGAATTATTAAAATATCGTACGAAAATACGCGAATTTTAAAAACACGCGGTTTTGTACTATTATAAGCAGGCGCGTAGCCAGACATTTCCAAATGGTGTTATGAAAAGTAACAACCTTAATTGAACAAACAGAATATTTGTCTACACTAGTATTCATATTTTGAAAACTGATTTATATAAAATTATTTTACTATAATGTATAATAAAATATATATTATATGTATAACAAGTAGGTGGTAAATTTAATTGTTACATTGATCTTATACGACGACATCGAATACTTGGTTCACGTATTACGTCTTCTGTTGACACTAATATAATACCACGTTGTATAATCGTTACTGCCAAACCGTTTAGACGATTTTCACCAGTCGTATTTCGTAAATATGATTTCAAACGTCGAAGTGTTGAAAAGGATCTAGAAGGTTCAACTGGGAGCAGTTGTGACCGTCAAAGTAGTCAATATAACTAAAAGTCTGTAAATAGCTGGAGGAAATATATGTTTAATGCAATTATTCAAAGCTTCCATTGTATTTTCGGGTATCTTATTTTTTTATTCGTCGATGTCGCATATTGTGAATTCGCCCATTGCAATTATTTCATCTAATGAATACGTATGTTTTTTTTTTACGAAATCTTTGACTTCATTATAATCACGTGGATTTATTAAACAAGTAAAATTGTTCAGTGACAATCTGTGATTCGTCAATCAATCATCAAGTTGTTTAGAAAAACCATTTAAATATGGTATGTACTTATATTTAAATCCTGTCGAGTACATTTATACAGATGTTGTTACAATATTGGAACGATTTTTGGTAAATGTGGTTACCGATTAACGAGCAATTATAAACCATGAACCATCATAGTACGTTTTATCAATATTCAATCTTTGACATCATACTTTTTATAAAATACGAACATTGTCATGTTATTTACATAGTGATAGTCACGGTTACGTTTACTTTATTGTAAAATAATTTCTCTTGAACTATTTTATTATGTATACACATAGTAAATAAACACGTTCAAAAGAGGGTGGGTGTTGTTACACCTACAACACCCCCTTCCCCCATGGTTACGTCACTGTATTTATAGTGCGCGAGGAAAAAAGTGTTTCGTTTAGCGTTTGTAGAGGTCATTTTTTGTTCAACGCATTTTCCGATATTTTTTTATCGTAATTATATTGTCCGCGGGTCGTCCGAATGGGGGTGGATCGTGTTCGTGTCTATATAAAAAAAAAAACCTCCCGATTGCGCTTAATAGAATTAGAAATAACGTTAAAGTATTTGTTTGCGCCCAGTAACATAAATTTGACAACATCGCAGTAAAATTTAAATTTCTCGTCCCAATTTTTTTCAGACTTCGAACTGACAGAATTAAATATATTATACTAATATTCTGGCATGGTTAACAATTTAACTTTACGTCATTATCGTCTCACCGCTTTCGTTTTTCATTGTATTTACCTATTATTATAAATTATAAATATAGTAATATTATTTCTTGAACATTTTTTTTGTTACTTTAACTTTGCTACTGATTATTATTTTTTTTTTATTAAGTTATTTGGCGATGTACATCTCTTAACTATTTAATGTCCTGGTGTTTTTTACCACCGCTTAATTTTTGTTCGTTTTATTGTTGCTCCATCAAGATTTGTTTGAAATTCTATTAAAACTTTCACAAATTGTGCGATCGTTGATGGATTAGCGTTAAAAAAAATATGTTTACGAAACGACTCGCACGCGTCATTTTTGGAGTACAGAAATACGTAATCAGGTGAAGTAGAAGTACCTCGACGACTGACTAACCAGCGTCTGTGAAAATTTCTTAGGTGGTAAAATGTTGGTGGTCCCTATCCTATTATATAAAACCTAACATATTATTATTATTGTTGGATATAGGTTACCGTTGTTACTATTATATTTCCTTTTTATACCTCAAATTTGCCCTCGACGGCAGTCGGCGCGGGGGTCATCGAATATTGTCCGTATATTTATGGTATTCTCTGCGTTTTGCACTTGTAATTTATTCGATATCGTGTGCTCGACGAGTCCTCTCTGTCCGTATTAGCAAAAAAAAAAAAAAAATGTTAAAATAATAAAACTCTTTCCGCGTCGTTTTTAACAATATTATTATTATTATTATTATTATTATTATTATTATACCGACCGGCTCGACGACTGTGTACCTACCCGTGGGTGGGTGGCCAATTATCAAGATCGTGCGGCCTGTCGAGAGCTGTGTGTAACGAACGTATTTATTACGTATATATTATTATATTATACTCCGTCCGGGATCGAGTAACAATCGTAGGGACCTTATAGTTATACTACACAGTATTATAAGTAGTAATATGCAGTAGCAGTAGGTTATATATTATGTTTTATGGTAACAATGCCGTTAATAATAATAATAACAGTAACAACAAGTGACTATTCAGTGATAACGATACGTACGAACGTTTTGTAATACTATATATATAGTTACCTACTTATAAAGGTGATGTACGCACGTCGTTCGTATTGTACGGGTGCAGTCGCGTGCGCCAGAATTAATTATAATAATGGAAATAAGTATGGGTAGGCATGGATAGGCATGGTTAGGCATGAAGTAAATATGGGCAGGCCAAACATAGGTAACCATGACGGACAATATAATGTTTTCTATATATATATATATTTTTTTTTTTTACTTTATCACACGATTCGATGTACAATTTTTTTGTTTTGTTTTGTTTTTTTTTTTTAATTACATTAAACCTTACTCGGTATCGATTAGTAGAGGTCAGGCGCCACCCAGGATTTTTGTTGGGGAGGGGGGTGCTTAAACATTTTCCTATTTTCCTTACACACAAATAAACAATTACCAC
The DNA here is from genome assembly GCA_956483605.1 of Tuberolachnus salignus. Taxonomy (NCBI): domain Eukaryota; kingdom Metazoa; phylum Arthropoda; class Insecta; order Hemiptera; family Aphididae; genus Tuberolachnus; species Tuberolachnus salignus. The sequence continues at coordinate 13,933,999 of OY101432.1, read as the reverse complement.
TAATTTTTAAATAATCATTTTTTTTTTTTTTATTATTATTACCACATAGTACATAATATAACATATTATGTATTTAATATTTATAATTATATTAATAAATAAATATTATGACAAATCTATTTAAAATTTAAATTTTTTGGGTCCACAAACCTTATATTACGTACTACTGAAATATTAATGTGTATCTAACATAATAATATTTTAATAATTTGGAAAAAGAACATCATCATCATCATTCATCATTATACCTATAATACTATATTTGTGACAATATGATTTAATAATGTATAATTTAATGTTAATAATATATTTTTTTTTTTTTGGGGAGACTGAGGGCCTCGCACTGTAAAAAGCATGTAAAACTGAATTTTTTTATTTTAGATTCTCGGCGTAGCCAGGAATGTATTGGTATTTGGTTTTACTATGATGTGTGTGTGTCCTGTCTGTAAACAACTCTTCTACTAGAAACCTTCCTTCCTTCCTTCCTAACCATGATAAGCGTATCATCTTTTCTGAAAGCGTTTTGGATCTGGTCGGTTCATCAGGTTAGCAGGTTGTTTTATGAGTTTCGTTATAATTTTCCGTATAACTGGGGAAAAAATGTAGGAAAAACTGGACAGTTTACGGTAATAACTTTAATTTCGTTTTTGTTTTATTATTGTAATTCGGCTAGAAGTAATCGTAGAGACATGACAATAATATTAGCCTTTTTTAGAAGTGGAAAATTTTTCATTATGTCGATTTTTGAGCTATGTATAGCCATTTGAAGTTGTTTTATTTGGTTTTATGAGGATTAAATTGTTTTGGCCAAGCAGAAATGCTTGAGCATTTTACATCGCGTTCATCGTTAGTCGTATTTAGTGGTAAAAAAAAAATGGTCGAGCGTAACGTATTTTTTTTTTTTTTTATAAATGTTTTAAGTTAAAATTTGACGAAAATCGTAAAAATTATGGTATTTCAAAACATGTTCAACCAAACTGCGTATAGATATAAATTAAATTCCTCTATGCATCCCAACTTCCCATCTTTCCAGTATCCCCGATTTTTGTTTGATTTTTCGGATAGCCTATTCTAACCCGGGCAACGCCGCCGAGTGATGACAGCTGTGTATAGTTGTAAAATACTTGATAAAAAAAAAAAAAAAAAAACCGTGTACACATAGTTCCGAATAATATATAAACAGTAAACACGCGCGATCGATATATTAATTTTAGAAAACCTATTAAAATCATAGCCGTACGTAATGCGTCCGTCGGCTGCATTCTGCAACGTGATTTTTATTAAGTTCAGTTGTTAATATAAATACTCCACTTGTGTATTGTATTGTATACAAGTTACGACTCGTTGAATTTAATTAATTTTTTTGTTTTATTTTGTTCCGAGCAATTTCAAACCGCCCGGGTTTTTATATAATAATAATATTGTCCAGAAGACCACGCCGGTGCACACGATTACAATATTATTATTATTATCATAACGAGTCTGCCACAACAGCTAATAAGGCTGCGTTAAACGTTTTATTTATTATTTTTTTTTTTTTTTTTTTATCATTATACATTTTCAACGTTTCGGATATCATAATAATATTGTTGAGCGCCCTAGTCATTATAATCGTATATCATTCTGTCGGCGAACGTAACAATAACGATAATAGTAATATTATAAACGACTATGCCCAGACGTGAACCACGTGAAAAAAATAGAATCGTGATAAAATCGGAGCGTGATTACATATACGCTCTTGCGTTTTGTTTTTTTGTTGTTTTTTTTTCCTTTATTTCTCGCGTATTTCAATATTATTACTATTATAATATACGAGTACGTAATAATTTGTTTTAATCATATTTGCTGGCAATGCACACGGGTGTAACGGTACCAAAATATTAATATAATAATATTAATAATATAATTTACAAATATAGGTGGACGCGGTACGCCAGGCGTACCCGGGATTTTAGTACTGTACACAGGGTTGAAAAAAGAAAAAAAAAACAAACAAAACAAACGTTTCATTTGTTTAAAACAGTGTTTCCCAACCTTTTTACCACCACGGACCACTTTGACAATATTTTATAGGTCGCGGACCACCTCAATTTTACGAAAACTAGGAATACATTTGGTTTGATCATTAACAAGAATACACAAAATTTATCGAAAATGTTAATTTTTATTATTTTACTTTACATTTTATTACTATACTTCACTAATATATAATTATACTTTACTGTACTAAATAATTTATTTAGTGTGATTTTTGTGACTGATACCTACACACTTATAAAAGTGGAAAATACTTATCGGTCTACAGTAGCAACAACGATAAAATAATCATATAATATTATACGGTTCCTCAATAAGTTGTAATTTTTTTCGCTATTAAAAAAAAAAAAAATAATTAATTTGTAATAGAAATCGAAGAAAAAATCTATGGGACCGCGGACCACCGGTTAGGAAACACTGGTTTAAAACAATGTTTTTTTTTATGTTTGAAACTGTTTTTTTTTTTTTTTCTACTAAAGAGTATTATTATTTACAGACTTTTATCGCATAAACACGTGTGCTATAATTAATTGTAATAATAGTATGAAAATGTTCATTGGCCGTCATACAAACCAACAAAGATATTTTATCCTGCGCGTGCTGAGAATTGCTGAGAATAAGAAATTGGTTGGTTATCGTTGCGACGATGTTTCGACAGCGTAGTACCGAGTTTGTATCTTGGACACGATAATTTCCTCGACAGTGCGACATCAACGTCGTACACAAATGTTTGAAAATAGAACGGATGAATTGTGTTTCAGACGACAATCACGTCTATGTATATTGAATGTTCAAAACAAATTGGTTTAAACACTTTGGAACCCTGACTGAGTATGTGTAGCATTGACCAAATTGTAGTAATGCCAAAGTGGGGCCCGCGCAATATCGAGGGGGAAAATATATCTATAGGTTAACCCTCATCCCTTGGGTTGACGAGCTAAGGCCTCAACGATACCGATATATTTTTCTTTGTTAACTTAGACATTTTCAAGTCAAATATTTGGAATTATTAACGGCAGAGATTTGTAGATTTATAAAAAAAAAAAAGTGGCCCGAAACATGTGACATGCACTTCACGTCGAATTGTAGTCTCCAGTTTTCAGAATTCTTATCACGTATTCAATAATTCGGTCGGATCGATCGAAAGCAAATCTGAATATCCAATACCCTAGACGGCAACAATTAACTCGATATAGTTTAGTTGAGTAAACGAAACATATAAATAAATTCAGCTTTCGGTTAAATATTATAAAAAAAGTAAAAAAAAAATGTCATATACGGCTAGACACACGCGCGTATATTATTCGCGCGCATGTAGTCGCGGCCGGTTTGTCTCGATTGCGTTTATTGCGTCTTTTTTTTTTTTTTTTTTTTTCACTCGATTCCGTCGTTTTAATTAATAATTATAATAGAAAAAACGTTTAAGCGTGTGTTGACTAATCACACGAGCAGCCCAGCAGAGCAATAACAATAATAATTAACCCTCTTTTCCCCAATAAGCGTGTAGAGAGTATAAATTATTTTATAGCGCATCGTGTGTGTGCTCACGTCTGTCGTTGTTTAAATCGTCGATAAAAAAAAATATATATTATTATTCTATCGTTTATCGGTCAGAGTTTGCAAATTGTAAAACGTATATACAGGGTGATTTGTTTTGTTTTTTTTCGTTTTTATTTGTTTTATCACGACCCGGAGATTTTATGTACGAATCTGTGTTGAAGAGAGAAGGGGTTGGGCATTTGGAATTCAAAAGTCGATAACCATGGTAATGTATGTGTTTACGGTGTACGGAGGCTACAACATTTTGAAAATATTGTAAATGCATTTCTATATAATATAATTGAACGAAAAAAAAACCCGAAATAAATTTTACTTGAAATGTTTGTAGATTAAAAAAAAATAATAAAATAAAACCATAGCACGCCGCATCTGCAATTCGTGAGATCGATTTTTCCGCACGATCTTGACGTTCTGCGGATTGTGAAATTCACCCGAATCGTGAATTTTTACGAAATATATTATACACTACGCGTATAATGTATTAAACACGAATACGTTTTTTTTTTTTTTTTTTTAGACAATTCATTTTGACAAATTGCGAATATACATCACGGAGTTATAATAGTTGAATTCTATTGTATTGCCCGCAGCTATTGCACACGAAAATTATATTTTATTATTTTAATTTCGCACGGAAATTCTGACGAGGCGCACTATCGCGTAAAATGTTTTTTTTTTTTTTTTTTTTTTTAAACAATCACTCCTATATATATATATTTTATTGCGACAGGTTATTTACGTCTTCTCGCAGATTCGCATAAAATAAACATCTTGTATAGCCGAAACAATGTACTCGTACTTTACTTGCCAGCGGGGTGCGTTGGACTTGAAATTTATATTCGAACCCTATATATATAGGTACCCTATTTATATATATATATATATACCCTATATAGGTATCCGGCAAACACCATATTAAACTGAAATATTTAAAATGACTGAACCGCTTAAAAATAACCATAACCGTCACTGTACGCGCGGCGGTCCGCCATCGCACACCCAAATTTCAAGGATTTCCATATACCTACCCGCCATGTATAGGATACATTAATAATAATTATGCAAATTAATTAGAAAACGTTACGTCAAACGACAAATACCAGAGTAAAATTAATACCGCGGCGTTAAATCGTACTTAAAAACTAAAAAGATGAATAATAATAATAACTCATAATTGATATTAGTATACATGTATTAGATCAATTTATAACCGTCACTTTGAATGCGCGTTGTCTAATGTTTATTGCCGTAATATTAATACTTGCGTGCAAGCGACCACGTACAGAAAATAGATTTCGTTTAATGTTTTCCATCGCGAAAACGATTCGTAAATACATAAGAGTATTATTATTTTGTCAGCGTTTCTTAATGCCGTGACATTAATACAGGGTACCGTCGATTTTATCATTGCGCACCCGGTTGAGTTATAGTTTTATATTAATATTGAGAACACCGTAAATCCTTCGGGCGGAAAATGTTGAAAACGAAGAAGGTAATGGAAAACAGTTTGGGAAACGATGGAATAGGATGGATAGGATATATAATTGTGAAACAATGGACGGACGCAACGACGATAATCGAAAGAACGAAACAAATCCATGAAACGAATAGCGGAGGACATGTAGGAAAAACAACTTATAAAGGACTTGACATTGCTGTAGATAGGATCTAAGAAGTGGAAGTCCGCGGAAGTCGTTGAACCAATCTATAAGAGTAGTAAAAAAAAAAAAAAATAAATAAAAAAAAAAAAATGTACATAGTTAAATAAAAACGTATACGTACAAAAACGGACGAAACGCTTTCCTGCGTTCCATTTGTAAACAAGAAAAACTCTGCATCCCTTTGCAAAACCTTTCAAACATTTACCCGAGCATCTTCACTCGCTCGATTGGCGGCGGGAATTTCGTTATGTTTTTTTTTTTTTTTCTTTCTCGTATTTATGCCGATTCGACGCGTATTTGTTATTTTGTTCCGGATTTTTCGTTTTGCGCGTTTCGATTTATTTTTGCGCGTTCGACAGCCGAACGTTTGTAATAAATAGTTGGTTAATAATAATTTATGAAGACGTCAACTCGGCCGTTCGCCGCGAATACCTGTTATCGAAATTATTATTAATCGCATTGTGTCGATACGCCCAAGACAAATAGTATTCCATTATAGTTATCGTGGAACCAGGGGGGGGGGTTTGTTTCGAAAATACGAAATGCTGTCGCACATATTTTACGGAGTGGACGGCGGTAGTGGTACGTTCCGTTGTTAAAAGTTTAGCAGTAAATAGTTTTGTAGTTAGATAATCGTATATTTTGTACAGATAAATACCGCGGGCAATTAGGATATTCGGATAGGTAAGTTATTTATCGCTCATAATATATCACTAATAAAATACAGGGCCCAATTTATAAGTGAACGTTAAGCCGAATACTTCAATCTAATCCCGTAAATATAACGCGCGTTTATAATCGTATATAATATACGGTCTATAGAACGATTACGTCGTAAAAATTATAGATCTCATAAGAAAAATAAAAAGCGTACGTACTACGCACCATGGGTCATTGTTGTAGGTGGGAAGTTGGGAAGATAGTATACAGATAGGAATTTAATTTATATCTGTACGCAACGATAAATTGCAAACGAAAAACGATTCCAAGCCAAGTAGTATTAGTCGTGTTTTTTCATTGTTGCCATGGTCACCCAGAAATCAACATAAATAATAAAAAAGAAATATTAAAACTCGAGTTTGACGAAATCGTGTCATTGCCGTTTTTTCGTCATTTATTGGTAGTTTTTTCTACCGTGTTAAGAAATTAATGTGAATATCGAAAAATGACCTTTTTAAAGTACCAACTAGACAAAATTTGCTACCGGAAACCGTACAAGAGTGTACAGATCGGATGAAGTCTTCTGGTAGAAAAAGTGTTTACAGAAAAAAAAAAAAAAAAATACAAAACAAATATTATTGTAAAACCACAAGACCTCTCACTCCACTCAGAATATATAGTTATCTAAACCTTTAAACAAGTTAAAAAAAAAAAATGAATTAAAATAACTATTCTACTTCAATTTCTCACTCGAAAAGTATTCGAATATTTCTATTGAAATACGTAACAAATCTTATATACGCGATCTAAATGGTAAAAATAGGTTGTTTAAAAATGGATTATCGTTGATAATATTGTATCGTTTAAATCAGTGGTTCTCAACCTTTTTAAGCTACCGTTTAGAAGCAAAATATTTTTCAATATCTCCTAAAAAAAAAACAATAATGGTATGCTTAAAAAAATATATAATTGAAAATTGAATAAAAAATATAAATTATACATTTATATTTTCTAAACAATAAATGTATAATTGAAATTAATAATAATAATAATAATAAATTATTATGATCAGTAAAGGGATGGTTGTACTTGGATATACTTGGTGCTTTAGAGTCAATTTTTTTATGTTGGGTTCAATGCTTGTAAGACGAAGGCACAAGTCTCCTCTTTCAACGATGTCGAGTCAATTTCTATTTTTTGTAATTAGATCCGTCACCGTGCTGAATCCTCGCTCGACGAGGTAAGAGGTAGACGCGACTGATGGTAGATTGGAGCCAAAATTTCTGTGAGGTGTTCACAATCTTTATAGCTTGCTTTTAATATTTCATTAATCGAAAGTTCGACTGAACCTTCTTGAATCTGTAAATCTGCTGTATCACAAAATTCACAAAGGGATTTACGACCCATTGAGAAACTTCCAGGGACATAATATCTTGAAAAATCCATATACAATGACTCAAAGTGTTCGCAGTAAACTTGTGTGTCGTCAAAGGCGATTTTACTGTTCTAATGTAGATCCGACAGGATTTGACTTGCTTACCGCCCCCATACCGCCCAAAACAAGTTCACCGTCCCTCATAACCTCTTCATCGACCACCGGGGGGGGGGGGGGCGCGATATCGCCCACGTTGAGAACTACTGGTTTAAATTGCATGCCTATATTTGATCACGTCGTATCGTTTCGTAAACGAAATCGAAAAAATCCATTCGTTCGGGTCCGTTTATAATAGTATTGTTACCATTAGGTACATACACTCGTGTGTAATTATTACGGGTTTTTAAAACACTATACGCTTATTATCTTTATTAATGGAGTGGCGTGAGGTGGGTGGGGGGGTTAGATATTCAATTACGAGGTTTGGCGCCTCTAAAACAAAAACGTTCAATTATGTCCGTGCGTGTATGCCCGTCGTAAATACATACGATCCCGGCGATGCTATACACGTGCACCACTATGTGTCTATACTTGTTTCGATAACACGTACCAAACTAATAATAATAGTTATTATTATGGTCCGACGACGGTGGCGATAATAACGAAAACGCATACATTACACATCATAATGTTCGAGATTTTGTCGAATTTTTTTCGGGTGGGGGGGAGAGGGAGGCATATCTCGAATACCAGTCGTTTTGATAAAAAAAAAAAAAATAAAAAAAAACTATTACGCTACGACGTCTTGCACAATTTTTGTCGAATTTTCTCATATTCGGAGGATAAATCGCCCTGGGCGCCCGGAGTATTGTTTCTTCTTTTTTTTTTTTTTTTATAGAAAATTTCTATAAATAATACTGTAATTATAAAAAAATAGTTAACCTTTATCACCGATAAACCACAAGATTGTTATTGCATAAAATCGCTTTTCGTTGTACGTCTCACGTTTATTATCAGTTTGTATTTTAAATGTAATCATTACATACTACTAGTAAGCTATCCAGTAACTTTTTGTATTATTAAATAATGACTGTATTATTATTGTGTTGTGTATATAATACGTAGATACTAGATTGTAATTATATTCTCACCCAGAACAAACTTTTAACTATTACTCCACTGCACTATATTGTGTCTATTATATATTTAATTTTTTTCACGCTACTTTTTGACACTTTAGCGGTTCCAAATTAGACCAAATGAGCACAAATTCGTGAATTAGAGTTGATTTATGGGCGGACTGAAGTGATAAAAAGTTGGGTTGAATTTCAATATGAATTTAACCATGTTGCGGGTGGGGAGGGCGTTTCCTATACACCCCCCGAACGAATCTTGGGGATGTAAATTTTGTATACGATTGGCGTTAGTATCAACGATATGCCTTTTTGAAAGTTTCAACTTTCAACTCCCGTTCCTATAATTTTTATGCTCAAATTTAATGTTTTTACAAGATAATTACCGGGTTAAAAAGCACTCCTAAAAACTACTCGTATATTTTGAAAACTAAAAGCGTGAGAGTAACGTTTATGCCTTTGAGTTTTTCTTTATCGTAAATTATACCCTTCCCCCCTGAATATTATTTTATCGATTTCCACTGTCACAGTTGTATAACCGGAAGTTATTTTTTTTTTCTAATTTAGTATTTTATACGTTATTTGTACCTAAAATCGTGTCACTATACGTATTTAATATCGCAGCATTAATATACGAGCTTTACACCGCGGAGTTCTAAACTCATTTTCCCCCTATTTCATTGTTGACCGTGGACCACGAGCCGCGTCTCTACGCGTTTGTTATCTGTTGCTGCAGTACAATGATGGTGATGTCATCGTTTTCCAAATATAATGAACAATAGTCGTTATGTAATAAAAAAAAAAAAAAAAAAAAACCCGCGTTAAAATGTTTATAAAAATGTAATTTGTTTCATTTCCGTTAAAAAAAAAAAAAAACCCGAAATACGCGCGTTTGCTTGTCGCGTATAAACGCATTGTAATAATGTACGAGTACCTATATTTAATAAAAAAAAAAACTGATTATAGTAGTGCGTTTTAAAGGTCGTACAGTGCAGTGTTTTTTTTTCAACCAGCTACTACAAGTTATTTAATATAATAGATAATTACTGTCTAGAATATATATTATTATGTAGCGGTATTCGGTATTATAGTACTTTATAGTTATTTTATAACGCGGTTGTCAAATCCACTGGCGGCTATCCTCAACAAAAATATACGTTGCCGAGGATATTTCTACAAAGACCCACACGCCCGCCATCATAAGATATTATATATGCTTGTATAAATTATATTCGGCATATAAGATACTTGTAAAAAATAAAAAATAAAACATCTGTAGAACAACCAACCCCCATCATAGTACACATTTAATTGTGGTATCGTCAAATACGAGTATATCAGTATATCGCCGATAGTCAATCGATGGGTCTTTGTGCATATCTTAATTTTTGGCGTGTTATCGACAATTAAAAAAAAAAATTAAAGATTAGACTACAAAAGAAAAATTCGGTTTATTCCAGAATTTCTGTTAATCTGTTGTTTAGGTATTTTAATCGCGTGACCGACCGGTCCAACGGTCCGGATTTTGCGTGTGTCGCCGAAGCAACACATATGGACCGTATTAGTCACTGGTAAAATTGATAAAATACGACGTGGAACGTGTTTATAGAGACCGGGATTATAACGAAATGAATTTACCCTCCGAATTACGGTCGATCCGTGTGACTAACGTTATTATAAAATGTCCGTAGTAACAATAATATAATACTAATTAAACGTCTTGGACGGTCGGTTTTAAAACTCATCCGCCTATAATAATATCGTACGAGTATGCAAATGATGACCAAATGTATGGGTACAGTACCGGAATTCGAGACCACCGTGACATTACATCGTATGTATCTCGCGTTCCGGACATATTTTTTCAGAGGATAGGTGGCCGTGACGCCGCAATTATACGGTGATTTTCAATCACGAAATCGAGAAAATTAAAAACTCCCTTGGCACATAGCAAAACGTGCTACGTTGTAATATTCATTTTTTTTTTACATTTTTTTTTTTTTTTTCTGTCGCGGGAACTGCTCACGGGTGTGGGTGGAAAAAGTCGGGGCGGTAGAATATCGGGAGGGAATTAAATGTATTACTGTACGCTACGATAAATCCATTGCTATAACAAAGTACGATTCCGAACGAAGTTTTGATCTTTTTAAAAGACTATAACAAAAAACTTAACCGTATTTAAAATTGCCTACATATGAAGGAACAATAATTTCATACAATCGATTTCAACTGTTTTTAAGCAAGCTCGTGTCGGTGAATTGAGAGCTACATGTAAAGTGGACCTATATTATGTAAATTATTGTACCGACCGTCTTTGTAATCGGATACAATTTCTGAAAACATGCTTGAATTCGTCATAAATTTTACTCGTAAACGACTTATCCACTTTTTTTGAAATTGAACTTGTAAACTCTTAACAATTTTATTTTTTGATTTTTTCTATATGGCAAAAAATTGATAATTTAAAACAAAAAACTCATTTTCGGCCGTTCCCTTTCCTCTTATATGGGGCAGTAGATTAATGGAAAATCATTTAAGGGAGACATTAAAATGTAAAAAAAAATTGGAAAAAATTTGGAATACCGGCGTCAATCCACTCAAGTAAATTTTACAAAATATAAAACAATTATATGTAAAATAATACAATTTGTACATACAAAATGTATGATAATAATATAGTGTTTAAATTTAGTTTAAATTAAATATTAGTCCAAACACGTAAATTACCAAAGTAAAATCATCTTGTTGATGCCAGGTCATTTTAAGATTCCTAGTGTTAGTTAATACATTTTTTAAATTGTTTTATGTTAATTGGCATTTAATTCAAATATTTGGGACGCAGGATAATCCGGGGTTATTGAATTGGTTCTCAAACTTTGGTAGTTCATATTTTTACTTATTGAATTTGCTCCCTCAATATTTATTTCATAAATACATCGGTTATCAAAATAGTTCAAAACAATAATTTAATCATACAGCAAAATAATTTAATAGTCATATATTATTACAAGTAAAATAGCTAGTGCTTGTATATATATATATATATATATACTAACCTATATATATATATATATATTCAAATCTGGGTATTACACCAAAGTCATATTTTTTTAATTTGATTATCTATAAATTGTATTTTATCTTGAATATTTTTTTGTGCGTGGTCGTTTTTTTATTAGAGCTTTTTATAATAATTTCAGTATCAGCTTGAATACCACATAATACATCTAAGAAATTGTAAATATTTGGGTGCGGTGAATAAAATTGGGGATTAAACATTGAATATTAATTTCGCATATTTTTTCAAATTTTATATTTGGAGAACCACTTGTTGATAATATTATTGGGAGCCAATTCAATGGTCGCCGGATAATCGACGAATTTTCGGCCATAGGTTTTACTCGAATAAACGCATCATATGTGTACCCTAACATATATTTATAACCGAGACTACGACGACGACGTCATCGGATCCGTTTCGTTCGTATCGCAACGATAATAATTCATCATTAATAGTACCTAACGCGTTACAAAATATTATCGCGTGTTTTTCACACGGTCTCTGTTCGTTTTTTTTTTTTTTTTTTGGACACACGGTCTGGTGTCTGGGCCGGGACCGCGGTGCAGCTTCAGTGTTTAAGGAAAACATGTGCTGCCCATGTGTGCGGTACGATAAATAAATAAATACGGACGACCCCGCAAACCATTCGGATTTCGTATATTTTACACCGTCGCGGAGCGTAGTCGGCCGCGCGCACAGGAAATAATGAATGAACGGATTGTAAAACGCCGACCAAACTATAATAATAATAATAATATAAAATATATTACTCGTTCTTCTTTCTATTAATACGCGCCCGAGATGATGGTCGAATTATTTTTACTCGTACGTACATGGCGGGCGGTACAACGGGGGAAGGCAGAATGTTCTGTGGCACTTACCGCCCTCCTAGGGGGGCCCCTGCGGATTCTTGTTTCCTCCCCCCGTTCACAAATTTATACGTCTAAAGTTTCCCAGTTGGGAGTTTAAACTTATATAGTTCAAAAATAATACAGACCGTGTACATTGGAACAGGGGTCTCCAACTTTTTTTTTTTATACGACGGGTCATATCTGAGACACGCTTCGGCATCGCGAGCAACATTTTTTTTAGAGAGAGTGATAGAGCGGTTGGTAATGGAACAGAAGATAAATAAAAAATATTTTAATTGACTATAATTTTACAAAGGAAAACAATTGTTTTATCGTGATAGGTTACTGTTGCTTAATGAGATCCCCCTTCCCGTCAACGAACTGATGATACCCGTCTAGGATAGCGAATCCGTCTAGAAATCATCTCACGATGGCAGCGTTGGCCATTCCAGGGCCCTTTTGGCTACACGTTTGTCCATTAAATTGTTTAAACTAATATTGCTTAAATATTTTGCCGCCCCTAAGGCATGCCGTCCTCGTTCCTACAAAGATGACACGAAATGGTTGCATCAATATTATATACGGACGTATATCGTATCTGTGACGTGAATCGCACGTATTTAACTAAAAATCATACGTTTATATTGTTGTCGTGAATTCATTAAAAAAAGTTTTGGAGTGTTTTGCCCGTTTTCACCAAAATGCCGAGGTTGTCCATAGTAACGGACATGCGGAAGGAAATATTAAAAAGTGACTAATATACACTTGTTATTGTTGAAAAGTGTGTGCATTGTAATGGACACCAGGACCGAAAGTATTAAATAAATATACAACCAGTCTTGTGTCATTATCACAAGTGTTTTTTTTTTTGTATTTTTGTGTAATCATGATATAAACTAAAAATGTATACAAAAAACCGTCTTGCGCGAGATAATCTTTCCTTGTAATTTTATAGTAGAGTTACTAAAATGTTTTTTTTTTTATTCACTTTTATTAACTTTTTTATATACAACTTAAGTTATCTGTTTGTAAACCTTCGGGTTTTTTTTTTTAATTTAATTATTAACAATAATTAGGAATGTGCAGTGTACCGTACGATAATTGACAGAGTGCATGGAAAAAAGTTTATTGCACTGGCCTCTTATTGTTGGTTTTCAATAATCGTCAAATAATCAACATATCAATATATCATCAATAACCTATTGAGTTGTCGATTATTGTAAAAAATAAAAATAAAATCTATTTACCGTCGTGTCTGTAATATTATAGTGAATTGCTTCGCAGACACCTGTTTTTCTCGAATAGGAATCGGGAGAGGCGGTTTCTATTAGATAGATCACGATTCACATAATATTATTATTATTTTTCAATTTAAATAAATATCGTACGATATTTGCATGTTTGTTTGCCGTCGCGTTTTGACAAAGTAATTTCCGTGCCTCGACTTTCTCGTGATGTTGTTTAAAAAAAAAAAAAAGGCGGACATACTGCGCGCCGTGGTTAGGCTACTGCGCCACTGTTGTAGATGGAAAGTCGGAAAGGTTTTGGATATAGGGAAATTTAGTTTAGCAGCGATGAATTATTGCGATCAAAAATCGATCTTTAGCTCGGTAAACTAGCAAGTCATGTTTTTTTTCCTTGTAGCTATGGTGGTAACCCAGAAAAAAAAAAAATTTTACCGATGTATCGTTGTTGATGTCAATTTTTAATGGTTTTTTTTATAGAAACAATTGTTGGGGAGTATAGAAAAAAATGATTCAAATATTATGTACAACCGGGCGAATAATCTCGAGAAAAATAAACTCATCATAGTAAAACTAGGAGTTTAAAAGAATAAAACTAACCGCTATTGCACAGGGGTGGGTTTTATTATTCACCAAGGGGGAGGGGCGAATTGAGATTCAAAAATTTAGCTAGTTGTACGTATATTAGTCTTATATTTTAATTTACAGAATATGCTGTCGAATCACTCATAAATATATATTTTTTTTATTTGTTTCGTCGCGTAAACGACATATTTTAGGGTGATATATTATTAGTGTTAATTTTGATCCGAAACCTTTTTAAAACTATATTATAAAAAAATCATATTACTCTATACTTAATTTCCATTGTGAAATAACGATATATAAACTGGGTCGCACGGTAGAAATAATTCGTTTCGTTAGTACGTAATTATTAATTGAACACACAAACACACATATACATAAAATTTATAATAAAAAGTACATGTTTATTAAAAAAAAAATAAAAAATATAATCACAATATTATTTCTAAGTTTCCATTTTAAAATTTTGAACAAAAGTTTTGTTATCTATTGATACTTCTTATTCCCTACGAACATATAGTGAAAAATGTACTTATATTTTTTATACGTATTATATGGCTAGATCATAATTGCTTGATTTAGAAAAATAAAAAGCTAAATTATGCCCGATGAGAAGGGGGGGGGGGTGACTGCTCTCTTCACTTCCCTTAATTCGCCGCTACCGCGTGGACTTTAAATACCGTAACAATTTTTTATTCATTGTTAAAACGAAGCAAATGTATACGACGGGTATACCGTTTAAACCGTACAATTTAGCTGTTCGGACAATCGTTATACAAACCGCAAATCTCGTTATTTATATTCGTTATAATTTTAATTTTTTTCAACGAGCGGTTATACGGAACTCGGTATCGCTAAAACCTTGAATTTTTTTTTTTTTTTTTTATCGACTACTCGGAAATATAAGTACTTACCTAATATATTTTTAACCCGAAATTTCCACACGTAAATATAATATGTATCGTCGGCCGATTTATTATCATTATTATAATTATTTTTTGTTATGTACGGCTGATACAACGATTAAAAAAGCGGAAATATTTTACACGCATGTATTATTGATATACTGCGCTTATTTGTTCTATTGTATTTGAAGTATATATATATATAGGGAAACACGTCGACATATCAGGTGCCTCGTTTTTTGGTTTGCAATTTATCGTTGCAATACGGATATAAATTATGTATATACTACGTCCCCAACTTCCCACCCACACCAGCGACCCACCCATGGCCCGGAGTATGTAAGCCTCGTTATGCAACGGATTTGTACTTCACTTGGCACGTTTTCCGACGTAGCAAAATAAACATGCAAATGCATGAACTTACGAGCCCTGATAATAATTATACAGGTTTCCTATTTATGCCGACCGAGTCGGAAGTTTATCATATAAAATATTTTACCGGTGTCCGTTATCAATATTATTCAATTATATTATAATGCGTTACGATGTGAAAATTAATTACGAATAACAATATAAATTATTTAGTTCGTTACAATAATAATGGTATTATGATGAATTATAATGACGTATAACGTAAATTGGTGTTTTATATGCGTAAAACTATATTGTCTATTTTATAATATTCGCGTTTACGCGTGAATATTAACCACAGAGGTATTTATGTAAATGTACAACGGCATGTAATATTGTACAATGTACATTGACTTGAAAAAAAAAAAAAAAAAAAAATGTCTAAAATTATATACGATTGCAGTAAACACAATACAATATAATATTATAGTGCTTATGTATTATGTTTTCACAGTTTTTTTTTTTTTTTTTTTTGAAATATACTAAATGTAAGCATAATATTATTACAAAGATTATAATATATTATATTTTAGAATTATTATTTCCCCCCTCTCCGTTCCTATATGATATACGGGATTATTTCGCTAAATAGCATTATCGTTTGTTACCAGTCAATAATAATAATAATAATAATAATATGCGTGGACGTTTAAAATAATTTTTTTTTTATCATTATTATACTCGAGTTATGGCAATGTCTATATATATATATATATATATACATATTTGTAGTTTCGAAAATAGTTTAAAAAAAGAACAATAAAAAAAATAACTCCAGTAAGCGCGTTTGTTTTGTCTCAAATATTTTTATAAACAAAAATGCATTATTTTTATGGATTTATCGTAGGAATGCGGTGTAATAGTGATTTTTATTTCGGTGTGTTATCGCGTTCAAAAATGGAAGGACTCTGTATCCTATTGTATTATAACCGCAGATTTATTTTAACCTTTACTCATTTGACGAAATTAAAAGCCGGACGTACTTCGCACCATGGGTGGGTAGACCACTGTTGTAAGTAGAACGCTAAGAAGGTATAGGACACCTTAAGGTAATTTAGTTAATAAACTGATAAACAACGACAAATCATTGCTTTCAAAAACCGATTCTGAGTAGACCTTGGTTAACTGATAATATTATAATAGTACTATTATTATTATTATTAGTTTTTGTGTTTTTTTCCCCTTGTACTCCTCGTAGTCAAGATAACCCAGATTGAAGAAATCGATAATATTATAAAACCGACGTTATGGTCATTTATTGAGATTTAGAAAATTTGTTGGAGTACCTAAGAAAAAAATCCTTGTGTTTTTTTTTTAAAGGTAACAATTGTGAACGATTTAAAGCAGTTTACTAACCGAAAAGAAAAAAAATTTTTACGTGGACCGTTGAACGTTTCGAGCGAAATACAGCTGGACTGTATTTATACGGCACAACACGATAAAATCTGAGCATTTTAATCACTCTTAAAGTGTTTTTTTTTTCCAATTTATAACCGATAACAGTGGATGATCCGTGTGAACATTACTACACCACTACTGCCATCGTTTATTTAAGCAAAAACAATTATAAAAATACATTCGTTGATGGAACCATAAACCTAACCTAACCTAACCTACAATCATATATAAATTATATCGTACCAAAGTATTAAATAGGTCGCACTTCGCGCGGCGGGTATGTATGTATCGACAAATTTTAAACGGCTATAATAAAAAATTATGCCTGAAGATTTTTTGAATATATTTAGAATAATGTAAAAAAAAAATATTTTTAGGTCTCAAAATTGGAAATTTTCCATTTTAAGACTTAAAACCTTGACAAAAAAAAAAAAAAAAAACCCAAAATGTCTATAAATAGGCCAAAATTGAAATAAATTTGTTGAAATTTGTTTCTCGTCGTTATGTTACAACGTTACATTTTATGGGAAAATTTCAGATGTGTAGAACAGTTATTTTCGGATTTACAATGCAATAATAAAACTCGAGTTTGCCGAAATCTAACTTCGATAGATAAAAATCGTAGAGCGACCTCTTCGAAGTACCGACTAGACACAATTTTGATACCGGAGTAACGGTATTGGATCGGATAAAGTCTTCTGGTGGGAAAAGTGTTTATCGGGGGAAAAATAAAAAATAAAATTGTAACACGTAACGAAACCATATCGAGTACCTATGCCCAATATACTATAATAATAGATGCGTTTAATATCAATACGGCGTTGTTGTACGCCCGTCTAATCTGAATATTTGTGTAATTTAATAGTAATGATAATAATGACAATAATAGTGTAAACATTTGGTGCCCGAGATAGTAGCGCGCGACGACGGTGACGAAAACCGACGATGATAATTTTATTGCGGGAGAGGGGTGCCGGAGGCACATCTTGGCCGATGTACACAAACCGAACATGTGTGCGAACGAGTTTTAAAATCGCCGTGCGCCTCGCACAGACAAGTCTTTCGTTCCCAACGTGGTGTTGTTCGGCGGCGTACCTATCTAAAAATCGTAATAACAATTATTTAAAACCGACAGGAAAAAAAAAAAAATAAAATATACGAGTATATTATAATATATATATATATATCTATATATATTTACATTTTATTTCATTTGTTTTGTGTGTGCGGTTTTTTTTTTTTAAATTTTTAAATTTTTTTTTTTATTTACTATTTCGTGTTTGTTTGTCATTTTTTTTTTTTCATTTTGTGTAATATACAACAAAAAAAAAAAAAACCCACCTTTTTTTTCAAATTTGTTTTTATTATTTACACCATGATCGTTATGCGTGTGCGTTTTTATCCGGAACCGTTCGTTTTCGCGCAGCAATAATTTACGTATTTTTCTGGTGTTCCGCGAGCCAGCGATGTACGAAAAGACCGCGGCGGAAAATCAGGATTCGCTACAATTTCAAAACAAGTAAATAATTTAAGACATTTACGTTTATCGTTTTCGTTTGCATACTTGGCCGCCGTTTTATTTTAGCGCGTTGTTAAGGTTGGGCCAACCTACCCGTTTTGTCCGAGTAACACAAGTCGGAACGGTTTGTCGGGGTCTGAAAAAAAAAAAAAAAAAACCAAACGGTTTTTAATAACGACGCGCAAACCGCCGCCGTCGGCGATTGCGTGCAGACAATTCATAAGAACTCCGGCTGCCGGTAAACACAGTAATAATAATAATAATAATAATAATAATAATTTAAACGGTCGTTTCGACGGGTGTCCAAGTATAAAGTGCAACAACAACAAACGCATTACGTTCATTATAGTTTATTTTACACAATCGTTTTTGATTTAAAAACGATATGTCGTTAGTTCGGGAAACGCGATTAACCGTCCGTCAATCGCGGAAACAAATATTATAATATATTATATAAGGGACGCTTTTTGATATGCGCGGGCCGACGTGAATTATGCCGATTTTATTAAAAATGATTTCGGACCGGTGGCGTGGCCGTGCATAGTAGTAAGCAGTGTACGGCGTTGCTGTTTACGTTTTCAGTTGTAAATCGTTTCAAGTATATTTTTTAAACCAGCGATTCAATACAAGCCATTTACGATAAAATTTTCGTTAAATCGAAATGAAAATGTTTTTGTTAACCAAAATGCTTGTCGAGGTACATTTTTTTTCGCCGAGGGGACCGGTTAAAATCCCGATGTGTATGCGGTTATTTGATTTTTTTTTTTTTTTTTAACGTAAAAACATATGAAATATTAACTGCGAGCGGCTTTCTCGGTGGCACCCGGTGAAAATAAATGGAGATACAGATGGGTATAGTTTTTGGTGATTGCTTACACCCACGGTTTTGGACGTCGCATCGTCCCATCGCGCATATTAAATTTCGTTATTCGTTTGGGATTGCCTACCGTGTAATATATTTAAATCGATTTTACTCGTGCGCACGATAAACGAAAATCAACAACGTATACCGGAAGCGTCGAATATTATTGTATTAGATTATGTGTCCGCGTTTAAAAAAATAAAAAATTATAGTCGGATTACGGTGTACGGGTCGGAATTTCTGAACGAGTAGTTTTCGACCGAAAATACGCAGGGTGTCGGATCATCCCCCTCGGCTATATTTTTCATCGTCGCGCCTCATTAATAAAATTACACTCGTTTAAACTCCGCCGTCATCGGACCGCACGACCGGTTGGTAGTTTTTTTTTTTCTCTTCTAATTTATTTAAAAATGTCGGTAGTTTTTTTTAGAAATTATGGGCATATACAAAAAAAAAAAAAAAATAAAAAATCAAATATATTATTTACGTTGAGATTATCCCGTAGAGGCACGCCCGTGC
Source organism: Tuberolachnus salignus (assembly GCA_956483605.1). Lineage (NCBI taxonomy): Eukaryota > Metazoa > Arthropoda > Insecta > Hemiptera > Aphididae > Tuberolachnus > Tuberolachnus salignus. The sequence continues at coordinate 13,914,215 of OY101432.1, read as the reverse complement.
GGGGTATAATACTCGTACTGTAAGTATGATATTTTTTAGCAACGCTATATTATAGGGCTTTAGTCGAAATAAACGGCAGAATATATTGTAACGATTTAACGCGATACACGTTATTACAAAACGAAACATTTCGGTCGGTTTTTTTTTTTTTTTTAATCACTTTTTTTTAACACGGCCGATTGTATAAATTATTATAATATTGTTTTATCTATCTACCTATCTAACGGAGGTTGATAATTGCTCTAGATAAATGAAATTACTATCGTATTATAATGTTATCACTATTGCCGTCGTACACTTTATATTATATACTTGTAGGAAAAAAAAAAATAATAATAATAATAATAATAATAAATTCAAATTTAGAAGTTTATATCTGGTAACGCGTTATGCAAGTATTTTATAGAGCGGGCACTCGTAACTATTATTATTATAAAAATCAAATTAATAATGTATTAAAACCACGGCGTCCCGGAAAATATTTAATATTATTTTGAATTAACCGTTTAATTATAATTTATATTGGAATATTAAATATCGGTTGATTAGTCTGTCGTTTTTAAAAATAGCACCAAATAATAATACTGGTTTTTTCCCCCGTTAAATTTATACAGTCGCATTGTACGCATTCAATAAATCTATAACGACAATATTATTTTGGAAATGGATTTTAAAAGAAATAAAAAAAACCGGGAGTTTTTGAGTATAGAAAAAAAAAAAAAAGAAAAATTTGTTACCTATATTCGGGCTAACCCGCAACGAGAACGCCCTACTAAATTCCACAAATTCCCCATAGAAAGTCGCGCGTACTTAGTCACCTACCTACGTCGTCGTCGTCGTCGTCGCCGCCGTTGACATCAAATTATATTAATACCGGAATATTATGCGAGAGAAAAAAAAAAAAAAAAAATGTATACATTTTCGAACCAAAACCGTATTCGTACACATGAAACCGTTCAAACGGTTATTTTCGTATACTTATACTTTATTATTATCCCATTACGCGCGGTTTTGTATGACCACCGCCGGGCCGCGCTGCAACGATGACCAAAGATGAGCGATGGTATTATAATAATAAATACACATATATCCACGTAGAAAGTCGTCGATGAACAACGACGGGAAATATTTCTTGAGAAATCTACGGTGATTTTTACAACGGTTCTAGCGCGCGTTCTGAATGCCGGGGCCAACAAATAAATCCGATAAATCAATCGGGTTTTCGGGCGTATACGCGGGCGACAGCGACGGGACCGTACCCTATATCGTCGGCTACCGCGGTACGCGAAATCGTTTCGTCCAAAGTCATAACGACAATAACGTTTTTTTTTTTAACGTACGCGTTTTTTTTTCTCTCTCTTTAATTTGTTTGTTTCTTTCCCCGGTCCTCCGAACCTCTCGGACCGATCTCGGCCGGGGCGCCGTCTGCCGCGGCGTGTACGCGTGTATTACGCATTACGCACGAATAATAATAATAATAATATTATTGTTATATCATTTTTTTTTTTTTTTTTTTTTTCCATTATTTTTTATACGCGTGTATTTACGTCGGAAAACACGGTCGCCTCCTCTATATACCCGTATTAATATAATATATTGGTGTCGCGGTGAATACACGAGGCTGCGCTCGCGGGAGCGGCCGGAAGTCGTGAGGGCAAATACACGCGCACACAAACACTCTGTATATTATAATGTATACATCGTAATAATAATAATGTTTGTATTATATACTCGGCGTACGCGTGTAAGGTTATCGCGGGATTTATGACCCACAAAACGAAAAACACAAAGGGGTTCCGTCGTCCGACAATATAAACACAGGATAAAAAAAGAGAGAGGGCTTAGAGAGAGAAAAGAAGCTATAGGCGCTCCGAGGGTAAATATCGCTGCCGCTGCTTGACGTGCTTGTATAGTATAACGACGACCACGGTGTTTGTTGTCAGCTGGAAGCATATATAGACCTATAATAAAGAAATGGACTGATAGCAGAGAGAGAGAGAGAGAGAGAGAGAGAGAGAGATAGAAAAGTCCAGGGGCCAAGATTGTTATATAGAAAAATATAGCGTGTATACAACGCAAGTCAACGCAAACCAGAAAGAAATTTAACAATATTGTAAAAAAAAAAAAAAAATAATAAATAAATATATACCGTATATCGTGTATTTATTATATACATACGTATATGTTTCGCCCTAGTTGCAAAATTTTCCGATACGCGGAACGGGCCATTTTCTGCTATATTGCGAATATTTCTTATAAAACCTTAGTATGCGCGGGTACGTACATTAAAAAAAAAAAAAATTAAATAATAATAATGTTCGGAATACACGTTAGTATTTAAATTCGATAATTCAACGGTACCTACCTAGACGATTGAAACGTCTGCGTATTAATATCGATTCGTTGTCCGGATTCGTGAACTGGGAAGGTTTTTAGTAGTACCCCCGGTTCACGAATTGTGTAAAATAATAAAAATATACCGGACCGTGGAAAAAATCGCCCATTTCGTGTATTTTGGACAATTTCACAAGTCGGGTAACATACCGAGTATTGACTAAATTATCTTTCTTGCAATGTCGGTACTGTAATACCTCAGGCAAGGTTTTAATACAAGATATAAGAATATATCCGGGCCGGTAGACCGCGAAAGTCCTCGGTATCATCGGGCACGGGATAACGCGGACGGCGACGATAATGTTTTGGACGATATGATATCATTTCATGGCAATCACGATGACCGGCGACCGTATACAATGCGAGTCTGTGTCTTATCGCGACAATCGTTTTGATTTAGTTTAACGCCAATGTCCGATAGAGCCGATTTGTATTTTCGAAAATCGCAACGCTCTTCGTCTCGACAACGTGTTCGCCCGACGTGCATCGCACGCATATAAATCAGTAATAATTTTTTTTTTTTTTTTATGCCCTGGAGCTTTATTACGATGGTCTTTATAAATATTTTTAACAGGATATATCTTACATACTAGATGTTAATATATACATTACACATTGATGAAGTCTCACTTCCAATGAAGTGGCTCCTGTACTTAATTTAAACACTTAAACTAAGTCGTATGGTTTCAGACGTTTAAGCCGTCTAATGTCTTTGGAGTTGTCTAACAGTTGGATTGATATGGTGATCTAATCTCATCTCGTGTTTGCGAGCAAACTTTTGGATTTCTTCTGCCGAATAAATCAGTATTAAAATAATAATAATAATAATAAAAAAAAAATCGTGTTCGAACCGTCATCGCCGGGCAGTAATATTGAAAACGTATAGTTGTTTGAAACGCGTTTGTCGATCACTGTAATAAGTATCATCATCACTCGAGTTGATAACATCAGTTTGTCGACAACGCGCCCTAACTGCGAATGGCGACCGGAGTCTTCATAATATGCGTGCGATAGACAATAAAAAATATAGCATACATAGTCGGCTGTGTCAGCTAGTGTAATACGAAAAAACACGCGCAAATCCTACACCATTATTCTATCGTTTTTTTTTTTTTTTTAATTTTTATTTTCACCCCGAAGGTGATCGACATTTTTCTGCGGTAGGTAGGCTAATTACACGTCATTGTTATAATATCGTACGCGTTGACGTCACGGAATAGCGTTGAATCCGCGGCGTCTCCGGAGGTTATCAACTTGGTTTTTATGTTTTATTTTCTAGTTGCGGCATATATACCGATAACGGTAAACGCGATGTTGCGAGAGACGTATCTCGCGGGTATCCGGGTAAGAAAAAAAAAATCCTACGATATCGCGATTGTTGTTTACGGTTGTGCGGTAATATTATTTAAAAAAAAATAATAACACGGGTTATGTGTGTGTATTTATTGCGCTAAAAAACTTTAAAATGTGCATTAAAAATCCCCTAGAAATTTAGCGTAAAACGAACTAAAACATTTAATATTATTTTACACTTTTACCATGTATACTCCGTACAAAAACAATTTCAGACGAGTAGAACTACAGAATCGGATTATAATGTCAATGCGAATCCAATCGAAATTGGAATCGAAATAAATCGTTTTTATTTAAGTAAATGTTGATATTTATTGAATTCAAATTGAAAATTAAGTGCATTTGTTGGTATTTTTGCGGATTTTAAATGATTTTTTTGATTTTCGTTTTTTTTTTTTTTTTTTTTTTTTTTTTTTTTATGATTGGGAAAAACCATGGAGAAAACGTAGGAAAAACGGCATTAACTATGTTTTTATTTTCGAATTTCTGAACTACGAGTATTTATAGCCGTTTTAAGTATTCGAGTTTTTTTTTTTAGCGGATAAAATTGTTTTAGCCGACAAAAAATGCTTGATCATTTTACACGAGGTTCGATGTATTAAATTGTAATTGGAATTCGACAAAAAAAGTTGAGCGTTACGTAATTAGTTTCTTTTATGAACGTTTTATGTGCACATTTTTACAAAAACTATAAACCACAGGGCATTTTGCTATTTTCCGATTTATGCGAATAAAACATTTTCGGCTTCATAAAAATACACGAAAATTTGAGACGAAATACCACGGGCCAATTGTAGTTTACGTTGTTGTCACAGATTAATACAATTTTCAATGTTAACATATCAAAACACTATTACCGAACACCGTTCGATATCGTTTATCGCCGACAACGGTTTGTTGTTGCGTACGGATATATTATAAATTAAATTCCTCTCTATTTTGCGGACTTGCCGCCCACGGTGCAAAGTCGGTGTCCCCGTCTCTTTTGCTCTTCTTTTTTTCGTTTTATATAAAATTGGTATATCGGAAAATAATTGCCCGCCTCCTATAACGCGGCACCACCGAGGCACGGGAGGCGGCCGCACCGGTTCCCGGGGGGGGGGGGTGTAAACGATATCGCGTGGTTTATAGGACTTTTTTTTTTTTTTTTTTTTCTCCTGTTAGTTTCCTTCGGAATTTGGAAAACCGACGGCCCCGGGGAACAACCGAAAAAACCTACCTGCACCGTTATCCGACCGTGTCGAAAACCGTCGACGGCTCGTACCGCGGCGGCGGCTGCGGCTGCGGGCTGCGGCGCAGCAGCACTACTACTATTTTTAGTGTCCGGCCGCGGCGCGCCGTCCTAACAAGCCAAAATATTCGGTGCCGGCGACACGTTATTTCTAATTTTGTTCCATAATTTTTACGCGTTCCTGCCCGGAATTCCTCGGCTCCAGCGGGCGACGCACACCGCGGTCGGCATATTATTATTACGATTATTATGATTATTTTTATTATTATTTCACAACCGATCCCGCCGGGCCCGGCCCGACGAATATTTATAAACCATCCTCACCTATAACATAAAATATAGCAGCGGGCGGCTGGCCGGGCGCACACACTCGCCAACCGGCCCGTCGTCGGTAACGTCGTTTTCATTAACATTCCGTGGTCGTCGGCGTATCCCCTCGGTCGGTTTTACATTCCACCTCCACCCCGGGAAAAATAATACGAAACTCATGATTTCCAATAGACTTCTACGGTTTTGATTTAATCAATTCGTACCGAGAAATAACTATAGTAGACGAACACGGCCGTCGTCCAAACCGTTTACCTTTTTTCGGTTTTTAGTCATCGCGAATAAGACGTATTGCATTATTGTTATAACGGCATCGACTATCAAGTGATTTTTTTTTTTTTTAATTAATTAAATTTAATTGTGTCAATACACCAAGTATTTTTACAATATTATAAGAATATTATTACAATATACAATAATTGATAATGTTAACTATTTTACAAAAGTATTTACAGTCATAATAATATAATTAAGTTTTGATTAGCTTATGAGTCTAAGTCAGAATCAGAGGTTGAGGTGTTTTCATTGGATTCTAGTAGGATATCCTGAGGTAGTCGAGGTATGAGTCTTAGGTTGGTGGATCTTCTGCCGATTTTGTAGTGACGTGCTTCGTCAATTTTGAAGTGATTTTGCCACACCCCGAAGTTTCAACTATGGGCGCTCATATGTATATCTATTGCTGCCCATATATATATATATATACTGGAGGGCCTGTAATAATACTTAAGTGAGTGGTGGCCACCGGAATTTTTATCAACGGATACGGACGCCGTCGTATTGTGTAATTTTTCGTCTAGACATTGTTATCAACACCCGGCCCCTCCCACACAAAAACAAAAACCATATACGTAAAAGCGTAAAATCCGTAGACGTAAAAATCCATTCGTCCGGGCGAAGGGTCTCGTGTTCAACACAAATCCATATATATTTATGGTAAATATTGACATACATATAATAATGTATTATATAGGTTAGCAGCTCGAATCGCCAACTATTATAAATGTTATTTAAAACATATTTAATTTATAACAAAATCGTTTATGACCTCCTTCTATTCTCGTGTTTTTGAGCACAATATTTATATCGACCGCGATCCGGTTTATAAAACTAGTCCGTGTGTCGAGAATCGCCGTAGTTTTCGGTACCTAAACACTGAACTTCCTCTACATCGCGGGAGATTGTGTCGGTGTTGAGCCGCGATCATTGCGATTTTCCCGATAAACAATACCTCAAGAACAGATTTGTAAAGTATTTGAGTAAAAGTATTTCAATCGAAATTAATCGTATATTTTTTCAATATTCGAATACGTATTTAAAAATACTTCGAAACAATTTACTCCGGTATAGTATTTAAAATTTCTTCGTCAAAGGCATGACATCGAAAACTTGTTTAAAATACTTTTATCATTTTTAAAATTGTATCGCGTCGCATACACCGCGTTGATAGTTAAATGGGTTGAACATGTTTTACTGCAAGTATTGGTGTTAAATAAGAAAAAAAAACAACCGAATATTAACGACTATAGGCGTAAGAAAATAATTATTTGAAAGTATTTATAAATTCTTTTCAAAAGTTTCTCCTGTATTCGTATTGGAATATATATATATATATATATATTTTTTTTTTTTTATCGATATACTCGAAATAGCTTTTTAAACATTATCGGTATTTATCGTATACTCGTAATAATACGTATATGTTTCGTTACAAGTCTGCAGTGTGCCTGACGGACATTGAAATCCGGAAGAGAATTTTTCGTTTCGCGCTGTATACAGTAATAATAATTATTATCGTTCCGCGGCCCGTGGGGCTATTCATTTTCGATCGGCGTGTTGTATTTTTTATTTTTTTTATAATTTTGTTATTATTTCACACCTCCCCCCAACCTCACGTCATTGTCGTGACCCGTATAATACACTCGCTCGTATCGTTATTGTTCTTTTACGGTTTATTTATTTCCGCACCGGGTGCCGGCAGTATAATATTTATCGCGTATTTTTAATCGCGTGTTGTGCAGACGAACGAATTCCGCGGCCATCCGATTTTCCCGAAGATAATATACACCGCGATAATATTTATTACGGAATGGTTTTTTTTTTTTTTTTTTTTTTTTTTAACTTCGTCCCCGCGCTAAAAAAAGGAATCAAAAACTTGAATGAATTATTTATTTAGTTTTCTTTTACGCCGAATTCCGACACTAAATTATATACACGCGCGCGGTTTTTTTATTATGTTATATTTTTTTATACGCGGTCGCGGGAATACAAAAATTTGTTTACCCGTTTCGATATCATCAAAACAATTTAATATTTTATGTTTTTTTACGTTTTAATTTCTACAATATGTTGTAATGTGTAGCGCCGCTGTCATGTTTTTTTTTTTTTTGTTTTGTTCTCGTCAATGGCAATTTTATTTACTCGGGTATTTTTTCTACGAACTATATTGTTCTGTCCTTGACAACAAAAAAATCGGTTTTTTTTTTTTTTTAATCATCTATATAATATTGAATAATATTAAAACGAGATCTCAACAACAAAAAATTATGATAATTATTTGTTAAATAAAATAAATATCTAAATAAAGAAATCGAGTATTCCCGTAGGGTTGCCACCCCTATATTTTTTTAACGATTTCCTTTTTCTTTTTAAATTATTTCTTTATACGACAACGGAACGTGTGATTTTGACATGAATATTATTATGTCTTTCGATTGTGGGTTAGTTAAAAATTGACGTCAGATAGTTTTGTGACGACACTACTTGTTGATTTCACGTTCAAAACTACGATATACCGACCGATTTTTTTGTAACGATACTTGTCGATTCCGCATTCCGCATTACGTGGTATTTATCGACTACAACCTTATACAACTCCATTAAATCTTTTTCATTAGAAATAGATTAATTTTTTTTACATCTATATACCATACTTACAGTTGTATACATCTGCCTCTAACATCGCTCCATGGCTATTTCTTTGTCTACTCAGCGTGGCTGTATATAACACAATCCTTATATAACCTCTTGTCCAGTGATGTGGTGAACTTTCTTTTACCTATGAGGCCGACCAAATTCGGGACACCCGCCACCTATTTAAAACAAAAATCGTATCCTCTGAAGGTGTTTGGAGAACACTGTTCCCTCGAAATTTTATGAAAACCCACCAACGTATATTAATATGTGAGGAATTCGACTTAATCCTATGCTAAACGTATTGTATAGAAGTATATATTTAACAACACCGTGATTATTCTCTAAATTACTGTTATCCATGCAACTGTAGAAATGATTTTGTTGAATTGTGGGTGTTTGGGAATAAAATATCGATTTTATTTATTATTATAGATTATAGTATTTCTATATAGGTATATAGTTCAATTGATATGTTACAGATTCTCATATAAGTCGTAAGTCACACAAACCATCCATTCCACCTATTGACCATGGCCTCTCAAAAATCCTTTGACCACACCACTGTTCTTGACTCACTCGACTGTCGACTATATTTTTAACCGTCTGGTCCTATACAATAGATTATCCTACAGCTTTCGATGCTCCCGTTTTTAATTCGTCTATTTTATTCAACGCCTCTCTCAACCCGTATTTATTTATTGAAATATAAACGGGTTTAACCCAGTTCAAATATGCTACAGCTAATTTCAGACAAACTAAAATTACAGTTGATCACAATAATTAAGCATTAAATAATAATGACAATAAAATAATTGAAACAGTACGTTAAACAAGACAGACAATATAAAATATTATAATAATACATTGCAAAGGAAATACGGGTGCTCGTTGGCCAGTTTCGTCGGTCTATACAAAGGGTTATTTCTTATGTAACGAGTATGACAAATGGGCATAGAAAAATGAACGGTTACGTCGGAGGGACAAGTAAATTGACATTGCTTAATAAATCAGGGCCCAACGAGCCTTCGGTCTGCTAAGGATTTCAAGCCGAGGGAACAGGATGAGAGTAATCGTGCGTTTTGTATTATATAATGCGTAATATCGTCAGTACACAATAGTATATTTAGGTACGGTCTTTTTACTCTTTCGTTTCAAAAAAATAAATAAATTATGGTTACACCCAATACGCGCTGTCCCTTCGGTGTATATATATATAAATAAACCATATATTATATCGTAGGGAAAAAACACAATGAAATCGGTATTACGCGCCGCAGCGTGTCAGACTGCCGTAACCCTCGCCCCAGCTCGTCTTCCGCACGAGTATATTTTAACGATAATTTATAGTACGATAATAATCGTTGTTTATATATATATATATTTTTTTTTTCAATTCGTTTTCGTGTTGTCCATCCGCTCAATTGGAACGGACGTGTCAATATAATTATATTATTATTGATAAACGTTACGGGGGCGCAGCAGCGATCGGAAACGGCGCGTCGTCGCCGTCCGGACGAATTATCTGTCGGGTCCTCGAGACGGCGCGGTGTTGACGAATATTGAATTAAATTGGACCACAATTATTGTTATTATTGTGTCTGCGACGAGTTGAAGAGTTGTAAATATGTGCTCGAATTGGGCGGAAGCGAAGCGCCTCTAATATTTTTCTTCAGCGGTCCCCTCGCTTCTTATTTCTACTGCGGGCGGATGGGGTACGTTACTTTTCGATTTTTCAACGATAAACACGCGTATTACCGACAAAAAAGTCACCCGTGGGTGAGGTTCTGAGGTCAATGTAACCGCAAGGGCCGTTAATTATTCTTTTTAAATCTCATAGTCCTTTTTATCTTTTATTTTTTTCCAATTCGAGCGCTGGTTGCCAGGCGAACGAACCGTTTTCGAATGAGACGTCGTTGTCGGGGGTACCCAGGCAACGTTGATTTATTGACGGTGGTGGCAGCGGCGTGGTAAATAAACTCAAAGCCTACTCGTACGCTTACTGAAATGTCAAACAATGAATTATGTGTACTTAAGTTGTACTTGAGTCACACGACGAATCTCAAAAATTGCCAAGTCTGTGTAATCGATTATATTAGTTCTTTACGCTCTTCGAGTGATGTAGTAACAATATAATATGCTAATCGCGTGTGTACTCATTACTATACACTATTATGATGGGTATAGGTATTGTGCGGTTTTAAAAACAAAATTGTAAAAAAAAAAAAAAAAAAATACGGTCCGAGTTCTTTGCTTAATAATGCCATAGGTGTGATGCTCTTACACTCTCGAACAATAATATATTCCATACATATAACAAGGTATTATATTAGGTATATTAGTTATATATGGTATTACAACAACTAGGTAGCCTCACTCCGTGTAACCGTGTTCCGAAGAGGGCGAATTTGATTGATTAATCCGTGAAATATTTGTTATCGTCATGAATTACGCGATAATATGAAAAATATTTTTAATTGTGTCCACTTTGACTTCTATAACTTCACTTGTAATTCACGGTATAATATAATTCGCCCCCTTGGCACATGACAGTTAAACTCCATATCTCTTATGGAACTCTATCATACTCGGTCGACTATCTAGCTGTTTTATAATATCTACGAATGCACTTCTTCTTCTGGTCTTGGCTGGATTGGCTGGCTGCAGTTCTCCACGCTTCTCTGAACTTGACAGATTCTCGTGATCTCATTCACACGAGATCTCGGGAATTCACGGCAATGTATTTTCCCCTAAAAACAAACTTTTAAATTTTTATTTTATTATTCTAGTTTACAGCAAAATAGTGTATAATTTAATACCATCGTATAGTGTTTTGAAATATTATCTCATCTCGTTTTCTAATAACTTTTGTTTACCAAAGCATTATTATGTAATATCAAAACACTATTATGTTTAATACATTAAAATCCACCATTCATATATAATTGAAATATGAATATTGTCTAGTCCTTATCTCTATGAGTAATATATATTTAAAAAAAAGACAAATTCGATTATCTACATTAACTCAGGATAAATCGCAATAGGTATATATTCGTGGGACACCCTGTACATATCGACGAAAACGTTAATAAAACGATAGTTTCGAATACTTAAAAATATTTAAAAAAAAAACAATTTAAATCTTCAGTTATTAAACGAACACTGGTATTAATATATTATAGTATAATAATTATACCTATCAGAGTGTAATTCTTTCGTATATCGACACCGCTATCGTACCTTGAAGGCATGTTGCGCAATCGAAACTCGACTGGAATTTTTATTTTTTTAAATTTTAAATCCCGGACGGATGAGCCGCGTATTTATTACCCGCCGTCGGCGATTGTTCACACGGGAGAACGTTTAGGACGCGCCAAGAATGAAAAATAATAAATCGTTTATACTTTATAGGCGTGTATTATATGATTATAATAATATTATCATTGTTATCTATAGTGTTGGCCGGACTTCTCCGATTTACCGAACGAAAAACGTATCCGACCGTAACGAACCTAAATGATAAAGGCCAAGAGAAAATATTATCATCATAATATATTATATTATTTTATAGATTCCGAGTGTAGTTAAGAAGCTCCGGCTCGGCATTATTAAGATGTGTTTTTTATTCTCTCGGGAAAACACACTTTTTCGGTTAGTAAAAATATTTAAGTATACCTTAAACGACGCGGACATTCGCTCATGTGGTATACTTTATTTAAAATGTTTTACTAGATTCCCAACAGTGTTTCTAAATTTGTTTTTAAAAACTAACAACACATAACATCGGTGTGATTTTTGTCGATTTCTGGGTTTACCTCTAAGGGGAACAAATGTACGGCTTATATAATTATATACCATACCTTCTATAGCTTACCAGCAGTTTATCGAGCTCCTCTCAGAATCAATTTATTATAATTGTAATGAATTGCTTTCGGTATATTATAAACTATCCAAAATTTTCCTGTATCAGTCTACCTTGCCCATCTATAGTATGTCTGGTTTTTTGCTAATAATTATTTTGTTGTTTTCATTTGCGTTTGAGAAGTTTAATTTACATTTTGCATACTATTTTTTCCGATTTATGTGAATTCGTTTAACTTTGTATAAATGCTCAACATTTTGATACTAGATTCATCATAAGTAGTTGTTCTTGTGACAATATAAATATATATATATATATTAAAAATCGTTAAGTAACGGCTTTTTTTAAGCGTTTAAATTCGAGTTTTCACGATAATCGCAAACAGCGTTATGGCCTTGTTTTAATCCTCACGTATTTGTGTAAATCGTCGTGGTGATACTTTCTTATTTGAATATTTTTTGGAAAATTTTTATTGAAAACCATCATTTAATATGTATTTTAGGCCTCGGAAAAAAAAAAAATGTCCTATATTTACTGTATAGTAACCATCGTCACGGAGGGAACAAAACCGAATAAAAAAAAAAAAACCGACGACAATATATTATTAACAGTAATTATACAGTGTATGTGTGTGTGTGTGTGTGTGTGTGTGGGCATCTTGATAATGTCGTGGACCACTGACGGTATGCCCTAGGTACTTGAAAAAAATCCCGAAAAACGTAATAATAATATTTATTTTAAATTGAAATCTCCTCGGCTGATGAGAATCCACATTACGAAAACGCGTGTAATATTATAGACGCGATTACACAACGCGTGGAAACGAAGAAAAATGCAGTTATCTAACCGTGCGCAAGAGTAGGAGGCGACTATATTGTAATAATATTATAGTGTCGGCGGGCTCCGGTTCAGTCTTTCTCCAGTGTAATTCTCCAATCGTATATTATTATTATTATTATTATGATAAATCGTGTTACGCGGCGCGGTAATCGAATTATCATAATATTATACTGCGTTTAGTCGGTGTTTCGTAACCGTTCGCAGTATATTATAAATATTAAAATATACCCACGATGACGACGTTGACCGAACGATAATAACGATGAGGAATTCGACGATACTATGCGCGAAGCCGAGTACTGGTATGACTGGTTGAAAACTTAAAAAGTCGAGTTACCTTTTCTTTTTTTCTCTCTCTTGAAAACTCAACAATAATAATAACAATAATAATAATAGTAAAACAAAATAGAACGTTAGGAAAGAACTTACGTTATTTCTTTTAATAAATAATTTAGAATTTACTGTTCCGTTAAAATTCAAGTTAATTACGAATATTTTGTACAAAAAAAAAAAAAAAACTACTTAGTATGTTTTTGTATATATTTTTCGACGAATATTACAGCCTATGACGGGATATCCGCACGAGTCTTGTATAATAAGTCTATATAAAAAAAGACAACGTTTTTGAGTGTTATTTTAAACAAATAACTTTTAACTCGAGTTATTAATTTCCCGATTATTGTGTACTCTAAGTCAGAATTACTCGAATACGTTTATATTTTAAAATTACCTTCAACTTAGACTAGTTGTTTTATTTTCTTGTATGATAACTTATAAACTAGTTAAACAAAAAATAAAAAAGTCGGTTGCCCAGGGGGTGTTTTCAAAAATAAATTACGCGAGGGGACGATTATTATTAGTCGGACACCCCCTTTAAAAAAAAAAAAAAATCTAATTTCACCACAGACATATATAATATTATGTAGCGAGTGTCGATCTTGTGTCATCATAATATCTGATAGAGCACCTGCGACGTGCGGGAATTTTCGAGATTTACAAAATCGACCTGTTATAACTGCGATGCTGAACTATACGTATTAATTGAGTTGCTCAACTTTTACGATTCACGTTCTGATGACGCGTTAGAGCGTTAAAAAAAAAAAAAAAAGTCGAGAAGGTAATTTAATGTAGGGTAATTTATTAGATTATATCCATGATGAATCACCGCTAACGATAAAATTGTTCTGTTAAAACATGTTTCGATAAATTTAATTATATTAATTTCACAATTAATAATTTGTAACTACAAAATAAAAATATAACCGTCCGCGTTTTTTCGTCTTAAATTTGTTGCGAATTTCTTAGAGCCCGGAAGGTTTTATTCGCATCAATCGGAATATATCTTTCAACGATTGTATAAAAAATATGATTGCATTATGCTGAACTTTTTTATTTTACACAGGTATTAATGTATGTATGATCGCAGTTTTTTGATACACACCCCGACGTTAAACGAATACATAGAAAAAAAAAATAATGCATACATCATAGTAAAACTAATATATTCTTCTTTACGATTGGAATCTAAAAACAAAAAAAAAAACAAAAATAAATAAATATTCGATTTTTCACCGAATCGTGCGTTTTTTTTTTTGTTTTTTGTTGTTGTTGTCAATTATAATAATATTTATTATCGCCCGGACTGTCGAAATAAGAACAATAATATTATCATAATCTCGAGCCAATAATATATTTGTTATATAAAATGATAATAAAACATACATTGTCAAAAAATAATCGTATCAAAATATATTATTCATTTTTCAAGAACAGTGTAAGAGCATTGATCGAGTGGTTCGCGGGCCGATTCAATAGTAATCGTATATTATAATAATTATTGTTGTTATTTATTATATCTCCGGCGTTCCTACGCATTTCGTCGGGCGAATGACTTTGGACAATCGCTTTGTAACGGCCGAAATGAATGGCCGGGCTCGGGGTAGGGCCGGACGTATGTGATAATAACGCCGAAAATCAAAATAAAAAAAAAAATTCATACTGTAAATGTTATATAAAATAAAAAAAACAAATAATACGGCGGGGAGGGGTAATGGTATTAAAAAAAAAAAAAAAAAAAAACCGCTGTTGAGCTCGTTTAATTGTTAATTGCAGCCAAGGGCGAATCCGGGGGTGGAGGGGGCATTTGGGGTTGTGGCGAAGTAGGTCGTGAGTAGGGAAAAATTAAAAAATACTTTTTAACTGTATTCACAATGATTAAAAAGTATTCCAAATACAGTGTTCAGAACATTGGCACGTACATACGGGGTGTTCTGGGTGTTCCAAGGCACACCCTGTGCAGGGCCCAATATATTTTTAGATCCTGAACGGAGCCAGGGGTCTTGTGGTTTTACAATGATGTTTATTTATTTATTATTTTATTTTTGTCTACCAGTAGACTTCATCCGATCTGTACACTCTTGTACTGTTTCCGGTAGTAAATTTTGTCCAGTTAATACTTTAAAGAGGTAATTTTTCGATATACCTATTAGTTATTTAACGCGACAAAAAAAAAAACCCCAGACATTTTACCAAAACATGACGAAAAAACGGCAATGACACGATTTCGTCAAACTCGAGTTTTACTATTTCTTTTTTATTATTTATGTTGATTTCTGGGCGACCATGGCAACAATGAAAAAATACGACTAATACTACTTCGATCGGAATCGTTTTTCGTTTGAAATTTATCGTTGCACACAGATATAAATTAAATTCCTATCTATATACTACCTTTTCAACTTCTTACCTACAACAGTGACTCACCTATGGTGCGAAGTATGTACGCCTTTTTTATGGACACAAATTGTCGTGATAATATTAGTCCATAAGAGGCGGCGTGCCTGTAATTTGTCAGCTTCTAATATTATTATTTTTACCGTTGAACCGACGTTTTTCTACGTACCTACGGCTAAATGCCTGGAAACGTCGAACGCTGTTTCGAAGTTTCGGTGGACAAGTGGTTTCTGGAGAGGGCCAACTTTAGACGAGGCACGCACGCTCTATCATGTATTCCTAGATTCGCCTACGATTCAGAATACGCTTTATTCGGAATATTGCCCGTGTCTGATGGCAGTAATTAACGCAATCGTATTATTAATGTTGCGGGTGCTCGAGGACGTTCGTCGGATATTATTATACCGTTGATGGTAACAACGACTGCAATTACGACAATAATATATAATATTATTATTACGACGACGGCGCACCGGTCAATTGTATCGTTATTAACCCCGTCGTCAATTTGGCACACTTAAAACTAAGAGTCCGTCGAAAACGCGGCCAACCGCGGCTCGTAATTATCAACGGTACACGCTCGGCTCGGTCCGACGCGGAACGTCGAGGGCGGTGGGCAATCGCTCCCGGCGCCAATTCGCCGCCTCGGGACAACCGCGGACGGGGCCTAAAGTGGCACGAAACGCCCAAGGGTATTCTCCCCTCCGTGACCCCTATTTTATTTCGAGCGGTCCGCGCACTGTCGTCTCGGACAACACATCGTTATAAGGAATACGAATTAGTAACTGTTCAGGAAAACTTAACATTCCTTTATTTAATATATATATATATAAAAAAAAATATATATCAATATAATAGTAACGTTAAATATATTTTCCTAAGCGTTGGTAAATAGGAGTAATTTTTCGTTTTTAATGTTTGTACAATCATAACACCGATTACTGTTTCTCGCGATATCACTATAGCGTGTATACCAGTTCTTTGAGCATTCATAAGTATTACGTATTATTGTATGTGCAAGAACAAAAAACAAGTAATGTCTAATTTAAACCACGATAATAGTAGTATTATCTAAACTGAAAAATTAAAAATAATTTAACTTTTGATAAATCTAAAACGATTACATTAAAAAAAAAATAATAATTATTTTTAACGGAGTTAACATTATTTCGATTCAATTCAAAGGATTTAGCGTACCCGGCGTACCTTTGAAGAATATCTTAAAGAAGACTAATTTCTTAAGCGCAGTCAGAGGTACGGAGTCCTTTTTCGTCGCTTTAACCCCTGACCATAGAAACCCGACGGCACGCGTATGAATTATCGCGTGCCGTGGATCGTATGCGAGTAGTAATGGCCAAGGTTCGGAACTTTAAGTGCAAAAAACTACTGAAATATGTATGCGCATACAATGCGTTAAAAAAAAAAAAAAAACAGAAAAATATGCGTCATAATAATATACGCAGTAAAAATCCGAATAATATGTAAAACTATGCGATTTATTGTTTGAATTTGAAATAGTGGGGAATTTAATTTATATCTGTGCGCAACGATTAACCTTTGCTAACGGAAAACGATTTAGATTATAGTTAAATCGTGATTTGAAATGTCGTTATTTGTACGATTTTCACCAAAATTTGCATTTTAAACGATTATAAAAAAAAAAAAAAAAAAAAAAAAAAAACGGTGACTACTGATTATCGATATTTTTACATGGCCAAATGAGTAACTTTCGATGATCTCTTGCGTTAAACTGTCGACGATTTTTGAGAAGCCAAACAAATGTAATCCGCACAAAACCAAATTTAAAACTCGGTTGAGTTCAACGGTTATCGCGAGGTAAGGTATTTCGTTTTTGTTCTTTTGTGTCTCCAAGACCTTATTTTTTCAATTTTTTTTTTTTTTGTCTTTTGTTCGTAATTCGAGTAGTGTTTTGTAGCCTCTACTGTTATTTTGTATACACGCACGTCGGTATTTTTAGTAACGTCATCCCCGTCGTTGTTGTGGTTGGACGGCGGACGATATTTCCGACGGCGGGTGTTTCGGATCTCGCCGCGGCAAAGCGGGCGATCTACTCGTGCGATTACGCCGTTTAAAATTAGGTTCCCCCGGTCTCGCCGTCGTCGTTATAATAATATTATATAATATTTAATGATACCGAGCACGCGGTAAAAACCGCTCCGTCTTCGTCTCGTGGCGATATATTATTTTAATAGTACGAGTTGCTGCGTATAGGGTTGCTAAATTTAAACTCGGATTTGGGGTGCGTACAGTCACGAGACCGCCCGCCCGCCCGCCCGCCCGCCGGATCGTTTTACGAACCGGCGGCAGCCGGTGAAACGCACGTGTCGGCGTTAAAACGAAAATTACCGAAATGTAAAATGCCATCACGGGCACATCGCGTTTGTCGTCAGTCGCACCGCTCCATGATGGAATTCATTAAAACGCCGAATATATTTTATATAATTATTACTGTTGAACAACTTACACTCACACACTGTACGGGATAAATTATTTCTTTTATCCGCTCAAAATCTAAAGAAATATTAGGAATAGGGCCGTACTCAGACCGGTTTTCTCGGGTAATTTGTCCGGAGCCCGGGCGTACAAAAAAAAAAAAAAAATATTAAAACTACTATTAGTTGCGTGTTAAAGTATTTAATTTTCTCTCGGAAATTATTCCGCAACGTGCTACAGAATTTAAAAATACAGTAAAATTAATGTAATTATGAAAACAAGATAAAACAGCACGGTTGTAATAATATTTCATGTCACAATCATTTAATTATTAGTTTTCGTGTATAATGAGACAAATTTTTCCTTTGGAAATCCGGTCTAACCCTAAAGGAAATAAGGGGGCCCGGAAGATTTAGTTTGCCCGGGGCCCGCCAAAGCTGAGTACGGCCCTGGGAACGAATATGATTAAATTGATATTAATTTTATTAGGAATGGTTACACCGATTGAATACGAAATAAATTATAATAGAACTCGTATTACAAATCACAATAACAATATTATTAATTACGGTAATACAATATTGTATTATACTATGTCCAAGGGCGGATCGGGAATTTTCCCTACATTAAGTTCAAGTAATCGTGTTGTTAAGTGGGTTTGGGTATTCAATCAGTGATCGTTTTAGTTAAAATGTATTTTTGTATTCATTTAATCCAATAGGTATTATTAATAGCCAAACAAATTTCTTTAAAATCAGCAACTGTGGATTTGTATTAGTACCGAGGTTATTTTTTGGTGAACATGACATGTAGCGCATAAAATATAAAATTTTAAGTTTTTTTTTTTTTTTTATACGCTAGAGCGGCGTATGCCGATCACTCAAATTACTAGAAACAGATAGACGACAAACCATATGTTGAAAATAAAAATATTTATATTTATACTATTTGAAAAGAGACCATTGTGAATAATGTCCTTTTAGTAAAATTTGGCTCTTCAAAATTCACTTTAGCCCTTCTAGTTCCAAAATATTATAACGAAAAAGAAAAATTATCAGAATACTACAAAAATATGATACAAGTATATCAACAAAAAATAAAATAAAATAATACTAATAATTATAGTTATTTTTTTCTTCTTGTTTTGTGTTATCACGGGTATTAATTTTTCGAACTAGAAACAGTGTACCAAACACGATGTATTAAAATTCACTTATAAAGTTAAAACCCGTTAAATTTATCAAAAATTTGTTAAAGACATATAATTTTTTTTGGTTTGAGAATTGTGGTTTTAATTTATATCGTTTTTGTTCTTAAAATCATAAATTTTATTTTCTTTATGTAAATTTTTTGATATAGCCGCGCTTAATTCAGTAATCAGTCTTAGTCCACGAATTGCATACTGCGTAATTTTCTGTTTATGGTCGAATTTAGTAAAAGATGATCATAGAGACGACACGTTTGTGTTTAAAAATCCCGAGGGACGGGCAGCGTTTGATACGACCAGAATTTTTAATGCACAATGTTTAAATGTGTGTAGGTTATTTTGTTAACATTTTTTTTATGTGTATCGATTTCGTTGATAGACGGGGACGGGGAGAGATGGAAGTTACCCACGTTTTACTAACATGTATAGAATTTTAACGCCGTTAAAAATTCTAGCCGGTACTATTGTTTAAGATATTATATTAGACATGTGTTTAGATAGACAGACGTTTATTATTAATCGACGAATCTTTTTCGTCCGTTTTACAGGGAATGGATCGTCGAGTTTTTGGAGAGAGACGGGCTGGGCACCCTGATGAGCAGCTTGCGCACCATTGGCGGAAAATCGTTGTCGGACGCCATGGCCCAGCTGCAGTGCGTCGAGTGTCTGAGGGCCGTGGTCAGGTCCCGGACCGGTCTGCACTACATATCCACCCATCTGGAGTACTCGTCATACTTGGCTTCGGGTACGTGTTTATTTTTTTTTATTTTTTTTTTTTTGTAAATCCAAATAACGTATATGATATATTGCCGTAGCTTATAGGGACCCGTAGGCGCGCCCGCAGGATGGGATGAAACAAGCCGTCCCCCCGCCCCGATCGGCTTTACGGAAAACGCGTTAATTATTGAAAACGGGGGGGAAAAAAAAAATTTAAAAATAAGAATATTGCCATTATTAGATATAGAAATACAAATACAATTGTATTAGAATAAAGCGTTCCCCCTGGACAAATTTCCGCGGGCGTCTATATGACAATGGGGTGTATCAGAATAAATAATCAAGTAACGCTCTTCAGGGTGACAAAAAAAAGTAGAACTATATCGTATCAAAGTGTTGCAATTCGCGTTTTTCGAATTATTGTAATTATTATATATGTATATATACTATCAATCGCCTATACAAATTTAAATACGACTTGTTTGTTTGACCTATAATTCGGATTTCAATCAATTTTAAATCGAATCTCCCTCCCGCCCTTAACAAAAAAAAAAAAACCCCGTATAAGCCGCAGTCGTTTGATATTATTATATATAAAAAATAAAAATAAAACAATTGAACTCGGCGGCGAATACCAAAGTAGCGATATAATAAAGAAATGGACATGACGCGAAATTATTACTATTAAAAGCTAAGCAATCACAGAATAATTTATCAATGTGTCGATACAAAGTGCGTTATCGTCACTCATAAATCGTTAATACGAACTCACTTTGCCGTTGCCGCCAGAATTCTTAATAATTCAAAATAATTCTTACCTTATTATAATATTTATAATATAATATTCGGTTTTTTCTTCTATACAATTTTAATTGTAATATATTTTATTAAGCTATTTAATTTAACGTATTTGAATTTTTGATAGAATATACATTTATAATATTAATAGAACGCGATGTAAAGCCTCGAGTATATTATTACTTATATGATTTGGATTATTTCAAATCATATAATATTGTTTTTTATATTTTTTAGAACGAGTTTTACTCGTACATTAATAATGATGAAATATTTAATTTTTACTTTATTTAAAAATATTTGCTTTGAATGGGGAAATCAACTTTATGCATATATTTTCTTTTTTCTGGTATTTACCAACGTCGTCACACCGTTTATCCTTATCTGGGACCATGTTTCTCATCCGGCAGTCTTAAATTCCCTGCAGATTCCTTAAATCTCCTATGAGAATATCGATCCGCCTTTTCCCGGGTCTACTGTGAGGTATTTTCTCCGGGGGCTTCCGTCCGACGGCGGACACTTCGAGTTGATAGTGAAATCCGCCGGCATTTTAATTCAGGTACTATGTTATCAAACTATGGTCATGATAACAAATATGTAAACGAATTATACAAGGGGAGTCAAGTATACGATATTTTTGCAAATCGAGAAATATTTATTTATATATTTCGGTTTAGTATCTAAACAAAATAGCCAATTGATTTTTCTTCTCACTGATATGCACAATATACTATATTGATAACTGGTGATAAGAAGAGAAGTCACTATTTGACATTTGAATCGAGGTCGATGAAGATTTTCTCTTGTCAATTACTAAACAATTATTGTCAATGATACTTGAGACAGGAAATTAGTTTATACGATAGCGATCATGTGCGTTTGTATTTTGTTTAGTCGATTATTAATTATCACGATAAATAATAATTGTTTTATATTATATTATCTGTGCACCGTGTGATAGGCAGTATTTTATTTTATTTTTATCAGTTACCTTATGACATAAAATGTATTATAAGGTTCACGGATCCTCGAATAGAATGGCTGCCGTCGTCCGCTTCAACCAAACACACACGAGTAAGATATAGCAACTAGCTATCTAGTAGTTTATTGCAGGGTTAAAAGTTTCAACCTGAAACGTATAATATAAAACACGTATAAAACCTGTTAGGTTAGGTTAGGTTAGGTAAAACACATAATTATATACGTTTTATATCATATAAAAATAAAATCCCTTATAATAAGATACAATAAAATTAGGGAATATAAATTATAAATAAACAATTGCGGTGCCATGATTATTTTTTTGTTGACGAATTTGTCATGATATTTATAACATTTTTATTTTATTAAATTATACACGAAAAATACAATTATATTATACTATGTAATATGTAATAAAGACGAAAGAGATATCAAAGTAAATAGAAATAGGATTTTTATTTTATTTTATATGTATATAAATATTCCATATTATTAACTTAGTAACACTTAAATTTCATTTTACAATATGAGGTTAGGATGACCTATGAATATATTCTGTGTGTGTGGCAATATTTTATTATTTTTTATTTAGATAGGTACTCAGGAAATTGCAAACAAATCGATTTTATTATAATTTATACAACACATCAAATGTATTTGTATTAAATATAAAAATCAAAAATCGAACTCAATATCTGAAACATAAAGTATTTTTAATTTTTAATTTTATACGAATGGATTTCCAAAACGAATACATAATATTATACGTTCTATACATTGCTATATACGTTTTATACGTTACATTTTATACTTGTAACGTATACAGCGGTTTTTTTTAAGTGTATATTATCAACGCCTTGTTGATTGTACACATCTGTATGGTCGCCCTACGCTACTAATGTCACTAATGTAATCTATTATCAGCGTCTATTCCGTATTGCCGTGCGATCGCCGCGGCCGGTCATGTCTACGCAGCATTTAACTTTATCGAGATTTGTATTGTCTAGAAAATAGTTAAAAAAAAAAAAACACCGAAAAAAATTAATTCTCGTCCCCGTCCTACAATTCCGGCGGATGTAAATCGTCGTAATCGGCTATAACAATACGGGCCGGCGAGAAAAACAATGAATAATAATCGAAATTTTAACGGTTTTTTGACGGGCCGAGTATATTACGCCGCTAAACTCTTGTACGACGGTATAGTTTTAACACGCTCGTATTATATTATTGTAACGCGTTCGTTTACGACACGGGCGTTGACACGACACCCATAATAAACGTATTGTACACGCCGAACAATTATAACGATTTTATGCTTTTTTTATATATATATATATATATACAAATTAATACATAATTTTGACTCCTGGCAATATGTTAGGCCCGTGTAAGTATACGGTACACTCGCAAAGACAAACACGTCTTACAAATTATCGTATAAATCCGGACGTCGAAACGTTTTTACAAATTATATTGTATTTTATGTCGTAAAGCGCGCGCGGTTAACGACGGAATGGCGTGTTTGTCGTATAAAATAATAATAATAAAAAAAAATATGTTAAAAACAAAAAAACAAAAAAAAAACAACAACACTCCGTTTCGTTAATAATAATAATAATAATAATAATTAAACGACGACTTTATCGTTTTAATTGGCTTTTTTGTCTTTGTAGAAATTTCGAATACTTTGCTTGCTCGCCGGTGGCCGCTGCGATGCGCTCCACCCCGGCGTTCCCGCGCGGTGTTAATAAACCGACCGAGGTCGTTAATAACAATTAACGAAATATTAATGGAAACTAAATGTCAGTGTCAGCATATACGATACGGATATACCGTCCGTCTGTTTGGTATTTGCGCGTCAGACTTGTCGGGAGGAAACGTACAAAACAAAATACTAGATGCGGGCCGGCGCCCGTACGTTTAGCAGCCACATGCCGGGTGGGCGGGTTGTACCGATTGACCCGTGGGATATTTGTTCGAACAGGTGGTTCTCGACGGGGATGATAACGTCACTCGAGGGGGCGGGGGCGGTAGAGTGGTACAGTTCGGGGCGGTGAACATGTTTTCGGCGATGGGAGGGGGGGTGGAGGGCGGTCAGTATGTTTTGGGCGTGTTTTCGCGTAAAAGGTCCGGTCTAAAAATAACAATCGAAAATCCATTTAATAATAATTCTAGGCCGAGCGACGGCCATCTGTGATCGTCGTGAAAAGAGAAGCATTTCGGCTTACATTGACAAAAATTGAACCGGTGACATTAAAAATACTAGCTCGGCACCACCAAATACAACAATCAAACCCCTCCCTTTTATTTTCCATTCCCTTAATTACGGGATTTCTGTGTAGGGGGGGCGTTAAAAAGTGTTTTGTTCCTCATAGGGGAGGGGCCAACCGGAGAAACACTCTGGTTTATACCTTGAATTACGCGTTGACATGTAGAAACCAATAGGTAGGTCCGACGACAGTAACAATTTCAAATATTTTTCATATTATCACGCGTGTTTGTCACAGAAATCGGTGATCGGTGGCGTGAACAAAAATATTCCATATGGTTAATCAATACGAATTGCCCTCTCGGCGTATACGGCTGTCATTAATAATAATAATTTAAAAAAAAAAAAAAACAATTTAAAAAATTCAATTTCACGGGATTCTTACGAATTCGGACACGGTTCAATAATTATTATTTTCGTTTCCCTATAATAAAACGTATTACTGCAGGCGGATTGGTCGGCCGCGTGTATAGAGGAGGTGCCGAAAATTGGCACGCCCGTTGTCGTTCATCACCCGACATAGTTTTTTTTAAACATTTTTTTTTTCTTTCGATTCGGTGACGCTCCAAAAATATTATTATTACATTTTTCATCCACCGGCAGTAGGATACGGCCGTCGTCACAATAATATATTGCCCGGCCCGGATATTATTGAGCTGAAGCGTAATTTCGTTTTTTAGGACAGAAACTATTCGATTATATATATATATATATATATATATATATATATGTAAAAAAAAAAAATATATAAAATGATTACCGTCTACAGTAATATTAGTCGTTATATTGTTTATCGCGTGCCAGTGCGATCGTATGGTTTTATTGCACGGCCTTAAAAAAAAAAAATTAATGAAAATCTAATAAATCGATTTGAAAACGACGTTAGTATATAAGTTCGAATACGTACGGTATAGTTTTCGTAATGTTTCTAGAAAACTATAAAAAAAACATACTGTTTTTTTTTTTTATCAATCCAGAAATAAACCAGAGTGTTTCTCTGATTGCTCTCCCCCACAGTCATTAGGAGTAAAACGCTTTTTAACGACCCCTACACAAAAATCTCGTAATTAAGGGCATGGGAAATAAACTGGGGGCTGATGGGTTGTATTTCGTGGTTCTGGACTAGTATTTTTAATACAGTTGAGATGCGTTTGAAATTCGGTCTTTGAACATATTGACATACGGACATTATTGTCGCTATAATTGTATTATCAATCGAATCGGTTTGTAATATAATATTACGTATATATTATATTTAAGATAAAAATATAAAAACGTTATTAAAACAATAATAGTATTATCAGAGCGGTTTTATTACGGCACACATTCGACCCATTCCTAATCAAATTCATTGTTAATGACGAGGCGAAAACATTATCATCAGCCGGTAATGGTTTATTTATTTTTATCCGGTATTTACTACGACTGGTTCGATTGTAAAAAAAAAAAAAACTATTTAAATAATTTCGACCGTTACTACAGAAACAATATACGATAAATTCTAATATTATTACTATTATAGTCGTATTTCGCGTTACGAACGTCTGGAAAATTATTATTTTTTGTATATTGAATTTTTACGGTACAAGTTATATACATATACTTATTATCCGTGACTTCTCTAATTAAAAGTTACGTTTTCTTTACAGTTTTTGTTTCCTTCGAATTTTTCATTTATTTTTCGTTGTATTTTTTTTTTTTTTTACGTATTGATTATATTTACCGCACGGAACACTACGGCGTAAGTACTGCAAGTTATATAATACAAATTAAACATTTTTTTTTTTTTATATATATATTTTTATTCCCATACACGCTCCCGCAATAAAAAACAGATTAAAAACCGTAAAAATATAATTTAATTTACCGATATTATATTATATTATATTATTTATTCTATTATACGCACGTTATATAATAACATACACGCTTGCTACCCGCGCGTAGCTTTCGTAATCGAATTATTCTTACATTTTATTCTCGTACTTAGAAACTCATTCACATACTTAAAATATTATTATTTTTGCGTTAAATAAATTACAGTTATTTGCGTACAATGTGCGATTTCGGGATTTTTTTAATGGTGTATGTGGGGTGGGAGGAGGAAGGCCAAAAATTCATTGACTCTCGCGGGGTTCTGCTCGCACAGCTTCCTCCCGGATTCGCAGTTTCGCAAAAATCGCTGTGATACGCAGATCAAATTAATTTTTCCAAACGAATAACACCCGACTGGTCATAAATCGTTTTGGATATTGCGTTACGAAATATTTTTTATTTTCTATTATATGCGCCGACGTCGATAACGTTAACGTTCAATTTCCATTACAACGCGAAATCGAATTTTCCGTTTGGCGAATCGATGTACTTCCATTACCACCCGTTATCGCGTTATCCCGTTCAGTCTGACCCAATAATTAAATGTGAACGTCTTAGACATACAAAAAAGAATATAAATAGAGAAGAAAAAAAGTTCGAGGAGGAGCGACCTCCCTACACCCCTTACACCCATAAAAATTACGCCATCGACACTTGACCTAACCTTGACAATTTTACTTACCGGCATTATTAATCATCGCGGGCGGATTGTTTACACGGACGTTCTCGTCCGTATTCCAATAAATACTAGCATTTTTTTTTTTTTTTTTTTTTTTAGCCCATTAAGTAACAATAGTTTCGTTTGAACGTTCGCGCGAATTTGTGAGGTAAATATTTATTGTAATTTATGTATTTTATTCAATATAAGTGTATATATGGGTACTTATTATTTAGGCGCCGGGCAGAGGTCGTTTATTTTATTTTTTTTTTGATAACGCAACGCGATTCATATTATTGCTCTCTGCCGTATAAAGTAAATATTATTCGACGATCAAATAATAATAATAACAAAAAAATAAATATTTATTTATTTAAAATAAAAATAATAATGTTTATATCGCACATCCGGGGATATGTGATCTATATAAATAAATGGACTGAAGATAGGAGAAATATACAAGAGGTAGGGGTAGGTTTGGGGGCGGACATTGTTAGAATAAGATATCGTACAACGAGTTATGTTTAGAGAGAGAGAGAGAGAAGTTTAACGACAGAGATAACATGAAAAAATTATGCCATTGTATAATGTTGGATTTTTTATCCGGAGAGTAAAATCACTGCGGATATCCGTATACAAATCTTCGGTAATCTTATAGATAATCGTTTGTAAACGTTGGTAAATCGACGGTAATGACTGTATTCTCCGGAATCTGGTGTACACAATATTCGTCAGCGATTATTTACCCTCCGGTATTGTACGCCGGCAGAAAACCAAATTCTACAGATATTTTCGCCGGCACGGTGCGTACGGGTGGTGGTCGGTCAGTGGTTTTTATTGAATTGAATTTGTTTGTTTTTTTTTTTTTTTTTCAAGTATGTTAAACGCGCCGGCGTAAAATATCCACTTTTGAAACGAAACCCAAAATGTTTTTTTTTGCTCGTATCGCACGCGAACAACGGCTGACGGATAATTTTGATTTTAGCAGTACTGATTTGCAGTAACACGACAGTCAAGTTGCAAGTGTACGAGTTGTTGTGCGCCCTGTGCGTGTTCTCCGCCGACGGAATGGTTTTCGGAAAAGCAGTCTTATCTCATATAAAGGTAAATAATAATATTGTTGTCAAATGGACTATCTACCCCTATAAATACTACTATATACGTACTGGTGACGTGACATAAATCCGAAAATCCAATAAATCCGGATTTCGGATTTTCGGATTTTCATCTGAACCCGAATTTCGGTTTTTAAAATTTTTGATTTTATATTATTTAATTCATTTCTCATAGTTTTATGAGAAATTAATTAAATAATTCATATAATAAAAATTAATAAAACTATTATTGTTATCTTATTTTATTGTTAATTGCATTAAATGTGCAAAACATTAAACGCGTTTTTACAATTCGAAATATATCATACATTTAAATAAAACAAGCATTATAACAACAACAACAACAACAACAACAAATCATATATATTGCACTCTAAAATTATACAGGGTACATCAGGAAAACCTCCCTGATTTGTGAAACTTACCAAATACCAAATCAAGTCAAATATCAATAAGTATGTTTTGTTTATACATTTTTTAAACTATCACTTAAGTGGCGGCCCTCGTTTTCAATACACTGATTGAGCCTTTCTCAGTAGTTACCTATGACTCTACGGGTCTTTTCGAGCGGGATGGCAGCGTCTTCCTGAGTAATTTCCTCCTTCAGGGCTTCCACAGTTTGGGGACGGTGTTGGTACACTGGGTTTTTCAGATAGCCCCAAATCATTCTATCGAAGTAAATTCCAATGGTTTATCTCAATCCGAACCCAGATTACAACCTTATCAAACTAGGGAATTATTTCTGACGCACCCTGTATAATATAATTACTAAAAAAATTATTACTGATACTGTTAATGTGCTCAGAATAGGTTTTTAGATTGCAATGATTTATCCTTGCGTTCAGTAAATACATTACATACCCTATAAATATACTAAACGTTTTAAACTTTTTCCTCACCTACACGGTTGTAACTGTGCTTTTTTTTTTTTTTTATTATCACAATTATTAAAATTATTTTTCTGTAGCAAAATCGTGCGTCAAAAACTTTAATTAAACCACATCAATAAAGGGGAGCTCTCATGCCCCGTGCAAATGATTCGATTTTGACAATTATCTTTTTTGTTGGGAAGGGGAACACTTTTTACAGATCGCATTTTCCAATATTCTCATCTCTTCAACTATATAAAAACAGTACATTTTTAACTGTTTTTTTCCCAACTTTTTTACAACCATTATTTTAAATCAAACGTAAAATCCGAATTCAATGCGGTCTGTAGAATGCCGTTGCCAATCAACTAAAAACAAAGTCTTATGATATTAAAATGGTAATTAATATTTACAAATTGTACAAAATTGAAGAAAATTCGAAAATCCGGCTCTTTAATTTTCTTCTTCTATATAATATTAAATTTTCAAAACGCTTGTGCACAGTATTAAAATATATATATATATATAAATGACGAAAATAATTAACCTTGTTCTTTTTATGAGAGCACTTTATTAAAAATTATTGTGTGTATTATTACATGTACAATTATTATTATAATATTATACAGATGAAGCAAACGTTACGACACGATTACGAAATCGTGGTGACGGAATTGCAGCAGGCGGACACGTTCGCTTATCAGACGACGCTGTTGGCTCTCGTCAACTGTCTGATACTCGTCGAGCAGAATCTGAGGAATCGGATTCGCGTCAGAAACGAACTGTTGGGTACGTTTATATCAACATAACATTTATATGCCCTCTACGCTATAACATTATAAAAAAAAAAAAAAAAAAACCAAAAATAGTGTTTTAGTCAATACTGATTTTGACTAATCAAATTAAACTATAGAATTAACCAGGACTCTATGAACGTCGGAACTGGTTCCATACTTTTTTTTGTTTTCTTTCTCACCGTAAACACCTTTTCTACCGGAAATCTTGCTCCGATTATCCAGTGTAGTGTCTTGAGACCATTTTGGATCTAGTTGGTGCGATGTGGATGTAATTTTCTTTTAATTTCCTTAATAATTGGGAAAACTCTGGAGAAACATCGCGGAGAAATATACGGGTTTTTTTATTTTTTAAAAAAATTTTCAATGCAATTCGGTTAAAAGTCGATTGTAGAGACCTGCATTTGTACAGAATTTGTATACAGAATATATTGTTATGATTAGTAATTTCAATTTACTTGGAAAAATGATTAAAACGTTTGAAATTGTCGAGTGTTTTCGAGTGTTTATTTGGTTTTATGCCGATAAAAATGTTCCGGTCGAACGGAAATTCTTGAAAATCGTACACGGGGTTTATCGTCAATTGTACTAAAGTCAAAAATACTGTAGTCAAAGAAAGAAAGTAGGTTTTTAAATTTTTTTTTTTATACATTTATTCGACCGTTAATGTTATTATCACTTATGTATTGTTCTGTTTGGTTGGTCGTGTCGGACGACAATAATTATTATACAATAATGATAATTTTTTTATTTTATTTTTTTGTTAATTTCCGACGATGCACATTTGTAGCGATTGGACTACGGGCAGCCATCGATAATATGGCCGGTTACGAGGATGACGCTCTACAAATACAAATTACCGTGTTCGAAGAACATCAGCTGGCCGACGAAAACCAAGCGCCGCTGAGGACGCACCAGGAACTCCTCGACAAACTACGGTCAAAAGTACGCCTCCGCTTACTTCCTCCAACCCTCATACTCCCGCAGTATTTTCCCAGTTACTATTATAAAAATATACATTACAATTATTTATATATGCGCCTGTATAGAGTTTTTTTTAATTTTATTTTCTCGATATTTAGATATCGAACACGTTGTACGATTCGTATTTACAGAGCATCCTGTTGCACATGACCGAAATGGATTACGGCGATTCGAAAATGTAAGTATAATCTTTTATTTTATATTCTCTCTCTACGATTGTTAATTGTCGCTGTTTTAATCAATTTAAACACGGTATGTGCTACCTGACCGCCTCTCAAATTTGTCCTCGTTTCACCTATACATTTTAAACCGTATTGTTAGTATTGTCCACTTATTATTGTCTGAATTATTTTTACCATTGTCGGTACAATACACCAGTGCCGCAACCAAGAAGGGTGTTTTAGTCGTCCGGCACCCCCCATCCCCTTGAACCGTATTTATGGAAATTTCTTTCGGTAACCATTGTCAAAAAAATGTCCAATATTTTTTTTTTTTTACAAATTTACAGCGTCGGATTGCGGTAGGTTTGAATATAATTCTTTTTTTATCATTATTATAAGAAATAAAACAATCTATACAATTAAGCACAATAAGTAAATGTGAGAACGGAAGAAAAAACAAATAAAAATAATAACGTTATTGGGGATGCGTGAGTAAGGAGCCACCTTGAGTAGTACTTGACTTGAAATTTACGTTATTATTGGATTAAGTTAAAAGATCTCTACACCATTTTCATTTTAGTCTGCGACGGGGATTTCCAGAAAGTGACGGGATATGTAAGCATTTTATCAGAGGATTTTCGTGGTTTTCTAATCTAATATAAAAACGTTTATAGAAAACAGCAGTTTCTTCTCCTACTGTATTTTAATGCCTTGGTCTTTGTGAAGGTCGGGTTAGAGACAAATGGCGGAGCATTTGTAATATTTCGGAACGCCTGTATTTTATTTAAATTTGACTTTTACACCGATCCCCGTAGTTGGATTCCATATACGTCCATATGGGTTTCAGAAGAGATTTGTATATTAGTAATTTAGATTTTAATTTTGTGAAAGTATAATATTTTTAAAAATCGGGAACGGGCATTGAATATTAGTCATTTTTTTTTTTTTATACGATTTTGCCATGTTAGTCTTTTATTAAGGTTCAGACCTAAGTATTTAACAGTATCGAGAGAAGAAATTTGTACTTAGGTCTAAAACTTGATAAAAGACTAAGATAATATAATAAATATTAAATAAAAGTAGTAATTCGAAATTCTATAATCATTAACTTTTCAACAACAAAATGAAAATTTACCACTGGCGAACACCCCCCCCCCCTCACCATATTGAAAAAAAATCCTGGTTGCACCACTGCAATAACACACAATTGTGCAATAACACAGTATACGTAATCAAAATTAAAACTATATCGATAATATTATTTAGTCCGTACTAATGAGTTGTCGTTATTGAATATTATAAATTGAACCAGTATGCTGGTAATATAGCATAAAGCGTGTTCGAAATATTATTGCGCATCCAATCAGATGTGGACAACTACGACGATGTGGAGGAGATGCGCACACTAACCGATAACGCGACCTATTTAGTTGGGCGTCTAGGTACATCTAAAGATTGGTTTTTAATACGGTTTATGATTGTGAGTCTCTGACGGCCTTTTATTTTCTCTCAGAAACCGCTCTTTCGGTTTGTAAAATATGCTCCGATTTTCTTGATTTCCGTCAGTGTTGTGGTTTTTCTTAAACAATTTAATAATAACATATGACCGGATAAATCGGTTTTACTGATTGTCTTACTGATTTCTGGGATACCTCGGACAAAACAAAAAAACCACCTTAAGTCGTCTAAACAGTTGGGTTTACCTAACCTGTTTACCGAGCTCCGCTTAGAATGGTTTTTCGATTGCAATGGTTTTAGTATGCGTTTCGTTATTATCATTAATATATTAATACGCGTATATTATTTTATACACTACGCGTACGTAACAATCTAAATAAATAATAATTAAATATTATTATTAAAATATTATTTGTTTGTTTTATAACACAGTAATGACATTTGGAATTTGATCTACGACGTCGTGTGCAACGAACCGCAAACGGCGTTGGACATATACAGGAAAACGTCGAAAACACATTCTACGGAGTCGCAGACCGACGAGAAACGGCTCAGCAAACATTTCCAACCGTCGCACAACCGACGCTACAGCTTACAGCTGGACGTCCAGAAGGACAGCAAGCGGACGACCGTCGTCAAAACCAAACGGCCGTCGTTGCCCGTCGTCGTTAGGCCCGTCAACGGGTCGGACGACCGGAAAAATAATTGCACCGGCCCGGTCCCGCATGCCGTAAAGCCGATTCAGCAGTGTTCCATATACACGCAGACGGAAGGCACGTGTTATTGTGGTGCAGTCACCGGCGATGCCGACTGCAATAGTCCCGAGCCGAACAATAACCGCCCGGATACGTCGGACGCGAACCGCGTGCAGAATTCGCGTAAACCGTCCGGGTTCGTACCGCCTCCGCCACCGGCCATTTCGCCGTCGCTCGCTCCACTTTCCGGAATCCCGCCGCCCCCGCCGTTCCCTTCACTATCCGTGATCCCGCCGCCTCCGCCGTTCCCGACACTATCCGTGATCCCGCCGCCTCCGCCGTTCCCGACACTATCCGTGATCCCGCCGCCTCCGCCGTTCCCGACACTGTCGGCAATACCGCCCAGGCCCACGGCTTTAGCGGCGATTCCACCACCGCCGCCACCGCCGCCGCTTCCCTCTCAGTCGGCGATACCGCCACCGCCTCCTCTTCCGCCGTCACACAATTTCACCCCGGCGGGAGTATCGCCGCCGCCTCCGCCGCCGTTACCGGGAATGGTGCCGCCGCCTCCGCCCCCGTTACCGGGCATGGTGCCGCCGCCTCCGCCCCCGTTGCCCGGCATGGTGCCGCCGCCTCCGCCACCGTTGCCCGGCATGGCGCCACCGCCTCCGCCCCCGTTACCGGGATTAATCGCCCCGGCGTTGACTACGAAGCGGTTTGCGGAACTCGGCCAAACGACCTTTGCGATGGTGCCCAATATTTCCGACGGCCACCGGACGGTACCCACGAGAAGAACGAACAACAACATTAAATACTACTCGCTGTCGCCGAACAAAATCAAAATGAAAACGTTGAATTGGACCAAGGTCAACAACCAATATCTAGGTACGATAAAACCGAACTCGCGGCTAATATCCGTCGTTTTTTTT
Organism: Tuberolachnus salignus; assembly: GCA_956483605.1. Taxonomy (NCBI): domain Eukaryota; kingdom Metazoa; phylum Arthropoda; class Insecta; order Hemiptera; family Aphididae; genus Tuberolachnus; species Tuberolachnus salignus. Next base: position 13,880,598 of record OY101432.1, on the reverse strand, counting down.
TTTTTTTTTTTTGTTATATTCGTTCGTCCATTTTTTACAGACAAATCGATTTGGTCATCGGCGGACCCTCCCGATTTACCGATCAACTTTCGGAAAATCGACGAGCTCTTCTGCCAGAAATCCAGAGCGAAATCGTCGCCGGCGGTGTTGTCGGCGGCCGGTGGCGCGCCCAAAGCAATCGTCGCCGACATACTGGACAGCAAACGGAGTTTGGCCGTCAACATTATGCTGAGACAGTTCAAGTCCGGTTCGGACGAGATTCTGGAAGCGCTCCGTGACGGGTCGTCGATTCCGCTGGAGAAACTGAAAGGGCTCCAGCGGGTGTTACCCACGGACGACGAGGTTAATTAAAAAAATTAATGGGGGAAGGGGAGAAAAAAGAAATTTACGAAAAAAAATTGTTATTTCGTTTTGTAGGTGAAAATGATAAAAAAACAATCGTGTGACCCGGCAACCGTCGTCGGGAAGGCCGAACAGTTTTGTTTGGACCTAAACGACATACCCAACTATCAATTGAAAATCAAACTAATGATCGAAGTAAATATTTATTTATTTATGTCCGTACTTAATTTTTTATAATTTGTGTGTAACTAATTATATACCCGGTGACACGGAGGCAATACGTTTTTTTTTTTGTGATAAAACAAATGTAGTTTTGGGCGGGGTTTTTGATATTTTCGATACGAAAAGTGCATTTTTTATTATTATTATGGATTACCTTGGCGACGTGGATGTAAATAAGTTTTTTTTTTTTGATACGGTTGACGCAGGGGTGGAAACTGGAAAACACAAGGGAAAAATACGTTTTCGTTTTTGATTTACCGTACGGGACACATCGAAATTCCTCCCCCCCACCGCCATATACTAGTCGAGAAACGTAAAAAAAAAAAAAAAAAAAAAAAAAGTGTACGTAATGTAGATAAATCGTCACCCGGAACACTAAACTTACGAGTATTGGTTTTGTTTTACTTTCGCGTTTCGTGATGGTCAATAACTTTGTCAATATTGATTTTCTTCTTATCGACAATTTCGGACATGATTTGTTCCTGTTTTACGTCCTGACAATTCGTTTCTAATATTCACCCATTGTAATATAATGTGGGCACTCTGTCCGTTATACGTATGTATTTTTTATTAATCATTAACACAATGTTCATTTTTTGTTAGAAAGAAGAATTACCAAACACAGTGGCCGACATACACAGTCAACTGGAAGGTATAAGGGAAATGTGCCATAATCTAATAAAAGACCAGCCGTTCAAACAATTTTTATCGCTCGTACTGTTTATCGGCAACTACTTGAACGCCGTAAGTAAAATTCGATTTCCGAATTCACCGGTTTTATCGGTCAATTGATTCGAAACAATTGATCCGAGCTGCTCGCAGCAGTTTTGCTCTTTAGGTGTGCGCCCAGCCTAAGACTTAATAAATAAGAATCATCTATTTTTGTTACTTTTGTTAATTTTTTTTTTAAATAAATAATAATACGACTCTTTCCTACCATTTTTTTTTTAAAAGAATTTAGTTTTATAAATTTCATTAAGTTTTCATAATCAAAATCAGGAGCACTCGCAATATTAAATTTAAAACCAATAAATCGTAAACATTTGTTTTGAACCATTTCAATGTGATTGGAAATACCAATAGAATTAGAGTCCCAAATAATTGACCCATATATTCTAAATGAGATCTTACAATGGAGGTGTAAAGACATTTATAGGTGAGAAGATCTTTAAAAGAAGAGCAATTCCGCATGGTGAGACCCAACAATAGATAAAGCTTTTAGTTTTTATAGTAATAATATGGATGGGTGAATTTAGCAACGACAAAAAATACCAAGGGTGTTTTATTAGGTTCGTACGAGTGAGAATAATATCATTTAAATTATAATTAAAAAAACCTAATATATCATTGTTTTTTTTTTTTCCAGTTTATATATTTCTTAAACGGTTTGTTTTTCTTCTTCTTCTGCAAAGGAACCTAAGTTGCTTTTGTTCTTTGATGCGTATAGTATTACCGTAATTTGTATTATTTCCGCAGGGAAGTTATGCGGGCAACGCGAGCGGATTTACGCTCGACACGTTACCCAAATTGCTGGACACCCGGGCCAACAAGCCGCGTGTGACTTTTCTCCATTTCGTCGTCGAAGTGGCCCAGTCCAACGCCAACGATAATATATTGAGTTTCACCAAATACACTTCGGCTCTGAGGAATTTGTCCAGGTACATATAACGTTTATATTTTCGCATTTGAGATATTCAGCTAACCGTCGTCTGTTTGTTCGTTTTTTTTACCAATTCCTCCCACCGACAGAATAATGTTTTCGTCGTTGGACGAAGAAATCAAATTCATAACGAAACAGACGAGAAGTTTACATTCCGAGTTGTCGAAACAAACGAAAAAACAATTGATATACACTCAATTTTCGGGCAAGTATATTTTATTATCGTTTGACACCGCGGAAAGACTCGTCGAAAAGTCCGAATTTTTTTTTACACAACAAACCAATCAGATTGGTCTCTTTTGTTATTGGGGATGGTTTTTTTATTTTTTTTTTATATACATAAAATCAAGGTCAGTTTTATGTTCAGCGGGTGGGCTCACGGGTCCAGTTTTTCATCGTTCATATATTAAAATGTACGTACAATAAAATATCTCGCGCGTTCTACATCGTGAATAAAAAAAAAAAAATTCCGACACCTTAGCTTTTCGACCAGTGTCGTTTCCAGAGGGGTTATGGAACACGAAATGTCCGCGCGAGTTCGTTTTTAAATTTTTTACAAAAACACATTTTTGTAACGTTTTCGTGTCACTGTTAGTGGCGTTGTGACGAACACTGCGGGTTTACAATACAATTATCCGGATACGGCATAAAAGTGTGATAATCTTGGGCGTTCATCACAACTGGGCGCACCCAGGGGTTTTGTATAGGCAACTTTAACGGTACGCGTGATCACTAATTGCGACAATTCGCATTGATGGGCATTTTTTTTATTATTATTTCAATATAATATACCGTAGAGACTATTACAACGAATGCACCGAAACGTTTAGATTTTATGAAAAAATCCGTCGAAGACGTGGACAAGCTCAACGAGGAGTACCAAAGGACGACGGAAATAATCGCAAGGGTGGCCGTTCATTTCGGCGAGGATGTGAACAAATTCAAAGTCGAACAGTCGTTCGCCCTGCTGGGAAGTTTCTTCGAACGGATCGAAGCGGTGGCCAAAGTAAGCGATAACCGTAATAGCAGTTAGGAACGAAACACGGTGGTTTTGACCGCCAGTGGGTGGGCGGGATGTACCGTATGAATGAATCCCGCGTCCGTGTTTGGATACACGATTATTATAATCGGGTCCCGGTGGTTTTGTGCGCTCTTTAGGAGAACGTGGCCCGCCGGATACAGGAGGAAAAGAACAAGATGCTCGCGGCGAAAATCGAAAATGAAAAAGCGTGTCCGGACCACGAGCTCAAGAAACGCGCCGCCCGCGGACCGAAACCGGAGCCCAGGGACGAAGACGTGTGCATGGTGGACCTGGTGTTGCGGGACATACGCAGGGGTTCGTTCAACCTGAGGCGGGTCAAGTGTCAGGACGAGAAACGCATTTGATATTCGCCGGGCGAAAATATTACATTTTATTTTTAATAATCGTGGAAAATATTGTTCGCGAGTACATATTATTTATAACGATATATTGCGTATACAAATATATATTTATTTTTTGCGACACATGTTTGTTCGATGATAACTAGCGTATAGGCGAAAAGTAAAAAACAAACTGTAAATACTGAAACCGTTATTTTTTTTTTTTTTTTATATAATATAAGACTTGTTATCCGCAAAAGAAAAAAAAGAAAGTAAAAACTATCGGAAGGTGTGTCCGCAACGCTCGTTCCCTATATTCACGATTATTATTATTTTATATTTATATTTTCTTATTTTATACCTATACAAATATATATTATTTTAATAAATTTTTATTTTTTTTTTGTGAATTATTACGCGTAAATAATATTTTTTGACCAAAATATTCTAAAAAAGAAAAAAACAAAAAAAACATTTCTGTAATGCGTTTTACACATTTCAACTTCCTTTATATACTTACATTTCCAAAGCCTCATATATTTATACGTTTATATCTTTGTGTGTGTGTGTGTGTGTTTTTATTATAATTTTTTTTTTTTATTACTGTCCAATTGTTTTTTTTTTTTTTTATTTATACTCACCACAAGGATCGTTGTGAAAATAAAACTATTTTAAAAAAAAAAATATTGTCAGATTGGTCATCGTGATACGATGGTCGTCCGTCTTTACCCCGGTGACCAAGAATATTAACGAGTTTGTTGTTTTATCGTGCCATAAAAAAATATATAAGTTCAAATTGTTATGGTTTTTTTTTTTTCTTATGAATGCGTGTAAATTCTCAAATATAGAATATTATAACATACGTTTGGAATAAACTGAATAAATTATTTTTTAGCGAAATACTAAACAGTGTTTATTTATTGATTTATATTTTTGTGTATTATCCAAGGAAACCCATAAAACATTTTCGTTTGTCGGCCGCGGGAGAAACGTCCGTTTTTTTGAAATATGGTTTTGGTTTAAGGACCACGGTGAAAACAATTGTATGAAAAATCAATAGATTTGCATTTTACATTTCAAGTGTACCGAAAAAGCCAACGCGGACGTGATTTTTCCGTCGCTTACAACGCTTGTTCTCGATTTTTCGATTAAAACGCTCGGGTTTTACGTGAAAAACGTGACCATTTTTTTTTCGAATTAATCGTTAAATTAAACGTTTTTGGCCAAAAAAAAAAAAAACACGAAAACGCCTCGGATATTCCACACCAACGCGTTCATCAAACGGTTGTAATTAATTGCGAAAATGAAAAAAGTGTAGCGCATCATTTTATTATTATTAATTTTTTTTTTTGTTTTGTTTTAAATCGTGTTTAAATTGTAAATTTTTATAGAAATCGTAAAAATGTACGGTATTTCAAAATGTACGATACCAGAGGTGTAACGATAGGTAAATCGTAGACGTATCGCACGTGTCCGACACGATCCGATTGGTCGAATAATCGGCCAATAATCAATGGCCGCGCTATTAACGCGCACGACGGAACGGGTCGTGAAAATTCAATTTTAAATTTCAACCTAACCTAACCTAACGCCCTCATAAAAGATCATTCCAGCCTTACTCTCCCAGGAAATCCTAACCGCAGATTAAAAAGGAAATGGTGCCGTGACCTTTTTACAAAACTTCAACATCCAACGTCTCATTGTGGTAAGAGAAAAAATAAAAAAACTAACTAACTAATCAATAGCCAAGAGTCACTAATGGGCGGCCGCTTAAACACACCTTTCGTGTTATTTATTTTATTTTATTATTTTTTTTTTTTTTTATTAATTACTCTCACCATATAAGCTTATTGTGCTAAATTGTATAGATTGTTTATGTCAAATAAAAATATAAAAATATAATAATAATAACTTCATTCATCGGTTGTTCGACGACAGCCGTACCTGGTGTGGCTCGTGCGCTATTTTTTTCCTCGCTACGACCGGGTCGGCCGTTTCGACCGTCAAATCAATGTAAAAAATATCAATTATAATATCGTATTATTATTACATTTTTTTTTTTTTGAAATAAATTATATATGATGTAATTCATATCGACGCATAATAAATGTTATTCTCAGCACACGGTAGTCGATAAGTAAAATTTTGTTTATTTAGAAAAACTAAAATATAATAATTTTTACACATTACAAGTAATCTAGATATTAATTTAATTTTGAACGACAATATAATTGATATTTTTTTTTTAATACCGCGATGAATTCACTTTTATCTGAAAACATATGAGTGAAAAAAAATATGCTAAATCGGAAGGAAATTTATAAAATCATACGATTTAATGTAAAACATTTGCTCGTTGTCATTCGATCAATAACGGTTTTAGAGCCACGGTGAAGAGGTCAAAATGACTTTAAATAAATCCGGTTTGTTTGCATTTTTTTTTTTATTTTATTTATTTAAAACACCCGTTGCCATTTACAAAAACGCAAGTTGTATTGCACACGCGCACACTAGAAAAATATAAAAATGTGAAAATCATCGAAAAATGCGTATTCAGGTATTCACCATCTCCTCCCGAAAACCCCATAGCAATCTGAGGACACCGGACTGGAATATTTCGTGCTATCCAACCGGTGATCCGGAGTCTCATAGATTTTTCTTCAATTTCTATTAATTATTTTATTTTTTTTTAAATAGCGAAAAAAATTACGACTTATTAAGAAACTGTATAATATTATACGGTCATCTTATCGTTGTCGCTGCTGTAGATCGATAAGTGTTTTCCACATTTATAAGTGTGTAGGTATCAGAGTAATAAATTACACAGGGTGCGGCAGAGCCGACTGACGAGTTTTGATGGGCTATAAATAACGAACAGTAAAATTTAGAGAAAAAGTTTTTTTTTTATTTAAATCAGTATTCAGTCCCATTTTTAAAAATTATTTTTTGAAAATTATAACTCCAAGACGGCGGCCGTCAACATTGATACACTGTTGTAGACGATCTCTGAAGCTCTCATGATTTTCGGCACATTTCAAATGGTATGGCCTCGACTTCCACGGTGATTTTCTGTTTAATTTCTTCTATGGTATATAGGCGATGTCTGAAATACTTATCCTTAAGGTAGTCCCAGAGAAAAAATCACACATACTTAAATCTAGGGACTGCGCTGGCCAGCAAGAAGAAGAATTCTACTCAAAAAACGGTCTGAGATTCCCAAAGCTACAGCGTGTTTCTGGGCTGAGCGTCTTGGTGACTGCTCAATTGACTCTCTAACCAACTGCACATTTTCGGGGGTTCTTACCGTTCTGGGTGCTCCGTGTCCGAGTCTACTTAGGGTACTTCCAGTTTCTTCACAATTTGATAGTGTTAGCAGAAAGAACAGATTCAGCACGTGGAATGCCAACGAAGTGTGTACGAAAAGCCCTTTGTGTAGCGATCACAGAACGATTATTTTCGTAATACGCACGCACGACGAAACCACGATGTACACCTGTCCAGACCATGATTACGAATAAAAACGGCATTACCGTACAATTCAAAATACACCACTTATAAAGGCCTGCTCTTATCTTATCACAAGCTAAAGGCGCGTTCTCATGAATCAAGTTTAGTTGATCATCAAAAATTGAATAAAATCTGTAGTGAGAACCTTTGTTTCAATAAAATTGAACAACTAATTAGTTGATCAAAAAAAGTTTGACCTAGTCAAACTTTATCGTTTAAGTAATGAGTTGTTTTCCAATTCCTTTCAAGTTGAAACCCGTCTTGACTCGTGAGAACAACCTACAGTTGATTCAAGTTGAACCTTCAGTTTGTTTTCAACCGGCAGTCACACGTGCATTTCATTTTGTCAGTTGTATTTTTTTTAATTTTTAACGTATTAAATATTTTTAATTTTAAAAATGAGCCTCAAGTGGTCTGAAAGCGTGATGTTAAAATTCTTAGAACTTTATCATAAGCATTTACAATTTCACATACAACTGCTTTTGACGCCATTTTCAACTGTATTGATAATTTGATATAGGGATATCGAGCTCGACAGTGACTAATATAACATAACTGTCGACCGCGGCTTTTCAACTGAGTTGAAAATAAAATTGAAACATGTTCTGTTGAAATGTGTGAACAAAAACTGATTCAACTTATATTCAATTTTTGTTGATCAACTATAATCGGTCAACTCAACTTGACTCATGAGAACGCGTCTTAATGACCTCCGGATCGGGCGAGCTCCGTCCCCCGGGTGTTCTCACTGCGGATTTCCCATTGAGGAGAACGAGGTGGATGACGACGCTCTCCATACCCTGATGCCCTGCGAGGCGTTTGACGGGGACAGGGAGCGCCTGGTCCAGAGGATCAGTCCGTTCGAACTGGGCGACTTGGTGCCGCTCATGCTGGAGTCCACAGACCACTGGGAGGCCGTGGTCGACTTCGCTGAAGCCGTCATCGCGGAGAAGGAGTCGGCAGAACGGCAGCGCCAAGCCCTCGACGTCGCCGGCGTGAGCCTTCTTAAAGCGCATCGCCGCCGTCGTTGACAGCGGCCCTGTAGTCGCTAGACCGCCGACCGGGAGGCCGGTAGGAAGTTCCCCCCCCTACAACCCGTGAGGGCAGCAAGTGGGCTTTGGCCTGGCTACTACCCATCCCCACGGTAGGGCAAGAAATGTTGTTGGTACTATTTTAACGTGAGCCCGCCCCGCTCACGGGGAACACGGGATTTTCGAACATATTTAATTGTACTTAATTTCATTAATAAATGATGGCGACCCGCCTCCCGAAGTAGTGCTTCACGGCGTTTCCGGGAGGCGGGGGTATTGCCGGTTTAAAAAAAAAAAAGAAAAAAAAGAAAGGCTAATGACCTCATTATACTCGTCAGTCGGCTCTGCCGCACCCTGTACTATAATCGCGACCGGTAATAATTATGTCAATTGCAAACATTGTTGCTTATATATTTATACTTTACGAGTACCGATTGATACTGGGTTGTGGATATTGATTCAGTATGCACTCGTTATTCGTTTGATTACCTCCCAGTACGTTTTTAAAGAAATCAAAAGTTTATAGTTTGGTTTTGTTAAGTGATTTTTTTTTTTTTGAAACCTAGTCGGACTCAGGCAGGAATATGTCACGGAAGGGGAAATATGATGATAGTCGTATTAAATTTGGATCCACTGAAATCGATATAAATCGAGAAATAAGACCTCAGTGTGTGCGTGTGATATGTAATGTTGTGCTTAGTAATGATGCTTTGAAACCAGCAAAGCTACAGCGGCATTTGCATACAGTTCACCCCACTCTCAAAGACCGACCACCCGAATTTTTTGAAGGAAAATGTAAAAGCAAGAAGAAAATGAAACTCTGATCGAGTGGGGCAAGTTGTGTCGCATTGTCACAACAAGTACTAACTGCGTCATTTGAAATCTCCCAACTGATCGTTAAGTAAAAAAAAAAAAAGCACACAGTATCGGCGAAACATGAATTAAGCCTTGTCTGCTAATAGCTGCAAACATGGCTATACACTATAAAGGGAGAGAAAAATAGGATCCGCCCGGTCGATCACTATAATATTTTATTATTAATGTATTAGATTATCTTAATCGACTAATACAATTCAACTGTATTTTAATCGAATAACTAGGGTGCTTTAGACAGCATAATGCGATATAATATTTTACACCTAAGCGATATTGAAACTTATTGTATCATTACAATTCGTAATAAAAAGCAAACGTCTAGACAATGGCTGTAGAGGTAACCCCTGACATGTTTTGTAGAGCGAAAGATCAATGACAAAAAAAAGTTCTGCGTAAGGAAAATCAACCAAAGCCGTCCAATAGGAAGACCCGGGACACGCTGAATGGACGTTGTTCCGCGAGACGTAGAAGAAAACACAAGTTTGGACGTGGCGTACGACAAGGAGAGACGGAGAGGACTCGGGACCGGCAGCAATGGATCTTAATGGACCGGCGGGCTGAAAAAAAAAAGAAGAAAAAAAAAGAAATATGAGTATCGTTTTATGATTCCCCTCTATAGTCTACGCTACTATAGAAAGACGAATCTAAATGCGGCTGTGGCTAAATACTGACTAGGAGATTTTCCGGTTTTATCGGGCACGGCGATAATCGATTGAGGTTAGGTTTCAATTAGAATTAATTACACTTTTGATCAAGATTGGCCGCGTCAGGCGTTTTTCTATGTTTACGCCGACGACGCACATAAGGTTTTTTAATCGTGTACAATCATAAATAAATATTATAATTATTTCCACGAACGGTTTTACCGGCGGTCGGGAGGTAAATAAAAAAAAAAAATTATTAATTTACCGAGATTGGCACATATTATTATTGTTATTACCATCATCACGACAGTGTGTTATAGGTTGGCACGAATTGCACATAAATGCATAATTGATGTATTTACGTGCGTGTAAATGCATCACATCCATATTTTATACGTTTTTATACACCGCCGTCGTTTTGATTAAAACACAATTACAATTAGAATTTTTCGTTTGATTTTTTTTATAGATTTCATACGATTATTGCAATCGCTATTTTCCACGTTTACACTGTCCGTGTAGTTGTTACGCAAGATTACACTGATTGTTATCTATTATAAAATATTTGAATTTTTTTTTTTTTTTAGTTTAGATTCTGAGCGAAACGAAAATTCTATTGGTTTTTACTGTGATGTGTGTGTGTGTTTTTTGTTTTCCTGTCCGTAAACAATTTTTCCACCAGACGTCCTGCTCGGATTTTTAAGTGTTTTCTAAAGACATTTTGTGTATGTTTAATTTCACAGATGAAAAAAAAAAAAAAAACAATTGTTATTATCATTAGATTGGGCTTGTCACAGGCAAGAAAGTCATCTATAGTTGACCTGGCAATGCATTGCTATTGCTTGATAATTGCTGTTGCTAGACCATTATTGTCTTGCCCGTGTCACTATTTAAAAATAGGTTATAACCCATAAATTAACAAAAATAATTCGATTTCTCTAGTAAAAATATCTGACGACCAAATAGGGAGGGTGGATTTCAATAGCTTTTCCGGACAACGCAGAACATTTGGCAAACAAATCGCTCCGGTAGTTTTTGAGTTTATTAGTCTCATCACTCACTGATCAGCGTCGATAAAGATATTAGCGAGAAGAAAAAATAAAAAAAAACCGCTAAAGTTTTGCGAGGGGTAGGCGGTCAATTCCACGGACGATTCCAATTTTTCACAGGCAACGCCACGCGGGACGGCTGGTTTTTTAAAAAATATATTCGATTATGTTCTTTGTAGACTTAGTCCCACAAGACAATAATAAAGATATATACAATCTGGATAGGCTGCGTTATCATAAAATGAAAATAGAAGCACCTAGGCAGAGAAAAGAGGCACCGCAGTACAAAAACTGTCGGGCGTTTGGGCATGCTCTGCATAATTGTCATAAAATGTCTGTATCTGTGAAATGCGGGGAAAAACAATGAACAGAAGACTGTCAAAAGCCAAACGTGCGAATCGTGGTGTGAACCACACACCGCAATCTGGAAGGATTGTTCTGCCAACAAAAAGACAGACGATAGAGCATATCCAAAAAAGGTATCTGCGGTACAGCGTATTCAACAGAAACCAACAAAAACTGTTACAGAATTCGTCTCATATGCACAGATGACTGGTTCTTCTGCAAATAACACAACACCCAAAACGGCCAAGCAGTAACAACAAACTAGTGAAAATGACTGTACTTTAACGGGAATCTTATCTGCCTTAACTAACATATCCAAATCGTAAGTTGGTGTCACATCTAGGCTGAATAGATTAGAAAGTAACCAATGTAAGACTAATAACAAAAGTCAGAAGAAAAAGAAATGAACCGCAGTGTGCTGGATTATGGATCATGCGTTCGTCCACGTTCGTCCGCGGGCTAGTGAGGCGTAAACGAGAACATTTTGCAAAAAAAAATCCCTCCACTTGTCTTTGATTCTATTAATCTCATCCGTTCATATATATAAATACAGATAAAACTCACTTACTGATTAGCGCCGATGAAGGTATTAGTGAGAAAAAAAAAACCGCTAAAGTTTTGCAAGGGGTAGGCGGTCAATTCCACGGGCGATTCCATTTTTTTCACGGGCAACGCCGCGCGGGACGACTGGTCTTTTTTAAAAAAATATATTCAAATTGTCGGATATCTAAACGGACGAGCCGAATTAATTGAAAAATAAAAAACCGACGTTGATATCGATGTGTGTTGAGTGTATTGATTATGTATTTCGCGACGTATTTAATATTTTATGCCCGTTGTAAACTACTGCTAATCGTCACGGACGAACAGATATCGCGCCAATTAGAAAAATAATAAAATAAAAACCGCTTGGCAATCGTTATTTTTGTAAAATCGTCATAATTATTTAAATAAAAAAAAAAAAAAAAAAAAAAAAACTTTGGTAAATACAAACATTAACCTAATAACTCGCCGTGTTCGATCGTTTTATTACAATATTGATAGATAAGATATTTGCAAACTATACGATTATAAATATGTAAAAAAAAAACAATAAAATCTTTGACATTTGTGAACCGTCCGTTAAAATAGAGCGATTCGGATGGCACGGCGATTGCACCCCCTTTCCCCCCCACACACACACCCCCGAGCGTTCTCCTCTAATTTCCAAGAGACAATTTTTTTTTTATTTAGTTTTTTTCTAATGGTAAAAAAATAATCGAATATTCCGGCATCCAATTCCGAATAAATTATGTGTTGCGACCATGGTTGTAAATCGCACACGGGCGGCGTTTAGTAAAATTGTTGTTTGTGTCGGCCGGTAAAATATCGGCGGACGTTGCAAAACCGTAGAAATATTAATAACGCGACGTGATTGGAAATACGTTTACAGAAGAAGAAAAAAAAACCATTATTTATTAGATCCGTTTTTTGTTTTTTTTTTCCGTTTTTTTTTTTTTCCGTTTTTGTTTTATTTTTCCACGATAATATCGCCTGCGCCTCCGACCGGTTGACCTCGGTCGGCGTTATCATCGGTTTCCCCCGCGGGGATCTCCCCGGCGGCACGGGGTACATATAAGACGGCGTTCCGAGTGGGCCGTCAGTACAGTTCCCGATCCCGTCGATGTACCACCGCACAAAACCCGTCTCCGCCATGTACAACCGCCCGGTAACTATTACGATAATATAAATATATATGTTAGATTTTTTTTTTTAAGCTGCGCGTGTTGTCGTCATATTATTAAAAATGAGAAAAGAAAAAAAAAATACTTAGATTTTTCAGAAGACAACCGCCGCGAATGCGTCGGCAAAAGTCTCGGCATGCGCTTTCGGACATTACGCTCGAGAGTGTCTCTCGACACTCTTGCGGGGGTTTTTTTTTTCTTTTTTCCCCCCCGTTTAAAGTCAAAAATAGTGTTAATTCGATTGTTTTATTTTTCGAAGTCATTTCCGTTATTCGTGTACAGTTTTGCGTACGTTACGTTCGATTAAACAAATAATTCCACTGTTACAAAACAAATGTTACCGACACACATTGAATAATATTTTTTTTTTTTTAAAAAAAACCGTTTCCCAAACAGTATTTACCGATAGATTTCTTGTAATATTCGTTAATCGTGTATTTCGAATAACGTACACCAATTGGAAAGCCCAGAGTATTATATTATTGCGTTTCGTTGTACACCGCGATATGCGAAAATATAAAAATTGTCACCACTGGGTACATCCTTTCTTCAAAATAGACTCGTGTTATTATTTTTTTTTTTTTTACTCTTAGCCTATATGTTTATTGTATTTTATGATACAGATTGTATATTACTCGTTTAAAATAATAATAATAAAAAATATATATATGCGAAAGTGAGTTACCTTTTTTGGTGTTTGGAGATATAATCTACACGAATTCGAGAATATTTATTTTATTTTGAAGACAATTCGTTAATGGCATAATACGACTGTTACGGAACGGATTTTAATTTAAATAAATATTTTTATTATCGAAAAGTTTACACGTGTACGTTTCATTTTAATTCCACACAAATTGATACTAATTTTATTTTAATAATTTACAAATATTTTACTAATACAAATACATATATTCTATATTATTGTAGAATCCTTGTTTTACGATGTGACACGATACAAATCTTATATTGTTATATCCCATAGAACTCCATCGATTTAAAACTAGAATTTAGTTTGCTCGGCCTTATTGTCGTCCATCGATTCCGTTCGCGCAGTGCTTATATTTAATAGGTTTTAATATTTACATTAATATGCTTAAAGTAAAATACACCCCAAAAAAAATATTTAAAATTTGATTATTAGTCGCACGGATTTCCAAATGAAACTTATCGGAGTGAACAAATTCAAATATTTAAATGTATTTTATTAATTTTTCAACTTAAATATTTTAAGATTATTTATATATAAATATGTTTTAAGTAAAATAAATAAATACGTATTATATTTAAATCCTAGCCGGACAAGTTAAACATTTTGATTAACTAGTTACAGTCGAGTAATTATAAAAAAAAAAATAATTAAGCCAAGTGAAAATTAGTTTAAAAATATAAATGAATATGAGTGTAATTAAATTGAGTACGATTTCATTTAGAAATATAATAACTACACATTAATGGTATTATATTTAGTAAAAAAGTAAAAAAAAAAAAAAATTGTCGAAAATTAAATACAAAGAACAAATATGTGCAGTTTTTTTTATGTAAATAAATTTTTAGTAATAACTGAAATTTAAAAAAAAAAAACAATTTAAGTTCAAATTATTTATTAAAATAAACGACTTGATTATTCTACATTTTAATTTTATATTTATATTTTGTCTAGTCAAGTTAATTTATCACTAACCGTAACTTATAACTTAATTTTTAACTTTTTTACTAGTTACTAATAGCCAAATAGCTTTTCAATAGTTTTTTTACTAAATTAAAATCCGTTCCCTAGCTAATTATCGTGTTTTTTTTTCCAGTCTATCGTATTGACCGTTGTCGTCACGCTGGTTGTCCATTCTATTGGGCATCCGCATCACAACAAAGAACACGGCGGCGATCAACACCAACATCAGTCCGGCGGTAGTCATCAACAGTCCGGTGACGTTCAGTTTAGCGAAAAGTTAGATTATCAACAGACCATCAGCTTGGGCAGTGGCAGCGGTCACTCGGGCAGCGGCGGTTCGGGAGGCGGCAGTTCTAACCATCACGGGCGGGGCGGCTATGGCAGCGGTGGTTCACAACAACAGCAGCAGCAATATGGCAGCGGTAGCGAATTGCAAGTGGCCTCCGGGTTCACGAACAAACACGTCGAGGTGAGTTCCGGGAGCCAAACGGTCGGCGGTGCATCGTCGGGTTACCAGCAGGGCGGAGGCTACGGTACCGGGTCGAGCGGCGGTCATAATGGTGGTGGTTACGCGGGTAGCCAGGGCAGCCAGGGCAGCGGTATTGAATCGCAAGGGTCCTCCGGGTTCACGAACAAACACGTCGAGGTGAGCTCCGGGAGCCAAACGGCCGGCGGTGCTTCGTCAGGTTACCAGCAGGGCGGATCCTACGGTACCGGGTCGAGCGGTAGCGGCAACCACGGACTTGGAGGCCATAGCGGCGGCTCGCAGCATTACGGCGGCAGCAGCCAGGGCAGCAGTAGCGGATTGCAAGTGGTCACAGGGTTTTCGAACAAACACGTCGAGGTGAGTTCCGGGAGCCAAACGGTCGGCGGTGCATCGTCGGGTTACCAGCAGGGCGGAAGCTACGGTACCGGGTCGAGCGGCGGTCATAATGGTGGCGGTTACGCGGGTAGCCAGGGCAGCGGTAGTGAGTCTCAAGGATCCTCCGGGTTCACGAACAAACACGTCGAGGTGAGCTCCGGGAGCCAAACCGTCGGCGGTGCTTCGTCGGGTTACCAGCAGGGCGGAGACTACGGTACCGGTTCTAGCGGTAGCCATCACGGCGGCGGTGTCGGTAGCGGTTCGAGTTACGGTTCCCAGTCCAGCGGGCACAAGGATATCGTGGTCGACGAGTCGTCCGGTTTCACTACCGTGCAAAAGAACGAGGGTAATTTCCAGAACAACAAGCACGGTTCTTCGGGCGGTTCGGGTGGCGGCGGCCACTACTGACCCCTTGCCTAGCCGCGTTGTGGTTCCGGTTACAGTGCATCGCCAGCGGTCACGGTCCGATTTTTTTTATTATTATTATTATTTTATTGTTATTTTTACTATACTATTATGTTGTTGTGATATTAAATTATACGATTCGTGTTTTTTATGAACACTTGAAAAAATACATTGTTGTTGCGGTTTTTTTTTTTTATTCGCTCTCATTCCGTACACAGGACAAACACATTTTTGACATACAATTCACAGTCGCAACACGTGTCCGGTGGTGACGGTCTTTAGGTGGAAAAAAAAAAAAAAATTGTTATTTTAACGGTTCAAAGTGCGTCGGAAAACACGTCGAACGTAATATATTATTCGACACGCGTTTTTATGTACTAGGTCCGAAAATATAATCGCGTGGTCACACTGTAAGTACTCTGTGCACCAGTGGAAATTAGCCGGCTCCAAAGTAAACCAAGTGGGGCGGTCATACTCTTTGTCCGCAGTGAATTATAAATTATTATTCATTTTTTTTTTTTCTATTCCTACGTAAAATTTATTATTTTTATCAACAGGGCTTGGCGGGCGGACGGTGAGCGGGTAAATACGCGGTAAATATAAAAATCAAGTTTTTAGGAAAATCGATTAACAGTTTAGCGCCGTTTTGGACGTGAATAAAAATGAATTTTCAATATATCGTTTACTGTAACTACCACTATCGGTAAAATAGTGAATGCGAGTGAAAATGGTAATCTGTGGCGAAACGCGCGTATCGCCAAGAAAACGAATAAAATCATTGCGAACGTAACATCGTGGATATGTTATCGTTGTTAAATACGAATAGAAATTTAATCGTTTTTCATTAATCTATTATTATATGTACAATCCTTACATTTACACGTATCCGACTGGTATGCCCGGACGCATATTTTCCGTTTGAAAAAAAAATTTCGACACGTAAAGTCCAGACGCAAAATACTAACCTAACCGTACGCTATGTCCTACACTTAAATCCAAATTATCAATCCGCACAAAATCAATTTTATACGAATCTCTGCAAAGACCTATCTGGAATGAAGGCGTACAAATCTTGGGGTAGGGCCGAACCGTCTCAAACTCGCACCGTTCAAGCGTTCCGGTCGATCTCCTTAAGTCGCACAGCATAGGGCCTCCGTATCCGCGTAACGAATAAAGCCCCACACAAAGATTTAAAAATCGATACAGTTGCGACCGACTGGCTAAAATATCACATAAGGATACCGAATTTCATACTCAATTACAGAGCATCGTCGAAATACTTTTATTTCAAACTTGTCCTCAATCACACTCACTGAACTCGCCTCCTGCGTCGTTTCAAAAGACGATGGTGTCGAGATCTCATTAACAAATTTAACATCACGTTCTGGAGGGTTCTGTCACCGGACAGCCTCGCTCAGTTATATAAGCCATCATGTTATTGTTATATTTTTCTATTCTATGTACCAAGTTATCATATTTGCTCATTGTGTTTACTCATATACAGATTGTAAGTTTTTATAATAAAAATAAAAAAATAATAATCATAAAAATATAATCCAAACGCACTCGCGAAATAAGACGGTTTCATATTCTTATTTATAATTGAAAATTAGTATACTGTACACGATAACATTACGTGGGTATTAGGGTGGATCGAAAAACACGAATTTTTTAATATCGAAAACGCAATAGCCTGGGAATGTCGTAGTTTAGTATCCTAAACAAGATGAGAATAATAAACAAATTCCAAGTGCATATCTTCAGTTCGCGCATCGGGCTCAAAGTTTGTAAAAAATTGTTAAAAACCGAAATTGTTTGAACATTTCAGAAAAATTATAAAATTATAAAATGTCTATAACTAACTGTACAGTCATCAAAAAAATTGTCTAGATCCAAGGGTCTGGGCTGGGCGTCGAGGAATTTTCTTTTTATATCTGTTGACGATCGTCGTGACAGGTTAAACGTAAGACGATATTACACCGGTAATGACTAATTTTTTATTTATTTTATTTTTTTTTTTTCTAAAACTTCCCCGAAAATAAGTCCGTCGACACTCCCCTTCTATAGAACATTCCCGAAAATGCCTCCTCTCCCCGGAAAATCTAGGCAGAAACCACGTTCGGAATTATACGTTTTATTTATTTATTTATTTTTTTTTTTTGTCAAGGTCGGACTCTTTTAAACAAAATTTGATACAAATAATAATTAAATACACCACAATACGTTCGCTTACATAACAAAACTATTGTTTAAAACCGTGTCGAAAATTGTAATAAAAAAAAAAAAACCACATAAGTGCGTATTAAAAGAAAATAATTAATAACATAATTAAACGTAAAGTGTATTTTTTTTAAATTTTTTTTTATTCCAACCCCGGTTTTAATAATACATAATCACACACAGAATACGTTGCATTGTGTTCCGACAAAGATAAGAATCTTAAGACCGTTATAATTTGGATCCCGTAGCCGGAAATCAAATGGACGACCTCCTGGGAAATAAATCAAAAAAATCAACCGAAACGAACGCGTAGAAAAATAATATTTTTTTTTTTTTACGCGGATAAAACATTTTTTTTTTTTTTTTTTTTTTGTTTTGTGAAAAATGGTCGACAGTTGGCGTACCAGACCAGGAAATACGCGAACGGCCGCGATTTATTTTTTGTAATTGCGCATTTTTACGGTTTTCGATTTAAATTTATCAAATCACGTTTAACCGGATTTCGTCCAGAATCGTTTTTCGTATGCAATCTTTGCAGATATGAACTTAATTGCCCCAAGACATCCCGACATTTTTTACTTCGCTTTTTTTTTTCTTTCTTTCTTTTTCTTACCTATACGGACGGTAAAAAGAGTCGGCGTGTGCCGACCCGGCTTGTTCCGTTAGTCCGAACCCGTTCGAGGTGATCAAATTTAATACGTTGCCGACGGTTAACGTACAAATCGTATCGCTCGATAAATATGTAAATTGCATTTTTTTTTTTTTTATTTTATTTTTTTTTTTATATGACGTTTGACCGCTTTATGCGTCCGGCGCCGAGTAATAATAATATACAAGAACATTATTAACGTAGGGCTCGGATTTCTACGTATTTGCATGATTTTTGTTTTTTTTCTTTCCCCTCCCTCCCCGTCGATCGTATTGCATTATGTGACGTCAGTAAGAATGGGGGGAAAAAAAATGGGAAAAAAAAACCGTTTCGTACTGTATAATAAAACACTCGGCGGACGGAAATACAAATTTTCTTCGCTTTTTTTTTTTTTTTTTTTTTTTTAGATGTTTTGCAATTCGTCGAGCACGGCGTTTTCGATTTAAAGTTCGTTATTTTAAGGCGGCGGTGTTTTTTTAGACGAGACTGTGCGTAACGAGAAATGTACTGATTTTACTATAATTATGATGTGTGCTTATTATTATTATTATTATTATTTTTTTTTTTGTCCGTCCGTAAACGTCTTGAAATCTTACTCCAATCGACAAACGACAAGAGAGCTTTTTTTTTTGTAGAATATTTTTAATCTGCAGGTTTGTCGACGAGATCTTTTATCGATTTCCTCCGTTGGTTAGGCTATAGATTATTATTTTTTTTTTTTGTCCGTCCATAAACGTCTTGAAATCTTACTCCAATCGACAAACGACAAGAGAGCTTTTTTTTTTTTAGAATATTTTTAAAATGCATGTTCGTCGACGAGATCTTTTATCGATTTGCTCCGTTGGTTAGGCTATGAGATACACGCGCCGTGTGCGCTGGTCGGTATGCACCGCAACTCTGTGATAAAATATTATACGATATTTTATTACAGTCTAATTTTTTAATATGAATTACAATACTATTAATCTGGTTCGGGTGTCTATTATCAATAATTTGGATATTACCTTTGGATATACCTTTGGATATTAATGGTGTGACATAGATCCGGATTATACGAAAATCTAATAACAAATCCGGATTTCGAAATCCGAATACGTATGTGTCGAATTCCAAAATCGGATATTTTGTATTTTTACGAGTAAAACAACGTTTGTCGGGTCAGCTAGTAATACATTATACAAATTAGAGTGTAATATGTATGATTTTTTTTTTTTTTTTTTGTACGTGTTTTTTTATTCAATTTGTGATATTTGTTTGAATTGTAAAAACGAATATAACGAATTTACACATTTATCGCTATTTAACGATATGACGGTAATAATAATAGTTTTAGGAGAAATGAATTAATGAATATAAAATCGCAATTTCAATAAAATCCGAAATCCGGATTCAGATGTAAATCCGGATTTACTATAAATGTCGGATTTCAAAAATCCGGATTTTTCCCATCACTGTTGCATACATAATAAATATATATATATAAATATCTACGCGCGATAAATTATTTATTTATGTACCTCGTATATTTATATGTATACGGAGTGACTATCAAATTGACTATAAGACACTGCTCATTATCCCGCAAAGATTGTTCGGTAAACATAGTCAACAGGTGGGGGGGAGGAGATAATGCGATAACGAGCGTCATACGGGTTGTAGTTGATCACCCTGTATATGTTTATATACATAAAAAAACCCAATAATAATAATAAAAATAAAAAAAAAAATGTATAATTTAGTTTCGGCACGGAGTTCAAGGTTTCGCCGCAGGATAGTCCGAGCGGTGGGCGTGTTCGGCACGTTCCGCACGTTTGTTTCGCACCATAAGTCGTACGGGACGCGCCCGTTTTCGAGTACCGCCGGGATAAACCCGGAGTATCGCGCACGACTAAGCGTACACGCGGAACAATAATTTTTTTTTTTTTTAATTATTTTAAATGGAACGATCTGTACGAATTTGCACGACAATTTTACACGATGGATGTAACAAATGCGCGCCGTTCGGTTTGATTGAAACGGCTTTGGTACTTTGCTCTTCCTTCTCCCCCCCCCCCTGGAAAAGGAGGAGCAATATTTTTTTTTATTTTTTTTTTTTTTGATATGCACAAATGCGCACGAGGTGTTATCGAAAAGTATCCGATAAGATTAACCGTACACCGGTTTGAGGACGGACTAGCACGGGCTATATTTATCTGCCCAATAATGTCGGCGTGACTCGGCAAAATATCTAGGAACGCACCTGGACTCTCGGCTCAACTGCAAGCACCGCGTTAGGCAGAAAAAACTGCAATTTAAGAAGACAATGCGACAACTATATTGGCTGCTCGGATGACATTTCTAGATTAGACATTTTTTTTTTTTTTTTTTTCAAACCGGCAATAACCCCGGAAACGCCGTGAGGCACTACTTCGGCAGGCGGGTCGCCATCATTTATTTAAAATGAAAAATACAATTAATTAATAAGTAAAAATCCCGTTTTCCCCAAAGGCGGGGCGGGCTCATATAAAAATTACAGAACAACATTTCTTGCCCTACCGTGGGGATGGGCAGTAGCCAGGCTGAAGCGCACTTGCTGCCCTCACAGGTTGTAGGGGGGGAACGCTCGAAGAAGGCGCACGCCGGCGACGTCGAGGGCTTGGCGCTGCCGCTCTGCCGACTCCTTCTCCGCGATGACGGCTTCAGCGAAGTCGACCACGGCTTCCCAACGGTCTGGGGACTCCAGCATGAGCGACACCAAGTCGCCCGGTTCGAACGGACCCTATCCCCGTCAAACGCCTCGCAGCGCATCAGCGTATGAATAGCGTCGCCATCCGCCTCGTTCTCCTCGCTGGGAAATCCGCAGTGAGAACACCCGGGGGACGGAGCTCGCCTAATCCGGCGAAGGAACGAGTTGAAGCATCCGTGCCCCGTGACCTAGACTAGACCTCGCAAGCGAACGCCTCTTGTACGTAATGATAATTAAACCAATATGGACTTATGGAATTCAACTGTGGGGTTGTGCCGGCAAGTCCAATATTGAGATTGTACAACAACGTTGTCAGACCATCGCTCTGCGTACCATTGTCACCGCTTACCGGTATGACAGAAACGACATTATCCACCGAGATAACTATTCGATCACCTTCGTCCAGAAGGTCGAGATTACCAAGGTTACTCGCGAACACGAGAAAAGGCTGGATCGAAATACCAATTCAACTACTAGACTACAATTCTCTAGACATTAGGCGTCTCAAACGACTTGGTGTAAGATCTTAGACTAAGACCGGGGCCACTCTACTGAGAGTGAGACACTACACATGTTTTTTTTTTTTTTTTGTATATAAATACATTACAAGTATGTATGTACACCTTTGATATTAAATCGTTAAAGATTGTTGATCGTTACAATAAAAGCTTTCGGGCGGTTTAAAAAAAAAAAAAACCTAAACATGTGCTGGGAAAATATATTATTTTATACAGCATCCGCTGTGGTGTAGTAACAGTGGATTAGGCCTGCACTCTAAAAAATACGCACCGCGTGTAATACCTAATGATTTTAAAAAACAAGCGGTTCAGTGGCAATGGTGCGTACGTGCAGTATTAACAATTATTTTTTTATAATTATATACCGACACTATGTAAAAACAATATAACAGAGGGGGGGTTGTGGTAATACGCGTATAAGTTTTTTTAAACATTTTTTTTTTTATAAGAAATTACACAATAGAAACCAGAAAAATGAACAATTTTACAAATAGTTCCAGGTACCGGTAATACATATTCGAATTTGTTTACTCCTAAATTAAAGGCGCTTTTTTTTTTTTTTAATTTTATATAACTCGCCGGAGCGTTCTCTACGCCACTGAATACAGTATACAGTATAGCTTGCTGTTTCATAACATCTAAGGCGGTGTGGAAACTTACACGATTTCGTTGTAATTATAAAACGAGCATTATATCAGTAATAACAATAATAATTTATGTTCTCTCGTTGCTATAGTTCGTGTCATCGTATTCAAAATGGAAATTGAAAATAACGAAAGGCGGAGAACCGGATTGGCCCCTGTAGGGAATTTCCCTCAATGCGTACGATATGAATACGTAATAGAAAAAAAAAGAATAGCAAAACTATATTTACTAACTATAATTCTTTAATAGAGCGTACGCCGGGTAATAATTACAATTTTTAAATATCGATAAATAAATCCGCTTTGAAAAGTTTGTGTGTTTCATCATCGACTAGTAGAAATAAGTACCTAGAGAGAGAGAGAGACTGACAGAGTGAGAGCTCGTCCAAAAGCTCGTCAAGTTCAGAGTCATGTGAAAGTTATATTGACAGTTTTTTCGACTGCCAAAGTTTTGTCCATCATGAGTATACAAGTTTTTTTTGCAGGATTCAAAGCCTAAAAATAAATTGAAACGACTTTCATTTAGCATTTTTACGCAGGAGGCTAAACAGGATGTAAATTTTGCTGCTCGCTTAGTTTTCAGTGACAATGAAACCTTCCAGTTAAGTGGTACGGTGAACCTGTATAACGTTCGTTTATGGAGTATGAACAAGCCTTAAAGCTAATGTGTTATGTGTCATAGCAAAGATGCAGGTTTATAGACTCCTTTTTTTTTTTTTGCTTCAAACCTGGCTACTCCCACGATTGAACAATGATTCTGATGACTACAATTAATTGAAATGTACATACTTTTCTATTATTTAATCTATAATATATTGTTCTAAACCTAAAAAATAGAAATATGTAAGCATTTTTAATCGGACGAATCGTTTCGAATAACCCTGTACATTATAATGTGTTCGTTCCATATTTTTTTTATACGCCTGTATAACATTGTAAAATTCTAAATATGTATTTTTTACACACTAATTATTCTTCTACTATGGAGAGTTGTGGGAATAGCCAATATAATAAATGGTTTTAGTATCAGCTGTGGTCGTGATGAAGGGGGGGGGGGGTGAGTGGATCAGTACAATAAGACACGGGTAAAACGTATAGTAATGCCACATTTGGTATATATTTAAAAATAATAATAATAATAATAATAATAATGATAATAATAATACAAAAAGACGAAAAAACGTCGAAATTTGTCTAGTGTTAATAATATGACGTAAAAAACACCGCAAACAACACCAGAATATTTGCAGACGCGAACAATAACGACATTTTATTATTACGTACGACCGGTCACGTTTTTTTTTTTTTTTTTGTCTTTTTATTTTTTTAAATATTAGCTTTTTGTCATGAAAACTATACAATAAAAATATTAATTAATAATTAATAACTAATAATAATAATAAGAATATTCTCTTAAACGATATTTAATATTACGTATTTCGTTGGAAATTCACAATTATCATAATAATAATAATACGAGATTACGTTTTTATTACTTTAATTTTTTTTTTTTTTTTTTTTTTCTAATGAGCAAACGGTTTATTTAACTATAAGTGTGTGTGTATATATATATATATATGTATATATATATCCTTAACTCTATAATATTATTACTATATATAGGTACTTTTCGATATTTTTGCACTGAATATAGGTACTCGCGATAGTTTATACGGTGACACCGCAGCACGGTCGTCGCAGTACACTGTGTATTAGGTAAGTATCGTGTAATACATACATATATATATATTTAATAATAATGTACCGCGTCGTGTACGCGTAGTAATAATAAAAATGATTATTATAACCGCGCCTATTGTCGGGTGAAAAAATTAATAGCGAATTAACACGGTTAAAATATCCAAAGTATGTCGGAACGATAATAGAGGGCGCGCGCGCGCGCTCGGAAAAAACACGGCCGCCACTGGCGAACGCTAATGTGGAATAAAAAAAAAAAAAAAAACGAAAACTCATCGAATAATATTGCCGGTTCGATCGTCGTCATCTTGAGCACAACTCGATCGGCGGCTCGACCGTAACTACACTGCATACCAAATCGAAGTGTAAGCTGGTAAGCGTACGGCTAAGCGATGCGTGTTGCACTCAGCAACGATACTTTCGGTTTAACCCTGTCGGTGACCCGTTGGCGCGCGTAATACGCTCATTAAGAAAAACGATAACGGCCGTTGTGTACGGTTATGAGTTTACCCAAGACGAATCGAACTGCGTCAGGAGAAAGAAAGACAAAGGTTGAACGAACGTTAAACGCGCTGGGAATGGACGACGGGAACGATAATGTCTCGTGTAAATTCGCACGGCGCGGACGGGACAGACCGCGAGGGTTTTGGGTTTGTCTGTCTGCGCGCGGGCTCGAAAATGGCACGGAGAAAACTTTTTAAAACGGAATTATAGCCAATTGTTAATTGACCGCCTTTCAATGCGATTATTGAGGGTGAGGGGGGCGCGTGACGATCGACGTAAACACGACTCGCGAATACATTATTATAATAATATAAATAATAATAAAAATATATATATATATATATATATATATATGTATCGTATAATATACTATATAAGTTATATATTAAAGTTAAAGACGGAAAACTGGCGGCGGCTGACGTCATTTCCGGGGATTGGTGTTGTAGTCCACGTACACCCTGACCACTTCGCCGGAGTACTTCCTCTGGGACGGCATGAAATAAAAGTCCGGTTGTAGCTGGTCGCCGCCGGCGGCGCCGGATTGCTGCTGTTGCTGTTGCTGCTGCTGCTGCTGCTGCTGCTGGTGGTGATGCTGTTGCTGCGGCGGGCCGTGGGACGTCCTGTTGGGCGGCCTGTGAGTGTAGTACCCGTTGTGGTGGGGCGGCTGTTGCGCGGGCCTGGGCAGCGAGTACGTGCCGGCCGCCCGGTCGTGGTGGTGCGCGGTGGGCGGCGGCGGCGGGCGGCTGTGCATATGCCTGCCGCCCCCGTTTACCGGGCCCGGGGCGCCCTGCGAGGGCCTGTGCAACGATCGCGATTCGGCGTAGTGGTTACCGCCGCTGCCGTTATGGGATACCAACTTAGTGGTAAGCGGTATGGTGGACGTGTGGCTCAGCGACGTGGGCGACTGTTTCTCGTCGGAACCGTCGTACTGGTCGAACGCGTAGTTGGTGTTGGCTCCGCCGGACGAATAATCCTTCCAGGCCGAATTCACGCCGCCGTGATCCTGCGCACAACAAATAATACGTTTAAACATCGACATCGATAATAACTACGGGAGTGTCTAGTGGATTGTTAGCGTTTTAGATATATATATATATAGGCTGTGCGAATAGTCTATCTAGGTGACACGCCCCGAGATATAAATTATTTATGTCGGGGCCAAGCGAATTGGTGCGGTCGGTGGCTCCGTCCACCGCGAAGCAATATCGCACCAAAAAGCGACAGCGATTGGCGGGATATTTAATGATAAAGGAACTGCTTCGTTTTTTTTTTTTTTATCACAAACGAAAATCGCGCGCTTTTGGATATGTGAACGGTGGCCGCATATATTGATTCCTAGTAGCCGCCGGCAAAAGAGGGCAGAACCACTAACCGCACATTCGCTTGGCCCCGACAATAAGACAAACTTCACCTTGTTGTAATCGCGGGTACCGTTGATTATAAGAATTAATAACTATTTATCAAGTAGATGATGCTGGAAAAGGAAAAATAACCCGTATTGCCATAACTCTTCATGACCAGTCCCCCATGCCCGTCCTGCCGTTCGTTCCCAGCCCTGCATATTTTAATCCGTGTTTGGTAGCAAACAGTTTTCAGGAAAACTGATTGAGATCCGACAACTGGCGGAACAGTCTTGAAACGAAAAAGTACTGCCAACCATCGGAAATTTAATTTTACCTCTCATAAAAATAATGTATACGACTTCGTCTGCGGGTGTTCTGTCACCTTTGGTCGCTCACTCTGACTCGTTCGAAAATAACCCTCGATTTGTTAATTTTATGATGCCTGAAGGGGTAGCAAATGCATGTTTTTCCTCGTAGCTAGTGTATCTCGGAAATCATCGAAAATAAAACCGGCAGTTTTTTGTTTAAACTTTTTACAGAAAAACTGTCAAAAATTGTTTCGAGTACAGTTGTACTACCGGACGGAAATTCCGTGACATTTAGGGTATCGCGTGAAAAAACCGGAGCATTTTTCCATCAAAAATATGTTTCCGTCAAAAATAAATTTAATAATCATTTAGGAAGACGACAATTACAATTATTTTTAATGTAAAACGAGTGACGGGATGAAAGTATAATTAGAGAAAGTATTTGGTAGGCCGTATAGTATAGGCTCTCTTTCTACATCTCTAACTAATTTTATCACTCCAATAATTTATTATCTATCTATGTTACAATCAATAAGGTTTTTTTTTTTTTTTGCTCGAAATGCCATATTATATATATATATAATATGTATTTAATTCTCAACGATATATTTTGGCCAAGCACTTGCCGAACCGTTTAATTTCGCAGCGAAATACAGAAGCGTCGAGAAAACCGTACAATAATTATAGTTTCTTTTCTATCATTTTAACTTCTAATCATCTTACGTAACACCGGCGATAATGCTATAAACGCGATAGCTGTTTGGTATATATATATATAACAATATAATAATGGTACAAGCGGTTTTTGATGAAAAAAAAAAAAAAAATTAAAATTATTATACTCAAAAAACGAGATGTCCTATTATTATATGATTTTCGACTGTCCATTGTATTACTTCTGCTCGTTGTAATTTTTTTTGTCGTTACCTCTACACCGACGTTCGTTCGGAAATACTACTACAGTGAGGATTTTCGCGGCAAACCTTTACGCGAGAGGAGGCAAATGCCATTTATAAACGTAATCGTCGGCTCTTCATTATCGTTAGACTTTGTTCCACGCCAGTGATTTCGTCAGCACTTATACTCGCACCATCGTACACCATCTCCCTCCGTCCATCACGGTTTCTGAACCCACTCTCCGCATAGCCACTTTCTTCGGCCCAAATCGTCTAACCCGACACACATATACGCACACTGGATTCGCCTCGAAACCTTCTCGTCGTTTCTCCCGTCACATGCCCGCCGGACACACATATCTCGATAATATATTACACAAATATCTCATATTGTTCCCGCTACTTTTGGTAATTTTCATCCCTTCAGAACCCGCCAAAAAAAAAAAAAAAAAATACAAGGTGAACAAATTGAAACGTAACAATACACCGAAAGCGTGCAAAAAAACATATTATTATAATTATTAAGCGTAGACAGCGGTATCGTTAGGTTAAGAATTAAGAAGAAGAAGAAAATCTGTGAAACGGTAACAACGAATTATAAGTTCGTATACACTAAATCAGCGGTTCCCAATTTTTTTTTCCGTCTAACCGGCGCCCTTTTGGAACTGTTAAACTTTTTTTTTTTTTTTGCTTCTTCCGATAGAAATAATTTTAACACACAATTTGGTAATATTTATTTTATACTAGTCGTATAGATTTTCAGACCAGATTTAACCGGTCGACGGCGCGGTACCCCTGTAAAGACACCGGGAGCACACACTTTAGGAACTATTAGTACCTATTAGTCGGTTGAAGAACATATCGCCAGAAATACCGAAGCGAAATCTCAAAAGCAATAGGACCACACCAATAAATTGGACGTTATCGAGTCCGCGCGAGTTACGTCTACTCGAAGCAGTACTTAAGAACCATATACGATATTGTGTGCGTACAGATTAAAACTGTACAGCCGACATAATTTCGGATTCGTCAAATATAATACACGTGCACGGACCGTTGCCCGAAAAGTAACGTTCGACATATTTTTATTAGTGTAGACGAAAATCCGTATAATATTATACCGTTTATATAGTGACCGTGCGTTTAACCAAAGCGTGATACGTACCCCGTTTTCATTTTTTTTTTTTTTTTCCAACAGTTTCGGTGAACGTACCGATTTGTTTTAGTTACATTCTTCGTATCGTGACGAAATAAATGCGACACTATTATTTTCCGGTGACGGTGCAAATGTCCGACGATGGTCGATACACAATATAATAACAATAATAATATATACGTACATATATACAAAAAAAAAAAAAAAAAAAAACCTCGAAAACTGTTAAAAATATGAAGTAACATAGTATAAATGACTCGGAGGGCGTATCGTGCATGAAAAGAGAAAAAAAAACAATAGAGACAGCCAAGGTATGTGTATAAAGAGGACGAGAAGAAGTAATGATCAGACTCACCGAATATATATATATATATACTAATACACTATATATATATATATATATATATATGCGTTTTTTATGTAATGATACGTCGTGGAATTTTTTTTTTTTGGATTTTTTTTTTTTTTTTGTGTGTGTACGTTTTAAATTTTTGATTAGTAACGGTGCGTGACGTGTTCCGCTCGAATAGGCGCCCAATGGCCGGTGGTGTACAGGTAAGGGTCGACGGGTGACCGGTATCCGGCCTCAACTCCTGCGGTCGGGACCGAATAGACCAGCTGTACAATACAGTCACACGAGATTACAAGCTGGCCGAGATGATTTTACATATAAATACCCTATATATTAATTATTATTGATCAACGCGCAAAGCCTAAAGCTCCTGGCGAAAGCCGTTAACGCACACTTAATGGTAAAATCAACTAGTATTTATTGATAAGCCGTGAATCACCTTGTGATTGGGTCTCGGTCTCCGGGCGGTTTTGTAAATCGTGCACCCGGCTTGGACAATGGCGATAAAGACCAAAGCCGATATGCATCCGATGACGATCCATAACTTTGTCGCCGACAACAGTATACCGTCGTTGTGATTATCGTCCACCGGGATCGTATTGGAAACTACAAAAAAAAAAAAAAAACAACAAAAATCATCACTATTTTGTGTACATTATTATTACAAAGTTTACTATTCATTCAACTCGTAAAGATCAGACTTGTAGAACTTGGGAGCCGATGAAGTACCATATATATATATATATATATTAGGGTGCCTGACGTTAGGTTAGGTTTTAATCGAAGAAACGGTGGAGATAGTTAATAGGTTTGAGGAGTAGCACCCGGAGGAAAGGGATTTAAGATGAGTAGAAATGTATCAGAGACGAGAATGCTCTACAGAATAAGGAATGGGTGTGTATAAAGACGTACGGTTGGTCCTATAGACGATATAGTCGGTAGATTGAAGTTATGACGGAACGAGACGAGTCGATAGGTCGTACAACTAACGGCACGAACGCATGCGGATGGAATGAGGAAGACCGATAATGTTAGGCGGTTGGACATGATTGAGAGTAATGATACGAGGACTGCCGGGATGTGTACAGATAACGGCGGAGAACGAGTCAAGTGGATGTACGGGACAAAGGCATGACCGGCCACAAATAGACACGAGGGAGATAAATAAATACCAAAACTATTGGGAACTCGTAATCGGAATTAAGCATAACGGCTTGCGCATAAAGGCGATCACTCACGCGGTGCCGCTTCGAAAACAAAGTACTTGGGGTCCAACGACAGTGCGCCCACGTGTCCGCTGGTCACGGTGCTCCTCAAGACGCGTTCCAATTGCTCGGCCCCTTCGCCGGCGCCCAAAGCGCGGCCCCGCGATCCGCCGCCGCTCTCGTCCAACTCGACGCTCATTTTGGCGACCACGTTATCGTTCTCTCTGCAATACCATCGGCACCGGTGTTTATTTCACGAATAACCGTAACCGTCCGATTATCACGGGACGCGTGATTTCCCGCCGGTTTTTATACATACTGGGCGAACTCGTCGACGCTGATCTTGTAGAACTCCGGTAATTTGGTCAGCGTCTTCTTGAAACCGGCCGTGACCGTGTTGGCCAGCGTATCGAAATCGGCACTGCCGTGCGGCGGTACGACAAAGTTTTCGCCCAATTTCACCAGCTTAATGGCCACGTTGAACGCCGCCTTGGGCGCCGTCGTGCTGCTCGGCAACTCCCAGTCTTCTTCTATACAAATTATTACCATATTAATATATATATATAAAAAAAAAAAAAATTACACCGAAACGCAATTAAACGGTTAGGGTGTTCCGTTCAAACTAGTATTACCGGCCCCGCACGGTCTTATGCACACTCGGTCGTTCGAAAACATCGGTACCGATTCGTGTTTTTTGATTTTCTTGTTGACCGGATTGTAACCGCCTCCTTTGACGATGAACGTCAAATACAAACACTTGTCGTTCGTAAACATCATATCCTGTACATAGATGCGAAATAAAGTCGGTTTTCGGCATAAAAATGCGCAAATAACAACGAACCTTGGTGTCTCCGGTGGTCCGTTTGCGCATAAAGCTCAACGTCGTCACCCCGTCGACCGTGCTGCCGGTTGTGTTGCTCAGGTCCTGCGAGGCGTCCAAAAGCGGTGCCGTGTAACCGTTTATCCACGTGTCCATGAGGAACGGTCTACCGGCTTTGTCCACCCATCCGATTATGGCGTCGGTCTGACTCTGGATTTTTAAACAAGCGCGCATTATCAATGGTTGTGTTGTACAGAAAAAAAAAAGAAAAAAAATGTAACCGTCAACGGGGTTAGTTACCATTTTGTGATCGTCGGAAAATCCTATACCGGTCCACGTGCTCGTGTGCGTCGTGGTGATCGTGAACCGCATGTAATCGGTTTTCGAAGAGTACGTCCAGACGACGTGATACTCGCACTGGCCCGCGGTCACGTTGCATCCTTTCGGTGTCGACCACTGACCGTAACAGTTGCTGGACGCCGGCACGGCCGCCTGATGTTGGACCGACGGTCTGTTATTGTTGTTCGTCTGGGGATCGGTTTTCGACGTCTCTTGCTCGGCGTTGTCCGCCGACTGTTGTCCGGGTTCGTCTAGACAAACGATAAAATGTCGTCACGGTGAAAATAATAATAACCTTCGATTATTAAAAAAAAAAAAAACCCCCAGAACAGTGATGAATGTTGAAAACTCACCGAAAAAGTTAATAGAAATCACGCCGCGCTGCGACCCATGGCCGTGGTATTTCAGTTCGTCTGGTTTGTAGAAATCTTTCACGAGGGAAACGTCCTTTTCTAGTCCGGATTTCGGCGAATGCTGATAGTTTTTCTGTTCCTGTCCTTTAGCCCAAATCACGTGCATGACGTCGTCTACGATCGAA
Source organism: Tuberolachnus salignus (assembly GCA_956483605.1). Taxonomy (NCBI): domain Eukaryota; kingdom Metazoa; phylum Arthropoda; class Insecta; order Hemiptera; family Aphididae; genus Tuberolachnus; species Tuberolachnus salignus. The sequence goes on along the minus strand of OY101432.1, from coordinate 13,848,982 downwards.
TGGTCAGTGGGCTCGACGGCTACGCAAACAATTATATTCGGTTAAAGGGACGGGAGAAAAAACCGCTTTGTATAAAACAAACGAACCCCCCCCCCCCCCGTAGACGTTTAAACGTCGAAAATCGAATGCATCACATTTTAAAATTATCTTACTGTGATAACTAAAGTCTTATAACTATAACTTTGAAGTAAATTAGCTAGAGTATATTTAGCTACATTTTTATTTACTAGGTTCTAAAAACAATTATTTGATTAATATTGAACACTTGAAAGACAAAACAAAAACCATAAGTTGAATAAATGTGTGTTTAAAACACCTATGTCTAAGGTACAAATAATTGTTTTGGCGAACCATATTTAAAACGATTTTGTTTAAAACAGCCAACACCGATCGGTTAGTAGACGGCAATTAAACATATATCGTCAAAAACGTATAATACCAACACATAGCGCATAAAAGTCACCTTTTAGTTTCTTTCTAAAAGCAATCGTTGTGACTCCGTCTTTTTCAAATCCAATGGCGGCGATCAAATCGTTTTTCCCTCCCCAATAGCCATCCAACCGTGGAGTCGACCTAATCAACAAAACAATATTAAAATTATTCTAATAATTATCCAGGCGTCTCGTTAGTACGAAAAGGCCCAAATGACGGGCTTTATGCATCGATTTTCGTCTCTCTCTGTATTAATTGTCGATTAAATGATAGTATAGATATTTTAAAAAAATAGTCCATTTGTCTCGTTAAAATTACCGATCACGTAGAAAACAAATCGAGATATTATTAGTTCGATTTTATTTTTTTTGGTTTTTTTTGTTTTTTTACTCCACAATCTGCAGTAAACAACGGAAAATAAATGATTTACTACTATATTTTTATCGACACTTTTCGATAATTTGCGCGTTTTTAATTTTCAACTCGGTCGTCCGTCATCCAGACCGTATTCGCAGTTTCATTATGATATTGTTTATCCGTTAGAATTTTATTTGTTGAAAATTCTTTCTAAACTGCTACGAACGTTTACATTCTCGCTGATAACGAACTCACCTGTCCCTAGTGTAATAGTCCCATACTCTGCCAGCCGATCCTCGTGCACTTCCTATTACTAAATCAGTACAGTCCATTCCGTTAAAATCTGCTTTTGGCGTGTACGTGTTGAGTTTCAGTTCTAAAAAAAAAAAAAAACCACCAACAATCATATTCTATTTTAATTTCTATTATTATAGATGAATATTTCGTTTACGTTAAACGTTTATAATAATATATCGTATAGTCGTTTAAGAAAATCAAAAATATTAACACAATTGATTTTGATTCCGTAAAGAGCATTAGTACAGTTACCTGTATTATAAGTGAAACGATGGTAAATTAAACGATTACATACATTTTTAAAAATAAAAATAAAACGTACCTTTTTTCGAAGGGTCTTCGGTGTGATGATCGTGAGTATGATGATCGTGAGTATGATGATCGTGGTCGTGGTCGTGATCATGAGAAGAATGATCGTGATGACTATGACCTTCCTGGGCTTTCGGACTCGATTCTGGTTCTGGCTCCGGTTCTGGTTGCGGTTCTAAATATTATTTTATTTTTAACCGTTCACAATTTTACATTCGATAAATAAAATATCACCGACGACTTACCGTTTGGCGTTGACGCGGCACGTTTATTTCTCAACTGGGCAAATACTATACGAAAACAATAAAAATGTTTAAAAATATAACAATATTATTTTTTATTGGAATCCGTGCTGCACTTTAATTATTTTTTTATAAACGAAAGACTTACATGGCCTTCCTCCGTTTGTTTTTAACGAAGTGTTAGTTGACGCTGCGGCTTCTGGTTCGTCGGCAGGCTTTGGTTTTTGCAAGCGACCTCTGGTTCGGAAAAATGACGGTTTTGGACGAGTAGAACTACTAACCGTAGTCGTTGTCGTAGACGGAGTCGTGGGTTCTGGCGACGGTTCCGCGCTCGTCTCGGGTGAAGGTTCTAGTTCGGGTTTACTCGATGTTTTTGTCTCAGGCTCACTCTTTGGCTCTGGTTCACTCTTAGGTTCCGGTTCGCTCTTCGGCTCTGGTTCGCTCTTAGGGTCCGCCTCACTCTTTGCCTCCGAATCGCTCTTAGGTTCCGGTTCGCTCTTCGGCTCTGGTTCGCTCTTAGGTTCCGGCTCACTCTTTGGCTCTGAATCGCTCTTAGGTTCCGGCTCGCTTTTCGGCTCCGGTTCACTCGTAGGTTCCGGCTCACTTTTCGGTTCAGGCTCACTTTTTGGTTCTGGTTCGCTGTGTGGTTCAGGTTCCGGTTCAGTTTTAGACACTACTGCCACGGCTTTTGCGCCCGGCAAGTCTGCCAATGCCGGGAAGTTCTTGCATTCTGCAGTTATATCTTTTGGCCTCCAACCCAAACCCAAGTAACTTGTGCCATTAGCTTTTAATACGATCTCGATTTCGCCCTCTTCTTTAAACAATTTCCAATACAAATGGAAATCCTTCGACAGTTCTCTAAACCGATGATTGCTCAAATCGATTTCATTCGATTTTAACGAAGAGCCTGCAAATTCAGTACAATAAAAGGCATTACTTGCTTGTTACATATTATACACTGATAATATATTAATACAAATTTCCAATTGTAGTTACGTGCAACTACATAAGAGTAATATTTTGGTTGCTTTCACTAGATAAACATAAATGTGTTCAATGCAGTAATAATGTCTGTGGACCTCGATAAAGAAACAAAATACACTGTTACTTCTTAAAGGTATACACAATAGACTCAATTTACACACATTGCATAAATAATAATAATAATAATAATAATATGATAATATATTTTGAAGGTTGCGTAATATTTTGTCTCGTTTACTGCGTCAGTGTCAATACCTACTTACAACCGTAATGTCTGATAAAATGTTAAGCACTCCATTTTTAAAAATTGTATAACATAATAACTGTGAAATTACTTTACTCGCTGCTCGTGTTTTACGCGTCGAAATCGTTTTTCCCAAATACTGAAATGTATTGAATTTAAAAAAAAAAAAAAAAAAAAACCGACAGACTGTGGATGAACCACTGTTGTAGGCGAGGACTTGAGCAGGTAGGATATATATATAAGGTAATTTGATTTATATCTGTGCGCAACGTTAAATCACAACGCAAGAATATGTTGAACATTATTTATCATGTAAATATTGCCGTTTTTCAACGACGTTCTCCTCCGTTATAAAGAAAACTCTATGGGAAATCGAAAAATGACCTCCTCAACGCGTTAACTATACCAAATTTCCTATCAAAAACCACCGTTGAAATTGACGATCGAGCATTATTTCTGGCAGACAAGTTATTCACAGACAAACAAAAAAAAATAGTGTAAAACCAATGTTAGGTTAGGTTAGGTCACTACGATTGAGGCGCGGTCAAGCGGTTTGTGGACAAAGTCCTATCAATCAAGGAGGACGAGGAAAGGGTCGAAGCCTTAATCTAAGGAAATTTCGTATATAGCATAACACTAGGTAGTAGTACCTAGTGTATTTTTACTTTTATTTAATTATTATCCTTAAGTAGTATATAGAATTGTATATATCGTAACATTAAGTAGTACCCCCTTAAGCATTTACTCCTAGGTTAGGCCAAAGAATAGTTTTGAGCGAAACTACCATTGCGAGCCTGTCCCGCGAAGGAGAAAACAGGATTTTACTTTTGTAATTTTCTTTTTTCAGCGGACAAACGATACGGATGTAGGGGTGAAGGACGACCCTCCGGGGCGAAGTGCCCGACCGCAGCGCCGTGATACCACAAAAAAAAAAAAAAAAAAAAAAAAAAAAAAATACAAAGGTCACTACGATCAGAATTCAAAATAAAAAGAACTTACGCCATTGCACCGAGCACTTTTGCCAAACCGGTAAATTACACACTTACTACATCCGGAGTATAAAAATGAAAAAAAAAAAGATTTAAACATTATTATCACTTACGTTTAGTGCACGCCGGTCCGAACCATCCGGGCTCACAGTAACACTGTTTTTTAGGGGCGGTGGTCGCGTGGACATCTATACACCTGCCTTGATCGCCGCAATCGGTATCGTCGATACACTCGTCTTTGTACTGACACCTGGGACCGTAATAAAGTCTGTCGCATCGGCATTTCGATAACAAGTAACGGCCCTTGCCGCCGCTGCAGTCTTCGCGGTAATTTTTCTCTAAAAAAAAAAAAAAAAATAATAATAATAAAATAGATTACAGTGACATATACAGGGACATATTTGTATAAGACGCCAAATTTATATTCAATACAATATAATAACTACACGGGAACATTCACTGTGTCGTGCCGTTGCGGTTTTATTTGTTCGCGAGGTCACTAGTAAAACGAATATACGTGGTGCCCGTACTACATCTTACACGGATAAGAGAATACGATTTATTGACTCCGACTTTAGCTTGCCTGGTCTTTTCCCTGTGGAAAACGATTTTTCCGTAAACATTTCAGTTTGTTTTTCTGTTATTGTACAACGATTAGCGGGGGGGGAGGGGGCGATTAAAAATGGAATATGATTGTACGTATTCCGAGACGCGAAAATGAGGCTTTTACGCCATTATCGTTAGAAGGAAAGACAAATGGCAATAGAAAACCGCGGACCATCAAGAACACCGTACGTCAAAATGATGATTAGTTCTAATGCGGGACCAACAAAGAATTTAAGTAGAAGCTATGAGAATATTATGGGAGACTGCAAGACCAACCATATAGGTTTGAATGAATTTGTTGTGATAATGGCGAGATGGCCACTAGTGAATCAATAGTGGTGTGTTTGAGTTGATAATAATGTTTATTTATTAAACAATTTCGCTCAAATTCCGCAACCCCTTATCGGACGACAAACATTATAATTTAGGCGTGTCACTACGTCCTCTTAAGAAAAAAAAAAAAAAAAACAAGCGTATTTAGGTATAATAATCGTAAACAATTACTATTTTTTATGTCCACGTCCGCGCACGACCAAAACTTGTAGCTGTTGCCCCATTCCAACGCTTCCCTGAGCAGTCGGATGGTACAATCTTCGCAGACGAAATCTCCGGGCAGCTGTACGGCGTACGATTGAGCGCTGCAAAATCAAATAACAGAATAGACGGCAATAATTATACTGTTATTAACACGGTAACATTGCAATTGATAATACGCATTATACGTATTGTGTTGTACGCGGTGATATTGAACGGTGTTTTTTTTTTTTTTTTTTTTTGCTGCTGCTGCTGCTGCTGAAAATCATTATATACTCGTATATAATGATAATACCGCAATAGAGATCGTTTACGCGATATATTGCAAAATAATTAGCGGGTACATTTTTTAAGAACGAAACGTTACGTAAACTGCAGCAGCAGTTCTACAGCAGTAGTTCCAGCAGTACTTTCACCGATCTAGTTCGAATCTCCGGTAGTTTAACAAAACGTAGGCACTTGATTCATGACGCACCAACGGCAAAGGTAACGAGAATAAAAAAAAAACCAATAATAATAATGAAAATACTTTTAAATTCGTATAAAAAAAAAAAAAAAAAAAAAACCTAGTAACGTAAAACCGACGGACAAGAATATCAAAAACGCTATTGTGCGATACGGAATACGAATAATATGTATTTAGAAAAAAAAAAAATATATAAATCGTTCCCTAATAATAATAATAAAAAAGCAATATTTATTGACATACAATATTATGTAAGTTACTCGCACAACAATAATAACTTACAGACGCGAAATAAATTGTTCGTTGAAGTAAATTATAAATACATAAAAAAAAAAAAAAAAAGGGCTTGATTGTGGTCGATAAAAATCTCGTTTTGAGAAAACGAGCGATTACAACTAATTAATGTTTTTTTTTTTTTTTTTTTTTTTTTTTTTTTTCACGACATCTGATGTATTCAGTAAGTAGTTATTTTTTTTGCCGTATAAGTAACCTAATGGAACATTGGCTCGTATCGCGGTGAAAAATGGTCGATTTTACCGGTCGATTTCTAATGGAATGCGGCGAAGAATTCCCGGGAGAGTTTGTAAAAAAATATATTAATTAAAACAAAAGAAATCGCGTTGGCAGCCCAAACGACAATTTAAAACGCATTATAAAATGAATTAATGACTGTAGAAATCCGCGCCGGTCTGTAATTAATAACAATTCCGTATGTCGACAAATTGACTGTAAGGAAACCATCGAATTAATTAATGTACGCGCGAACTTGTAGGAAAAAAAAAAAAAATCGCGTCCCGTGACCCGACATCATTGAACGTCGCTACGAACGTTTAATAAAAACCATCTCGGTCGTCTCCGATTGTATTGCGCAACACTAATAAATGTCGTACGATAAGTCAGAATAACAAATTAATAAACCGAATGACGTTATCGAATGCATTTCAAAATAAATATTATTACGCAATTTTAAGTGCTGAGCGTACCGGGGAATAATTATTGATTTTACTGCAATACGATATTGTGCCGTGCATTTTATTCTGTCTGTTTTTACAGTTAAATCTCGCTGCCATCATCGACTTTATGGGTGATTTACGATAGTCGAAATGTTGTAATTCAATTTAAAATAATCGCGGACACCCGAGACTCTCGCGAAATACTAATATTGGTATGTTTTTCTAGACGTGGTGCATTTTTCAAAACATTTTCACGGTTTTTTTTAAATTATTTATAGCCATTTAAAGTTTGAATTTTTGTTTAAAATCGAGAAAAAATCATTTTTTTCTTTCAATATACTTTAGACGACAGTATCTCGAGCAATTTTTAAGATTGAACAAAATTGTACAAGTCAAAAATGTGAAAAAAATAATAATAATATTCGGATCTGGTGTTAAAAATGTCCGTTTTCGTGTAAGAAAATTATGCAATTTTAAGTTCTGAGCGTACCGGGGAATATTATTGGTTTTACTGCAATACGATATTGTGCCGTGCATTTTATTCTGTCTGTTTTTACAGTTAAATCTCGCTGCCATCATCGACTTTATGGGTGATTTACGATAGTCGAAATGTTGTAATTCAATTTAAAATAATCGCGGACACCCGAGACTCTCGCGAAATACTAATATTGGTACGTTTTTCTAGACGTGGTGCATTTTTCAAAACATTTTCACGGTTTTTTTTTAATTATTTATAGCCATTTAAAGTTTGAATTTTTGTTTAAAATCGAGAAAAAATCATTTTTTTTTTTCAATATACTTTAGACGACAGTATCTCGAGCAATTTTTAAGATTGAACAAAATTGTACAAGTCAAAAATGTGAAAAAAATAATAATAATATTCGAATCTGGTGTTAAAAATAGCCGTTTTCGTGTAAGAAAATGTAAGTTTTCACCGAAACCGTTAAAAATTTGTTATATTTTTCGTCAAACTCGTATTTCAGCGCACTCCGTCCACTTTCCGAATATCAAATACCGAATTTGAATCGAAATTCGTCGGACGACACGCTTAGGACATTTTTATCTCTGGGGATATTTTATATGTTTACGATTTGTCGCGCATGTGCAGATGTTTTGATCGGCCGGTTATCATAGGGATAATTACAATTATTATATTCGTGTTAGTCTTCCCGGAGAGGCCTGCCTTCTTTGCAGAGATTACATATCAACGAGATTATTCTCACGCGGCAGTGGTTTTTTACCACCTGACCGAACCTATGGGTGTAGTCGATGTTAGTTTTAAAAAAAAAAAAAATTTCCCATAGTCATGCGCGTTTATACGGCCAATAATTTACTGTGAGGTTATTTTAATGTTACCGCGTTGCCGCACATTTCGCCTTGACATATTATAAAATATTTATTCTTTAAACTCGGTCCGGAATCGTGTACAGTGGGAACGGCCGCAGTTTAAGCACAAAACTGTTATTATCGTTGACCGCCACCGGGTGAGCGCTGTGCGCTGTCGTGAGGATTTTCAACTCCTTCTGCATTGCCTTAAATGTTTACAGTTTTCCCTCCGAAAAAAAAAAAAAAAAAAAAAAAAAAAAAAAGACGCGAATAAGTTACGTTTAAGTCGTGTTCGGTTGTGCACAGTGTATTATTATAAACGAAGAAAGCACGTTTTTTTGTCATATATATATATATATATATTTATTATTATTATTATACACCGTCCTCGCCCCCGTCCGTTCACCGGGCTAAGTCTCATTCTTATGTCAATCAATCAATAAAAAAAAATAAAAAAAAAAAATGGTCGACATGATAATGCAATACCTGTGTACGTGTATTTTGGTTCAAATATTTTTTTTTTTTTTTTTTTTTTTTTATCTCACTCAATAGCCGAGGCGTAAAAATATAAAAATATTGTATCAATAATACGATTAAAACATGCAGACTACTACTACATCGAGTCGGTGAGAAAAATGGCATATTTTTTTTTATACTCTTTGTGCGAGCTACAGTGTTATACAAGTCCGGTCAATCATTAAGTGTTATAACACGACTAAATATAAAAAAAATAAAAAAAACACAATACGCCTACTTATACGTACATCATTGTTGGCGTTCGAATAAAAAAATATATTCACCACTCGCGGTCGTTATATTACATTATATCAATTGAACGTCCGTTTAACTCGTCTACGAAAATGTATACGTTTTTTAATTCAATTCAATTATTTGATACATTTGAAAAGGGCGCATCTCTGAAAATTAAAATCGTACGGGAAACACACACAAAAAAAAAAAAAAAAACCGATTTATCCGTTGAACCGTTAGACTTTTCGAAACTCGATTAACAAAGTCCGGTGTTTTTCATCATTTTCGAAACCAGATATGTGGGAGTCGCATCTTCCTTCGGAGTGTCCACCATGAACAACTTGAACGACAAGAAATTTCTTAACATGTAATGCCGTCTTACGTTTCTATAAATGTTCAACTCATCGTCAATGGTACAAAACAATAAATATTTTTTTTTTAATAATTAATATTGCGATAAATTTCTAATGGGGTTGTCTTCGGTATGATGACAGCCTCTTAAACGGCAACAATTCTTGTTTTATTGTAAACACATTGCGATACAATCATTTTGAAATTATCAATATCGCATACATTTGGCCGATGTGCATGCTGGGACAGTGTGACGTAACAATTTTGATTCGAATTTGTATTATTTGCGTTATTCTTACACATTTTCCCGGTCATTTACATCATCGTAATCGTTCGATTCCAGTAACGAACCGTAATATAATTTAATATTATATATATATATACGAATTAATAATTTATCGTTGAAAAACAAATCGATATAAATAAATTTAATTTAATTACAAATATACGGATAGTAAAAAAAAATAAACAAGAAAACCATAAAACAAATATTTACGACTATAATATATTCTACAATGTTCGATAATTACAAAAAAAAAAAAAATAATAATAATATACGGTATAAATTTGCCGCAATATTCAAGTCGCGCGTTACCCTGGGAAATGTGTCGACGGATAATATGAATGTAATAAGTTATTTTTAATAATACGTACACCTCAATACCTCGGAGCTTAATTATTTATCGTTATGGAAATAAATTGTGCAATAATTCGCAGATTTTCACACCCGCAGAGTGACGTTAGGGGCATACACATTCTACGATAAAATATAATATAATTATTACAAGTTTCGGCCTGCGTACGAGAAAAAGCTGCCGTATTGGACGTAAACATTTTATTACGACAAAATGTCTACAATAGGTAGTTGGTTTTTTTTTTTTTTTTTTTTTTTTGACGTTATCATTGTTAAGTTCGAATAACATCGAAACGCTACAGCTGTATACTACTTTGTATACAAAGATCGGGCAACGTCTACTTTCTAAACGGGCCGCAACAACTACTTTTACACACGTGCGATTATGATTATTTTATACCGAATGATGTTATAATAATGATGATGATGATAATAATATATGCGCGTCTATGCGGTTTTGCGATAAAAACGGCTTATCGTTTCCATATACGTTTTACTCGTCCCCGAAACGGAATCCTATTATATTTCTGTTATTAATATTTTGTCATTATATATTGTCACTTCCTGTTGCCGAGCGCAACGGTTCTAACGGAGAAGGATGGCAACGGAACAGAAGCGAGAATCCACGCTGGAAACAAATGTTTCACCGGACTAACACAAAGCCGTTGGGAACGCGATGACTAATTTTCGAAATTTTCTACTATAATTATAATTAAAGAAAATCCATTATTATTACTCACGTCGAATCGGTCCGTAAAAATTCAGAATCTTTCGTGACCGGCGTTAAATCCAATACGGGTCTCTGGTAATTGTCCAACACTTGAAGTTTTATTCCTCCCTAAAAATAAAACAATAATAACAAAAAAAAAAAATTAGTAAGGATTGACATTACAGCGTATAAAACGCAATAAGTATAGTAGTATTATTGTTAACGTCCGTCCGTCGGTCGGTCTAATTAAACAAATAGATAAATACAATATAAAAAAAAATAAAACACTATCGAGTCGCCGCTTTGTAGAGAAAACGCGCGATTTATTTCAGTAATAATTGGACATTCTACCAGCAAAAGTGCAATGCACCCGTGTACCTTATGAGTATAGTAATACTCGTATTATCAATGTGTTGAACATAAAATATTTTATAGATATGCGTTTTTGTGAGCCGCCGCACCGTATATACACTCGGATTCCTAGTTAGTGTTGCTCTCAAAACTCCATCGGGTATTATGTACCGACCGGAAATAGTCCAGAGAAAGTGATGGAAACACGTATTGGTACACACAAGATTTACGGATAGCGAGAAAGAGAGAGAAAAAATTTAAAAAAAAAAAAAGTTAAAGAATAATATAATATTTATCGATAAGAGTGCCTTATTAATCGTTCGAGGCGATAAACGCGAAATTTACGTAGGCAGACATGGGCTTAATATCGAATCGAACATTATAGATACTCTCTACTCGTATATTATTATGATATTTTTTTACGCGAAATTCTAGTTTAGAGCTAAACATATTCGCGTTAAAAAATAAATATTAAACCCTCCGGATTAAATAATTATAGTTTATGTCCGCGATGTCACCAACGACGACGACAGGGACTTTTGTATAGTACTTCGTCCTCTTATTTTTCATTCACTATCCTACCCCTGCTATATAAGAGTTTTCGCTACCGTAACACATATCCACCTGTCTTTACCTTGAGCTACCTTTCTCCAGTTGTTCTCAACTGCCAAACATTTAAAATCTTTTTCCACCGACCACTACGTCAAGAAATCTTTATTCCATGGCTGCCCTATATGTCTCGTTTCCTCCTTTTCTCATTAATACGGCCTAAATTCGTATCCTTCGTCCTTTAACATATGTATTTTGGCATGTCATTGGTGTTACCGATGTTCCGCCAATGTTTCCATCAATACTTTACTCTTGAACGTTCTCTCGGCCGGAATGCTTTGTGCATTGTCGTCCATAAGAACGATTGTTCATAAAAAAAAAAAACCTTCCGGATATGGATCAATTGCGGGTTTTATCGACAATAATAGGGACCTCGTACACCCGAATAATGCGGCATAGTCCATAGTGATATAGAATTATGTTTATGTTAAGTGGAAAAGCCGGAAAATCAAATTTCAAAAAATAAATAATATTTAATTTACGAAATCGCCACTATTTACGTGCGAATTTGACTTTCATTTCGGAACACAATTTGTAAACTGGATTTAAATAATAATGCAATAAGGTATCTCGCACCGAGTAACCCAACAGTTAAAATAATTTCAGATATAATATCGGACGTTCCTTGTTTGAAAAACAAATCTATCAGCTTCAGAAAATATTGTAAAATTATTTGACAACAAAACAAGTCAGACTTTTTTGAATCTGCTTTTTTCTATACACCTATATAATACTGTAGTCTACTATCTACATAATCTACGTAAACGAAACGACTAGACGACTTGGCGTCTATACGAGTGAATCCGAAGCTTGGCAGCCGTATGCCAAATTTTTATTATAATATTAAATATATTTAAAACCAATAAATAAATCGTTACTATATTGTAATGATACATCATAATTTTTAATATTGTTTAGTTGTAAATATTATATCACATTATACTATCTGCAGCACCTTTATTATATCTTATTAGGATATTGTGAAATTGTATTAGTCACTATGTAAATTTAGATAAGCTAATATTATTAATAATAAATTATTATATTGATCGTCCGGACGACAGCACACACTATTTCCCATTTTTCTCTCCCGGTCTCTTCCCGGGCACTCTGGTGCATCCGGTGTTCAATCGTTCTCCTCGCGTGACCTCTCATTCCGCGTCAAGATCGACATATATTTGTTCCATTTTATGAAGTGTTTTCATTCCGTTATTTTTCCTAATTCACGTTTACATTCACAATTAAAAACATAATCGTTTTCTACGTCAATGCCACCGCTGAAGTCAATTCGTGCAGGAAAGGTTATAAAATCATTAGATGTTCCATTTAGAATTGTTCCTGCGTTCGTACAATGCAATAGGTAATTTAAACAGTTGCCAGGATTAAGTGTTAGATAATTTCATACTCCATTTCCCCGCATTATTATCTTACTCATTACAATATCGTCGTGTAATTGACAATGTCATAAACAAATATGTCATGGTTTCAATCAATACAATATGCCATCTTAGTACACGGCTGCTGACTTTTCGTTTCCCGTGGGACTATGCCGGGTGGTAGTAGTGTTATATGAGCGATCGGTGAAAATCTCGGATCTCTATCCGATGCCGCGGTAAAAACCAATAGATGTTTCGCTACGCTCGGAATCTAAAAATGTACTAAAATGCCATTCATACGGCTAATCGTTGGTTCGTGATTGAATAATCACTCTGAATAATGCACTTGTGTGCATATAATGATATATATCATTGAATAATATTGCGTAATAAAATTACAAAAACCGTTCGCATTGTCCGTAAACAAAAATGTCCGGAGCAAAACTTATACGGGCGCATAATTATTGTCGATTCCTACGTGACTGCACAAGAATATCGCGCGGAAACGTACGGATAATAACAATGCCCCAGCTACAACGCAACTACTTTATCTATATAAAACCATTTCGGAATTACAATTGGCAATTTATTCGGGCGTTTTTGTCCACTGTTCGAGACTTTCACTGCCGGTGCCTACACCTACAAAACATCTACAAACCGCCCTTACATAAACGGCTATAATTTATTAATAATAATAATACAGACGCGGCCGTATTCGAGTTGATTAAGTGTGGAATATTTGAAGAAAAAAAAAAACGCGGCTGCCCAAACGATAATGATGTCGATTATGCGTGGACTTTATTTCGAAACGACAAACAGACATTTTTTCCTCCCTATTTATCGTTTACTAAGACGTATGGTCCTAATTCCGACAGCACGTCGAAGCGGTTCGTCCGATTTTAATTTTGAAAAAAATATCGTGTTTCTCGACCACACGATGGAGAGATCGGTTGAATCACTTTTCGAAAAATAATTCTAGTTAATTGAATAAACGTACTTGGAAAAAAAAAAAAAAAAATCAAAATTTCACAACATTTATTTCTAAACAATAGAATTAATTGATGAATTCGTTCGAACGATCACTCGAACAAGTTCTATAGAATCTAGAAATATTTTATTAATTCTTATCGGAGTATTCGGACATTATACGAACAATTTATACGAGTAATTTTTATTTTAGATTTCGGTTTGCCGTGACAATAATAATACCTAATGATATTATAGTGTAACAGTACAAAAGTTTGAAATTTAGGCCGGTGTAGACGGATAAGAACAATAAACCGCATGGACAGCGCTGTGCGTATCCGTAAAATGTTCGGAAAAATATATTACTATTGTCTATACGAATCGAAATTTAAAAACGCCTAAAATATTTTATGGGACGTTCTGGGCAACGTAAACGTTTATTTTAAATATCAGATTTCGTATAAAATTATATAACCGCTAGTCAAATGAAAATAATAATAAAAAAATAAAAATTTATTTCTAAACAATAGAATTTATTGGTCAATTCGTTTGAACGATCGCTCGTGTAAGTTTTACAGAGTCTAGAAATATATTCTCTTAATTCTTATCGGAGTACGCGCCGGACCGTTGGAATTGGAAACATGTGTTAATGGTCCAGAAGAAAAATGACTTACGCAGCGTTTTTCCATGGGGGCACTAAAGTAATTGTCACCAAACATTATACTTTGAGTAATTTTTATTTTAGATTTCGGTTTGCCGCGACAATAATAATACCTAATGATATTATAGTGTAACAGTACAACAGTTTGAAATTTAGGCCGGTGTAGACGGATAAGAACAATAAACCGCATAGACAGCGCTGTGCGTATGCGTAAAATGTTCGGAAAAATATATTACTATTGTCTATACCAGTGATGGGCAAAGTACGGCCCGCGAAAGTATTTAATCCGGCCCGCCGAGGGTCCATCGACATGGATAGTATAGTATAAAAAAATTCCCGAAATATTCTGAAAATTATCAAAGAAAATAGTTTTAAATATATAAATGGATTGCCTCGGGCTGTGATTTTTATAGAGCACTGCCGAAGGCTGAAGTCCCAAAGATAATTGCTCACGCCCAGAAAATTATGGCTATGTTTGCGTCGTCTTATGTGTGCGAACAGACTTTTTCGACTATGAAATTGCGGAAAAACTCAATCAGAAATCGATTGACTGATGAACACCTTTTCTCGCTATTGAAAGTTGCTTCGTCACAGCTGGAACCTGCTTTCGAAAATATTATGGAAAATCAAAAACAATTCCATATATCTCACATGCCTATTATATGATTTAATAAAGCTTAAACACAAAATGCATTTTTTCTATAATGCTGGCCCTCCTCTAGAATTTCTTAAACTTTGTGGCCCCCCCATTAAAAAAGTTTGCCCGTCACTGGTCTATACGAATCGAAATTTAAAAACGCCTAGAATATTTTATGGGACGTTCTGGGCAACGTAAACGTTTATATTAAATATCAGATTTCGTATACAATTATATAACCGCTAGTCAAGTGAAAATAATAATAATAATAATAAAAAAAAAAAAAAAAAAAACCACCCCGTATGTAACCGTTGTGAACCGACGCAGGTCGTGCGTGCTACGCACAATAATTCGCAACGGTAATTAATAATGAAAACGTTGTCCGGGAATCTTTTATAATTTATTTTATTATACGATTATTACATCACAGCCGTCGTCGCGGAATTGTTTCTCGCACGGTCCGTCGCCTACCTATCGCCCGCGAAAACGCGTTTTATTCTAATATATATGTATATATAAAAAAAAAAATTTAAAAAAAATCATTATAGGTCGCGTGGTCTCTGCAACAATAGTGTTGTGTACAGTACGCCGATACAATAGCAATAGATTACGAGTAACTTACCCGATGCGGATACGCCAGATGCCACGTGACGTTAAACGACGAACCGGACATCAAAGAAGTTTTCACTGTGCCTGCAAAAACAAAAAAAAAAAAAAAAAACACAATTATTACGTATAATTATCATGTACATGGAAAGTATATTTCATTTGCAAGTAGAACAGAAAAAAAAAAAAGAAAAAAAGTAATTTATAAGTCCGAGGAATAATTCGGTGTTTTGTTGCCTTGTCGATATTCCGAACCTCTCGTCAACAATATTATTCGAACACTAGACGACCCAAGGGTTTTTTTTTTTTCATTTTTGTATTTTATTGGTCCCACAAGTTTAAATCGTCGAATATTATATTTCGTACATGTACGCATATATTATATAGTATACCTATGTCGTTTTGTTTTTTTTTTTTTTTTGTTTGCCGGGCCGCGTGAAACTATACTTGGCCGATAGCTGACAATCGGTTCTGTACATTTTATAAATATTATAAAAAAAATAAACAAACGGTATCGATTCGATAAGTTGTTGAACTGATTTCAGCGCTGTACAATTCGCAGGGCCTGTTTAACCCGATCGTTTAATTATAATTATCGCTATCGCGTAAAAACGTAATTTAATATTATTGTTAAATGTTACTGTTGCAAATAAACGCTACAGATAGACGATTTCCATGATTATCACATCCCCGTTAAAAACTGTGCCGTAACAATCATTATTTTTTTAGTAGAAAATTGTCCGTGTTCAAGAAATGAGACAAGAATTCGATTAATAAAAAAAAAAAAAAAAAAAAATTACGCTAACAATTGTTATCAACAGTGTATAAAGAACCTATAGCTATTTGTTAGCAGGGTTAACGCCGAGATATCTCGAAAACGACACCGGGAGTTTACTTGAACAGTTTTTACTATCTTAATAGAGTTAAATGGAATTTTCGAGTTTCCCAATAGTGTTGCCACCATTCGGACAATGAAATACGTTCGCGAAACGCAAATCTGTCCAATTACGTGTAGTCTTGCAATTTAGAAGATTACAACGACAATAGTTTTCGTGCAACCCGGGGCACTTAAACTAATTGATGATTATCGCTAGAGCTTTCTTTCTGCGGTATTTATGTGTCTCTGCGCGATCAATCGACAATGGAAATCCGGTACCTAGGCGATGGTTTACGGGTCGCTATTCAGGCCAATAAATCGCAGCAAACACTATCTGCGTACGTGTATTATTGTTATTTGTACGACGCGCGTTGAATTAAAATTAAAGAAAAAGAAATAATAATAATAATAATAAAAAAAAAACTACTCGAAAGCCATTATACGAACGGATCAAGACTACGACGCGCATATGTATATGCCCTGTGTCCGCAATTCGACGGTTTTGGACTATTCAAAATTCCAGATCGCGCGCTCGGTAGTAAAATAAAAGTAATGATAAATTAAAAACAATATCGTCGCATACGCGTATTATGCGCGCATTCCCGACGCGCGACGTGTCGGTAAATGTTCGCTATGGAATGTCGATTTTGTAGGTCGTTGTAGTCCGTAATATATATATAAAATAAAAAAAAAAATAAAAAATGAAATAAAAAAAATTATTATTATTATTATTATTATTATTATTATATTGCAGCGTTTATACTTAATACACATTATGCGCGTTGCGGTTAATGGATAGGTACCTTCTATACGAGTGTCGCACCCGCAAGACCTACTGACCTTTTATTTTCTCGTCGCCCACCGTAAGTATTATATACGTGCACTGTTTTTTTTTTTAAATTTTTTTTAAATCGCGCGCGCATTCCATTGTGTCGTGCGAATTTTGAATTTTGGAACACAAAAGCCGGGGAACTATATATATGTATATGTATTAATATTATTATGAAGTAAAACTTCAAAGCCTGCGGATTTTCTATAGGGTTATAACGGCCGAGTGACGCAACGCCGAGATATTACGACCGTGTGGGTTGTATAATAGTAACGATAATAACAACAAAAAAAAAAAATAATAATAATAATCGTTGAAATCCCGGTATTGTTTCTAATATTTCAAAACTTCGAGTTCAAAGCAAAGCGCCACTTTAATACCATCATATATATATATATATATATATATATATGTAGAATATTATATAGTTTCGACATCGACCGTTACAACCAGTGTTGTGATTTATCCTAGATAAATCTGTCTGGATGAGCATTTTGGAATCTATCTAGATAAAATGAATCTCGATAAAAAATTTAAAAGTCAAATGTTTAACTCATAGTATAAAATATTAAATACCTAACTAACTGTATTGTTTTTTTTTTTTTTAGTTAAAAATTCAAAATTATTTGTGATTTACACCCTTTGCGTTTACAGAGTTATTTTAACCGTTAACACTGTTATACCCCTGCTTTATTGTTCTCAACAATAAGCAATAAATAAAAAAATTAAAAAAATTCCACATATCTATTATCTTATCCGAGATAATTGAAGTATTTGTTATCTTTATCTGTATCTAGATAATTTTGCAACAATTATCTTTCATCTTAATGTTGATAAATTTTACTTATATGCGTCGCAACACTGGGTAAAACGGACAGAACGCATAAGACAATAAACGTTAGGATATATTAGAATAGCGGGAGATTTGTGGCCCAAAGTATGACAATAGTACTGGAAGACGTTAAAATAATTGCAATTAAGAATAACAGGAGGAAGTACAAGGAATCGTACACAGGCTTCACAACGGGTCAAATGGCTCAACCATTTGCGGTCGTGAATATTGGAAACCAGGAGGGAAGAGACCCCGTTTTAGGATTCAATATGGTATTTGATAAGTCTAGCTACTTGTGCACGGTTTGAGAAATATTATTCAGGATAGAAAATAATAGAGAGAAAGAGAGAGAGGTGGCAGTGTTCGCGGCGAAAACTGTAATAATAAAGTTATAAAAGCCAGACGAAGACGAAGAAGAACACAGTTCGACATCAACACCGCCGGCGTCACGGCGACGAACGTTTACGCACAGATATGGACCGACGATTACAATTATTATTTCCAAAGCGATTATAAACATTTTAATGTTCATAGTCGTAACTACTACAACTACATAATACAGGTAGAGCTGTACGGAATTCAATGGGTGTTTTTTTTTCCTCCTAAAACTTCCTCCTGATTATTATTAGTAATATAAAAAAAAGAAAATAAAAAAGAAAGAAAAAAAAGAAGAATGTGATCGTGTGCATCCAATATATTATATTACATGAGTTTAATATTATATTATATTTAAATATATATATATATATTTTTTTTTATATAAAGGGTGTCCTCGATTCTTTGTCACTGGACAAAATAAATTATACTATACAGGTGGCGAACGAGTCTGGCCGACTAAAAAAATATGCTGACACGATACATTTTTTTGTACAATTATTTAATTTGTAACAATTGATTTAAAAAAAAAAAAACTACATACAATGTGTAATTTCGATGTCAATATTAAAAAGCAAAAAAATGACAACGTAACAAGATAAGTGCCAGGTTTAAACAAAAAAAAATATCAAAACAAATTGTTTTAGTTCGCTTATTATAAAATACGAATAATATACGAAAAAAATTAATACATATTACTAATAAAGTATGAGAAAAACGTAGCATTATTAATTTCGATTGGATTGTTTTAATACCGATCGGTATTCCGATTTCAAAAACTATCATCGATGTCGAAACGAAGCAAATTAAACTGATTTAAAATAGCCAACTAACTACTACTAGGTGAAATGTTGGGAAGGTAGGATGTACAGGGAAATTGAATTGATATCATTACGCAAGGATAAATCATTGCAAACGATAAACGATTTTGAGCAGCATTCGGCTATTACACGTTATGATAAATTAAAATTAAAAATGGTATTATTATAACTGCAAAACGAATTGCAATATTGTTCGTGTTTTTAACGAATTTCAGTATAAATTTGAACTTAAACCATGATAACAATAATAAATTACAACATTTTTATCCACATAAAACAAAATAGAACACGATATTTTCTAACAGCTATTAATAATTACACGAAAAAATTTCAAATATTCAACAGACAGAAATGTACGTAATTTGTACGATTTCCGTCAAAACGCGAACTTCAACCGCTTATAAAAAAAAAAAAAGATTGTGAGTACGTATTTCCGATATGATCACACGGCTATAAGAAGAACTTAATTTATGGCCAACTAAAAAAAACAAATGCATTTTGAAATCGTTTATCGTACGCGTGTTTCAATTATATCGAATTTATTATATTTTATGAGGGATATAATCGGTTACTTCCGTTATGGAAATATATTAATTTATTAAATTTAAACTTGTGGTGATTTTTTTTTTTTTTTTTTTTTCAAACGAGTCACCTAAATGTTACGTGTATGTCCGTAACGTACCTACACCCGTTCAGAAATCGCCACAAACACGATACACTCACGCTATATATAATATACGAAGAGAAAAAAAAAACCGTATTTTTTACCAGACATTATCATACGCTATATATAATATTGTATATAGACTATAGTGGAGAACAGCACGAGTTTACCTTTATTTTTATTTTACCGCACGTATATTTATTCATTTTTTTTTTTTTTTTCATTTTTTTTTTTTATATATATATATATATTTATATCAGAAAAGGATAACCGTCTGGATCGTTTACACGTGCGATTACACAATACCATAGGTGCCTAGGTACAGCCCGTGGAAATGTACGCGATTTGCGTAGGCAACGAGGTGGTTTCTTGAACGAAAATTGTATACGGGTACCTATACGATTTCAAGGTCGGATAAAAGAAGAGGCGTTCTATATAGGTGCAATAACACACTATAGAATATTGTGCCTACGTAACTATTTATTTATTTTTTTTTTTTTTTAACGATAATATAGCAATGAAAAAATGCGCGTCGATCGTATGTAATATATAAGACAAACGAATATGTAACCGAACCGTACAAACAATATTTTGTATTTAAAACCGAATACCGCCAGCAAAATTGCATTATAAATGTGTCCGTCCGTTTTAAATACGCCTAATAATAAGAATAATAATAATTGTGAAATATCATCAACGTTCCTGCAGCAACAGTATTATATTTATAATAATACTGACACAAATATTATTACGTGAAAATTATTATCGTTATGGCGGATCGTTTGAAGGTCAAACAAAAAAAAAAATCGTATACATTTAAAAAAAAAAAAAAAACCAATACCTACCTGTTCGTCGTTTCTCCGCATATAAAGAAGAAAATAAACATAACAAATCCATTACCTATAAAGGTAAACTATAAATAATTCTCGAATAGAAAACTATCCAGTCAAATATATCTATAGGTAGGTACCTCTCGTCTATCGAAACATTATTTTTCTTACTGTCATTCGTACGTATATCATCAAGATTACAGTTTAGTTTTTTTTGCTCCGATTAACAGAATGCTCTAAAAAGTATCGTTACACGTGAATCTCGTAAATTTGGTTTGGTAATGTGGATTAGGGAGTAAGGTTGCGTTAATATGTTATCCGAAATCATTTTTGATCTTGTTAGTTCATCTACATGGCTGATTTTCGTTGTAATTATCTCGATAATTGGAGAAAAAAAAAACCGTAGAAAAAACAGGAAAATTCACGGCAAGAATTTGCTCCGTACGAGACATGGGCCAATTTTCAAAACATTTTGGTATTCTTATGAATTTTTTTTTTTATAGACATTATTTGGTTTTATGTGAATAAAATCGATTTGGCCGAGTAGAAATGTTTGAAAATCGTACTCGGAGTTCATTATAAGTTGTACTTAGGAGTTAAAAAATAAAAATAGTTGAGCGTAATGTAGTAGTGGTTTTTTTTTAAACGTTTAAAAATAAAATTTTAATGGAAATCGTAAAAATCGCGGTATTTTGCATTTTTTGCGATTTGCAAAGTGGATAGGAGTATACTTTATTGATGCAGTACTACATTATATATGGACATACCATTATTATTATTATTATTATTTTACGTTCGGCATAGATGGTGCTATTGGTTTTAAATGCGGACATTTCAGTTTCCGGACATGGTGGATTATAAAAATAATAAAAGCTAGGAAAAAATAAGAAAAATTATAAATGCGATGTGTATAGATATAACGCTCCTCTATAAATACGAATCAAACAGACCAAATTGTATAATATTTTTTAAAATAATAATAATAATATGCACAATAGTATGATTTATTACTCGACTGTCGGCCGGTATAAATATAGTAACGATTTAACCGACCGCAGACAAGTTGACAGTTACATATGTACAAAAATACCGCCGCCGTACACGCACGGTGTTTCACAAAGAAAGATTAATGAATTAGGCTGACGGAGAAGAAAACGATATGTAAATAAATACGGATAATGAGGAAAGTCGAAGAGATGCGACGGACCGTTAAAACCACGATTGGTTGTGATTCGATGAATCACCATCAACAATAAAGTCAAAAAACGAAAACGTGATTTTATAAAGTGAAAAAAAAAAAAAAAAATTTAAAAAAATAGATTTAACGTTATCGATTTTAATTCGTGTACAATATAATTATATTATTATTTTTAACGATTTCGCTTATCGTCCGATATGAATAAATCCTTGATATTAATAGAAGGAAAAAAATGCACATTATCCTAATTCGGTTTGTAGTCGTGTAGAGAATACCTAAATCTAATATGTGAACTTTATGTTATTATTGTTAAATTTACGTACAATTAACGCCTGTGTGATTATGACGATGGCACAGGTTACCCGATGCCCTCGGCCGTTTGTTTCGAAATTAACAAAAAATTAATAATTAAAAAAAAAAAAAAAAAAATAGGCACAGGTTCCCCGGCGCCCTCGAGATTTAGTGTTTTGAAAGTAACAAAGGAAAGAATTGGGCATTCGCACTCCAAGTTATTAGTACGCCGCAATCCCGTCGTGTTTTATCACGTTCGCGTGAAAACTATCTCGACATTAAGGTTCTTGTAAATACTTCGACGGCCTAATACGACAATAATAATTACTATATTAATTATTTATTAAAAAAAAACTCAATTACGCCCGGCCGGAGAGTGGGAAAAAAGCGCACGCACTACAACACACACAGTACGGCTGTAGGTAAACAACTCAAGAGTGATATTTAATATTTAAAATAAGGCCAAACAAATTGAATTCGATTAATTCGAAGAATCGTACGCGAAACACCGTGATTTTTACGATTTCCATTAAAATTTTAATTTGAAACGCTTTTTAAAAAAAAAAAAAGAAAAAAAGTTTACTACATTACGCTTAAATATTTCTTTTTTTTTTCTTTACTCCTAAGTACCACTTATGATGAACCTCGTGTAGAATTTTCAAAAATTTCTGCTACGGTTAAACCGATTTCATCCACATAAAACCAAATAAAGCCTATAAAAGGTTCACAGCTCATAAAAAAAAAAAAAACCCAAAATGTTTTTAAATTTTGCCCACGTCTAGACCGGACGTGTGAATATATTAATAGAACAAAAATAAAACATTGAAAATAATGAAATCGGTAAATTACCGTGCATTTTCCCGGTTTTCCTAAGTTTTGTTTGTTTTTTTCCGCCAATTATCAAGATAGTTACGAAAAATCACAAAAAAAAAAAAAAAAAAAACGACCTCGCCGATGGTAACTAACTAGATCCGAAAAAATGATTTCGGAAAACATATTCCAGTAGAAAAGATGTTTACTGACAGAACAAAAAAACCGTACACACACACACACACCACACATCGCAGTAAAAAACCAATTGATTGCGAAATATACGAGACCTAACCTACGAGGATTGGAAAAAAAAAGCAAAATTGGACCGTGTAACGGAGACGTTATACGAGTATATATAATAAATACGTAATATTATAATAAACGACTACGGTAAGTTATATGTATAGGCGGCGTTCGATAACCGTTGCGTAAAAATATAATTTAATAGATATCGGACGATGGGTTTGAAAATCACGAGAGTGCGTACAGACCTACATAGGTATAGGTGTTTCGAAACCGAATAATATTATTATTATTATCATCGTCGTCGTCGTCGTCGTGGTGTCGACGAAACGCGTTTCGAAGAGAGAAAATCATCGTCGTCGTCGGGGCGTATAGGTACGCGCATCGAGGACACACCTCGCGCGCAGCCAAACTTTGAGGGGCCTGTAAAATATTATAATAATACAAATAACGGCACGCGTGAAAGTCTATGCGCGCGGCAGTTCGGTCGGTAAGTGGACGCACGCGATCCCAAAAATAAAAAAAAATAAAAAAATAAAAAAAAAAAAAAAATTATACATACTCGTGTATACAGATGTTGTATACTCGTACACCCGGTATACGGGGGGACTTTCACTGGTGCGCGAGGCGGGCCGATTTAAATTGTAACGCGGAGGCGCTTTCTATATACCGCGCCTATATATTATGCGATTCCGCCGACGTCCGACGACCCAATGTCTGCCGGCAGGACGAAGAGTATGTAACAACCAAAAAAAATACGAAATAAAAATCGAATTCGCCAGCGAATAAAACGACAAGAGCCGAGAGCCGTGGCACCGGCGTCGTATAAAAGCGTTCAAAGTGACCCGCTTTTCGGCGTGTATTTTCAGGGATCAGCTTGTCAACAGCCTCTAGGAGTTACAATACAATACAGTCACAAGTTATAAACCGCACTAAACGGACTAAATGTATTGTCGTTATACGCGTACGATGTCCGTCGTTATCCCCACACGAGTTGTTTTATTATTTGCAGAGTTCAAACGACAAAGTCGTATATTTACACCCAGTGGCGTGTTTAGTGTGGGCGGAGGGCGACTGGGGGTTAGGCAAGGTCAGGTGCCGGGCGCTGAATTTTAGAGGCGGAGAAAAATTAAAATTATAAAGCGTCGATTGCTGTTTGCGTAATGAAAAATAAAAATTTACTATTTCCTCTGACAGACATAAAGACCGTGTAAACCATTTTCGTACCGCCTATACGGTTCTACCGGGTTATATCGTCAGCAAATTTAAACCAAAAATCGTAAGTATAAAACTGATATAACCCACTGGCAAAACGTGTACCCGCCTCGGCTCATTTTTTTTAAATTTAATAGAATTTAAAAAAAAAAAAATTTACTACACATGGGTGTGTCACTGTTTTAGGTGAGCAGTTGAGAATGTAGTATATAGAGTCCACTGCAATTTATAGATTGTCCCTCGGGTGTCTTGTGGACGATTTTTCGTTATCAGAATGTTTTTAACGAGTCTATTCACCTATATGATAATATACAATTTTCGGTCGTAGAAATCGAGATATGAAAATTATTATTGTTGCTTGGGGGTGACCGTTCCTCCTCCATTGTCCCGCATAGACAAAAGTGTTACACTTAATGGTGTGACTTAATGGGCCGGCAAATGTCTAAACACGCCACTGTTTATGCCTATAACGTTGTTTGCCCGCGGGAAAAAATTACGTTTACGATCATCATCACGTCGTATTATTACCGGGGTTCTGGTAAATACCAGCCGGCCGTATCGTAATGAAAAAAAAAAAAAAAAAATTGAAAAATATATATATATATATTTTTTTTTTTTTTTTAAATTGGACTTTATTTGAAAAATTACAATCTGTACAGTGTGTACAATAAGTAATAAGAATAATAATTTACAGACAATTAACATTTATATACACAGTTGTGATACCTCGTAATAATATTATTAATAATTTGTTAATTTGTTGATTGTTAAGTTTTCAAATCAAGCACCTTTTGAGGCGTCTGTTTGGGTTACCAGGAAATGTTAGTGAAGCTAACTCGTTGATTAGTTGGTTGGGAATATGTTGAAGTTTGGCGTGGAAGCGTTTGTAGTAGATAGCAGCAGTTTCATTGACGGGAGGTAATTTAAGGTCGGAATTTATGGTCGCATTTGAAACAAACCCGGGTGCACCAGTGATTAATCGTTGACAGATGTTTTGAAATGATCGGTATAGTTCTTTCGTTTGAGGTCTTTGTGGAGCCCCATATTACGATACCATATGTCCATATTGGTTGAAGAAGAGTTTTATATAAAACGATTTTGATGGGTATGGTTAGGTTGGAACGAAGGAGTGGCCTTAACAGAAAGAGTCTGGAATTAAGTTTCTTACACTTGTCTCTGTGATGAAGAGACCCGGTTAGGCGCCTGTCAAAAGTAAAACCGTAACTTCGTTCGAGTGAGGAACGAAATGATGTTGTTGGTAGTTATGGGCAGTTGAGCAGTTATGGGGTCTGAGCGAGAAAGAATGACGAAAGAGGACTTCGATTCGTTGATTTTTATTTTCCGGTTGATGAACCATTGAGAAAGAGTATTTAGGTGAGTTTGTTAATACATATATATATATATATATATATATATATATAATTACAATAATATCGTAACCCGTCGAAGAGAAATACGTCCTCGTCCGAGGCGGTCGTATATACGTTTTCTATACGGGAATTCCGGGGGACGGGACAACAACGGCGCGTTATAATGTTTTGGACCGCGGCGGAGAGAAAACTTGTCGTGAGCAGTTGTACGCGGCGTACGGTTTCTCCCCGCCGCCGCCGCTGCCGCGCGCCGGTCACGAGCTTGTCGTGGGATCTTCTCGCCGGCAGCCGTGAAAGTGAATATTATTATTATTATTATTATTATTATTGTTATTATCATTATATATGCTTATACTGTTCGGCGTAGTCCATTGAACATGATCATAATTTTGTTGTGCCTACGGCGGCGACCCTTGACAAAAAAAAAAAGAAAAAATTTTAATAAAAAAAAAGAAAAAACAAACGACCCGGTGGCTAATGCGCGGTGACCTCGGATCCGCGGAAACGCTATTCGACCGGATAGGTTCTTTACGACGATTGTAATAAGCGTACACATAGTCGTCCTCTGCGGAATGTTTACAAGTACACGTGACGTCCGACAAGTTGCCGCTTTTTCTTTCCCATATAAAAATCGCGTGCGGGTATACCTGTATTACACGTATCCGAAAAGTGGGTCAACCGCGAACGAATTTTGATAGAATTAAATATTGATCGGATACCGTCGGATATGAATTCTGTATTCCCGGGCGAAAAATAATAATACGATTGTTGTTTGGCGGCGTTTATTATTTTTTTTTTTTTTTTTATAAAGAATATTTACAATCTTTGTTTGAACATTACAATAAGTAAATTTGATAATTTATGTGCAATTTTCACTTTGAATAATATGAGGAGGGAGGCCAACCACCAACGATGGAACCCGACATGATGTTAATTTAGGTACGTAGATCTCTAGAATATTTTCTCTTGAGCCGATGTATGGGATTTATGGGTTTTAAGATTTGCGATACTAATGGGTTAGTAGTTTAAAATAAAAAGATCTGTAATGCTTGGTGGCTAATTGGTCAAGTGTCTCGATTTTTAGGCCAGAGTGCAGTGTCAAGTTGGATACGAACCGAGGTGCGGGGGTTATCATACGGAGAGTAATAGACTGGGAATGCTTGTATAGTGCGAATTCGTGACGGCTCAGCACAACCCCAAATTTGGATCGCATATGCCCATATTGGTCGCAAATGGGATTTATACATATTAAGCTTGGTATGCATTGGGAGCTTTGATTTTAGAATCGGACCAAGTAGGTGTAGTTGGCTGTTGAGGGTTTTTCTTTTTAACTTAAGGTGGGGGGCCCAAGTTAATTTTTTATCTAGCGTAATGCCAAGATATTGGCGGCGTTTCTAAAATCGAAAAATTGGTGCGGTACCGTGCGAACACGTTTGCGAATATCTACTCGAAAAATGCAAAATACAACATATAAGTTTCACCCGGGAAGTTTTCGATTATTAATCTGTTACAAGGATCTCAAATTGTCACTTACTACTTGGAGCCTCCACCCCCTCACACCAAAAAAAAAAAAAAACATTTACTTTGCATTGAAATCCGGACTTTATAATAATATAGAGTATTATGAACGATTCCTAATATTTTCAAAACGAAACTGAACAGTTTTGTGCGCGTCGACAAGTAACTCTTTTAAATCGTTTTATTATGAATTTAATTTCCGAAACGTGTAGTTTCCGAATTTTATTAAGTACCTACACGAACAAATAACTGATTTTCAAACAATAACATATACTGCCGCCAGTGCAATAGAAAAAAAAAATAAAAAAAAAATTACATAAACGAAACATTAATCATTTTAATGTAAAAATAGTGGAATATCATCACAACAAAAGAATAGGCATGTATCTATTGAAAAGTGTACTGTTTTTCCCGCATTTCCTGTAGGTATTTTGGAAAACGGCTGAGAATTAAAATACCCGTTTGGCGACGATTCTTTCCCAGGACGTGTGAAATCTTGTTGAACAAGTAGGTGCGAAATGAAAACGAGCGCAAACGAATAATTCACATAAACCTATGTCGTCGTTATATTTCGTTCGTTATACTACAAGTGGGTGCCCGTTTCGAGCATATGCCTAAGCAGAGAGAAAGAGAAAAGAAACCGGGGGAGTCAACGAGGATTTTTTTTTTTTTTTATTTGCACACAACACTTATTATGATTTAATTTTGTATTCACGTACATGCCGTTTATATAACTCGTACAATTTGTATACTCGGGCGTGACGATTGATTTCTGTAGAATAATTTCACGTAAAATTCATAAACGTATTGATCTAATAACACTATACACACCGTGGGCACGATGGCAACTTTGTGAGATTAACTTTGTGTACAACACTGACCGTGGTGATTGTATCGGTTACGCATAACTATTAGCACAGATGTACCGTGATAAATATCACTGCCGGCTGAATTATCTTTACGTGAAATTTCAATATTTCCAACGGTGTATAAAATGTACACGCGCAATTCACCGCCGGAATTCGTCAAAATGCCATCGTACACAGTTATTTGGCTGTATATATATACGATACACACTATACGTATTATTATTATTATTATTTTATCGATAGGGGATACGTTCTTTTTTTCCCGGTGGGGCGGAACGACCATTGTATTGGGTATTTATAATATTAATATAGATAGATAGACGTCGAAATCTTTTTTTTTCGATCGAGGACTTGATAAGTCAACACACGCATTTCTCCAGCAGCGCGTATCGCATCGTTCGACCAAAACTGGTATTCGGTGACGAGAAAGTGTAACTGAACCATCACCGGCACCGGTGAAATAAAGAAAATAATTACATACACACGGACGCGCGCACACGCGCATTAATTAATCTAGAAATTTTCTGTTTTTTTTTTTCTCTAAACGGGATTTCAAAGTGTATTAATCACGCGACAGTGTGTAATATATTCTAACGATATAATCCGTACCGGAGCCGTACGCCCGAATTGGTAAATTTTTCGGTTTCGGTCCGCGGGACCGTTAAAACGAAAGCGTGCGCACGCGAGCCACGCGCACGCGCGTATCCTCCGGTGACGTACGTGCTTATTAAAATACCCGTCGGATGGGTATGCACGGGTGTACACGTTTGTCCAATGAAATATCGCCGTATTAATATTAATATTTTCGTAAGTTATATCGCGTATTATGCAACGGGCCATCGCCGTGGACGTGCCTCCAAAACGGAAATAATAACATATCAAAAATTAATATATATATATGCAATAAAAACAAAATTTATATGTAGAAAATGAACAAAAAAACAAAGCTTGGGTTGTGTGTGTGTGTGTGTGTGTGTGTAAATACGACCGGTTTCGTTTTAGAAAATCGTTATTGGGCACTAACTGGACGGCAAAAACGAAAAAAAAAATAATACGCCAATTAACAACAATAAACTTGGAATTTAATATAATTATTATGTTGGTCCCGTACCGGTCGCCCGAAATATTTCAATAACGGTGTCAGTACAACCACATCCGTATTCTTGGGATATATATAACCAATCTAGATAATGGTTATCTATATAGATGAAAGAAAACTTGTGGTTATCTATAGATAACTGAAAAGATAAAAATATTATAGGATAATTCATAAAAATAATAGGTTCTTAAGAACGTAGGTAATACAATAACTTTTTTTTGAATATGAAAAATATATTTGTATAGTGATAAAAACGTAATTCTATGACATATTCGTGGATTGCCAAAGTTAGAGCGTAATTAAAAAAAAAAAAAAAAGCGTTTTTAGAATGACGATATTATAATATAGGTATCCATTATCTATCCGTGCCTATATTTATAAGATAAAGATAAGATATTTTCATTCTATCTAGATACAAGATAGTATGTAATTATCTAGATTGGCATTTAGATGATTTGTTTTTTTTTCTAGATCATCTCAACGTTACCTATATAACCAGTGCTCGGATCAGGGGAAGGGTGGCGGGGGGTCGCAAACCAATTTTAGGATCTACTACAGAAGAGAAAAAGAACAAGAGTCGATTTGCAGACGCGATTTTAGCGGTTTCGGTGACCGTTTAAAATATTCCTTTAGATAAATAGGCGAGTAGATTGCGCGAATGGGGTGCCTAATTAATATCTCAAAAGTATAATATTTAGTCGTAGAACGTCGAAAACACATATAGTTACGGGTGTACTATTATAATCGTACGAATGCATATTTTTATTATGGCGATTCGGTCTGTAAAATTTCGAATCGTACGCCCGGTGGTCATATTATAAACTTTCATATAGTATTTGACCTGTTGTATATTGTTAGTCTAGTTATTAAAAAAATAAAAGGCTGGTCGAACATTTTAACGACTATAATATCATAATAATTATGTTGCTGCGCAATATTATTGCGTCAACTATAGTGTCCGAAAATATTAAAATATAGAGATATTGTGGCGATCTTTGTGTACGAATTCGATTTCGTAAAATTAATCCTATAACGTTATAATTAGGTTTTAAAAGAATGTGCACACATACGCGATTGAATAATATAATATGGAAATCATCATTGGGATGTTACAATGCAAATTAATAATAATAATAATAATAAAAAATAGAGAGTATAAATAATAATAAAATAACGAAGTAGACCAATTTAAGAAATAAAAAATATGTATATAAACGGGCGAAAAGGAAAGGAAAAAGTAACTATAAACTGTATAGGTATATTATGTTATTATATAGTCGGTTGTAGACGTACGAGTTTTTTTTTTTTTATTTTATTTTACACGAGAACACGCATTATTATTGCGGTGTTCCCAACGCGAGTTTTTTTCTTCTTCTTCTTCTTCTTCTTCTTCAGAATATCACATCGTTTAAAATAATAATATTGTATTGGAAACAAATTTGTTGCCGACCGAAAAGTATTGCTCTTGTGTCGGGCCGGGCCTCTTGAATGTATATATATATATGCGCACAGGTTGGTGCGCGTACAAACATCGTGTTTTATAGGTATAGAGGGCCCCCTTTCGCTTCTCACGACCAAACACTTATGGGAAAAAAAAAAAAAAAAAATGAAAAAAACTTTACGACCGATTGTGGTTTTCGCGTAGATATTAAAAAATAAACATAATAACAATAAAAGAGAAATATATAGGCGGCGTACCCATTAAAGCCGTACCCGGCGTCTTCGGGTGTTCGTGTGTATATTATTACGGAAAACGGTTTTGAACGAAAATAATATACGGACTATATTGTAATACGGCTTTGTAGTCGCGGTTAGGTTCGTAGACGAATATTCGTATATTATTATTTTGTGTATACGTATAGAAAAATACGTTCTTACGGGCCGCAGATAATATTGTAATCCCCGAGTACCGATTCGAAATATAATAGTAATTCGGCCGGTAAACAAACGGGCGGGGTCCTCCCGAGAGAGATTGGTTATTTTTTTATTATTATTATTATTATTATTTTTTTACTTTCGGTTTTAATACTTACGGCCAACCGACTGCCGGGTAACACGTTATAATTTAAGTTCCTGGCATTCCTTACGGAATACGTTCAAGGTTGTTATCGTCTTTGAATATTGTTCTCCCGTAACGATCGAGCGCTATTATGGCGAACGACCGGCCCCACACACAATAATTATCATAATAATCCACGGGTACGCATATACGTATTTAAATCGTACGTTAAACACACGACTATGTGTAATAATACTTATATTATTGATATTGCCGTAATAGACGCGAGTTTGCTCGCGTATTTATTACGATATATTTATTTACACGTCGACGTAATGTTATCGTTATAACACTAGTCCCGTCATCGTTTCACGGCTATTTCAGGTATTGCTTCGGCTTTGGTCGCCGATAATACCTAATCGATATTCATCGAATACGACAATTAATTAAATGCGATGTTTTACAATTCTGTTCTCAAGACCGGACGTTAAGACGGCATCAGCCGCGGATGTTGGCCATTTCAGAACTCTGCGCTTATGGAAAAATCGCTTTCTATACAGACCCCGGGGGGGGGACTCTTTGTTTTATTACCGTAGATAGATAGATATAATAATGAACACCGGTAATAAAACGAAATAATTGTAGTCGCGTTAACCGATTAATCGCTATAGACGGCAGTAATTCAGTGGCGGATATATTTTACGGAAATACTCGCGTGCCGCGGAGAAGTTGATTCGATTTCGAGGTCAATCGTTAATATCCTTGAAAAAAAAAAAAAAAAAAAAAATTAAAATAAACGAATACAACTTTCTATTGACACTGTAAACTGGATTATATAGGGTAAATAGCGAGAAACGTTCGTTTTCATTTTAACGGATAGGTACGGAATATTATTGTATCTTCATTAGCGAAACGAGTTTGTAATAAAAATTTAAAAAAAAAAAAAAACCGTTGCAATGAAAAAAAAAAAAACGATTTCGAACGGAGCTCGGTAAACTGATAAGGTTATATATATATATAGTATTAATCGTGTGTTTTTCCGCAGTCGTGGCCAAGGTAACCCGGGTCAATCGACAAAATTAAAACCGACGTATCGTGATATTTATTTTTTTTAAATTTTCAACATAAACTTTCGGTTAGGTGTAACTAGAAGGAATAGAAACGGTGGCATATCGAAAAATCCGCATACCGTTTAAGGTACGGCCACGAACAGTTTTTTTTTTTTTTTTTCTTTTTCCCCCCCTGTAAAAACGAATAATATAATATGTCGTCGTTTACACCCGGAATCTCGAAACGAAAAAAATACCAGAGCCTGTATGTGGGAACACTGCGGCGGTGTGGCGCGTCCCGAATAAACCGGACTCGTATTATTATGAAATATTATAATCGAAGGGGGAAAGTGGTCAGACGGGATTCCTAAGGCGGACAAAAATCCCGCGTCTCGTCGTAATATTATATTTTTATCAATGTATAGGCATACCGTTTCGGTGGTATGTCTTCTATAAAAACGGATTACAGCCTATAGAAGACGGCCGTGCCCGTACCCATATAAAAGTGTTGAATATTTTTTTTTTTTTTTATTATTATTTTTATTATTTTATTTTTTTTTTTTTTTTCTGATTACTTACGGGTGAGCCAGCAGTCATCGAGACCAATGACGACGCACTATTGTGTAACACCTGTTTTATAGTATACACTATACTCGTATATTATATTATAGTTAAATCACTTTTATATACCGCGATGTCTATAAAAATATTATATAGATATATGTGTGTGTGTGTGTTTTTTTTCCATCGTTGCAACATAATGTAATAATATTTTGTGGTATACCGATTGTATATTATATATGTACGCGAATATTGCGTTAGATTTTTTCTTTTTTCGTTTTTCGTGTAATAATTTAATAACAAGAGACGACAAATTTCAAAAAAAAAAACACCACAATAACAGTAACACGCATGATAGAGAAACTTAAATAACACCAAGTCGTTCAAGTAGGCGTGTACCTTCTATCGATTTCAGTGGCAAAAAAAAAAAAAATAAAAAAAATAGACAATACGAAAAGGAATTTTTGAACGCCAATTGAGATAAAATACGTATTACGAAATCAATTAATCGAGAACAATTAATCGAGAGATGGAGACCGTCTCGTTGACGTTATATTTTTATTGATATAATAATTTTCTACAAATCTATACGATAGTTTAACAGACAAAAGGGGGGAGGGGAACGAGTTTTTATTGCTTCGATTGGGCGCTCGCGGTATTTAAAAAAAAAAAAAATCGTATTAATAATTACGAATCCAATCGTTGCAGATCTATAAGAATGTAATATTTTATTTATGTTACGAATATTGCGTAATAGACGTTGCCTACTTGGCTCTATATAACGCATTTTCTCGGGCGTTTAAACCTTGGCCCGTGGCTACACGATGAACACAATAAATATACGAACGAGAATAAATATATAACTGTATATCGATATTGTTGTTTCGATATGGATATACGAGTATTTTCATTTATAGATTGAACTCGAATAATAATTATCATATACTGAATAATAGTATAGCAACGTTTTCCTCTATACATGTGTTTTTCGCTTTGTCACGAATACTGTTATATGATGTTCCTTATAACATGTATTCAGTTGATTGCATTCGTATCGTTATTATTATTATTATTATTCCACAATGAGCGAGTACAATAAACATTAAACAGTATATACAGTTGCATCCGTATACAAAACATATTTCAAATTAAAAAAATCTAAAACGCGTATACGTCGGTTTCGTGCAGACTTTGTTCGCCTTTAGTTTTCGTTACTTTCGCTTATCGGCCGATACCTGTAGTACCTGTAATGCGACGAAAAAGAACATCCGAAAACTAATACGTGATACGAAACTTTTGGTGTCCGATCGTGAACAATTTGAAAAGTACGTAACGATGACAAAAAAAAAAAAAAAAAAAAAACAACAAACTTTGTGTAACGTAATTCGGTCGTCAGATAACGTCGTTTCGAACGTTTTCGTTCGGCGAGAAAAGAATTCAACGCGCCATACTTTTGCGATAAAATAACTGAAATCGGTTTTGTTGGAAAACACGTATAAGCGCCGTCAATTTTTTATTCGTACGAATAGATGTATAAAACTATAACTTGACAGCCGAAAGTATATGGTAGAGTCCCATAAGAGGTACGGAATTAAGATTGACAGCTGTGCATAATAACTAAGAAGAGGACGAATCGAATTGATTGGCCATCAATTAATCGTAATTAATTTCAAATAATTTACACAAATATTGCACGGGTCAATCGATGTAAAATTTTTACCCTCTTGATATATCTTAATGGCTGCCGGGCATCGCGTAAATTCGTAGAGTCGGCTATATCTATAGTTGTTTTATATTTAGGTAAGAGCAAAAAAAAAAAAAAAAAACTATTCTTGCAATGTAAAACAAAAACCTAAACCTAATATATAACGTTAAAATAACGTTGTGTTCTAACACTGGACAGCCTCCCTCTTCATGTGTTCAGGTTGTAAACATTTTTTATGTATGTGTTCAAATTTGTTTATTATGACTTGTAGCATAGATTGTAAATATTCTTTTTAAATAAAATAAAAAAAAAAAAAAATATATATATATAACGTTAACTGTCGGCCGGTGTGCTCTGTGAAACTTTTTAAGCTTATAATAGTTGTATACTATTCGAAAAATCGTTATCCAACTAAAAAAAAAAAAAATGCGCAATTATCGTGGTAACGAACTAATTTTTTTATACCTTTATCAAATACGAAATTAATCTTAAGAAATACACTTCGACGTTTCCAACAAACATCAGACAATAATACAATATCATAATACAAATACACATTTTACCCGTACTATAAAAGTAAACTCGATCTCACGCGCACGTATCGCTAACATAATAATAATTCTCGTCTATTATAATTTATTATTTATTTATATACACGCAAGCGTGTACTTATACTGGTTTTTTTTTTTTTTTTTTTGAACTGATTAATCCAATATTGTATTACTCGTATTATTCAAACTCACAAACAAGACGCGCGTGTCCTTCGGCGGCGGGCCTGTGCGCCCGATCGATTACCCCCTCGGGATATTATAATAATAAAACCTCATCTGCCTTCGTCTATAATAAATATTATTATAGTACAGACGCCCTTTGTGTGTACGTACCTACCTGTATAGGTACGCTGGCGTTATGAAACGAAATTAGTTATTTTACATCAGTAGGCCACTTTGTTACGTGTGCGTGCGTGTAACCTATACGACGACTTTTCGAGACAATTACCCGAGAGAAGATATTTCGTGAAAAAAAAAAAAAAAAACTATATATATATATATGTACTTGGCGGCTGCACACAATGGTATGTACCCATCATTGTTTGCAACGCAATTATAATAACTTATACATACACTATAGTGCGGGTATCGTATATGAAAATAACATAATAATAATATCATGTACCTATATTATAAACGCTAAGAGGTACGAAGAACAGTATACATTATATATATATAAAAAAAACAAAAAAAAAAAAAATACACAAACAAAACATCAGCTGTACAAACACCATCAGACGTCGAACTCTGGGTCAGTGGACCGACATTTTATTTATTAATTAATTAATATTGTATACGCTTTAAAAAATAATGGAGGATCGCGAGTTTAAGAGAATTGTTATTTTTTTTTTTCGGTAAAACAACCGTCCATTGCGGACTTAGTATTGTTAAAAACTACAGAGAAGTTTTTACTCTGCAGGTTAGGTTTCCCGTTTCGTCCTGCACAGGGGCATAATCCGCTCTTTCTCTCTCTCTCTCTCTCTCTAGACAGTCACCTGCCCGAGGAGAGATAACCGCCCAAAACGCGCGTAGTGTTCCCTAGCGGTTGCCCGTTCGAGTGCCAACTACGCCCAGCGTTGCTGAACATCAGTGGTCCGACGAGAACTGATATATTCAACGTGATAGAGCCGACAAGAAATGTATGACAAAAAATAAAACAATTGCGTGTATAATGTACTAGAAAGGTCTTGCAGAATATCATCGGTCCAGCCAAGAATGAAAGATCGCTATCTTTCTTTGGAAGATGGAAGAATGCAGAATTGTAGAGCTAGAAGCCTTGTTCAATAGAATCCGGGAAAGGAAGATAAGAAAATAAAAAGTATGTGAAATAGTGTGTATCAAAATTGGTGTTGGTCTTGCGGCAAGACTAAGGCGGCCTCAATAACTACACTCGTACTAAATGTAGTTTTTTGGAGAAAAATAATTAGCAAGATTGCAAAACGCTTCATTGAGATGGTCTTGGTCTTGCTAGTGTAAGAATGCCAAACGGCTCTGGGACTAGCAAGGCCAAGACCAAAATTAAGTCCGCAAGACCAAGACCAACAAGTGTAAGAGTTTTGCAATATTGATAATTATTTTTCTCCGGAAAATTACGTTTGTTACGAGAATAATTATCGAAGCCGTCAATAACCAAGGCCAATTTTTATCGTCGCTAACGCGGAATCACTCGGAGGAGGTTCGGACTACTGGAAAGGTAAAGTAATGGATAGTGATGGTAAGACGGAGGATTGCGCATGAATTTGGGTGGACCTTATAGGCATTATAGAGGCCTAGTGACTGGGGAGGACGGAGAAGATTATTATACTTAAAGACGCTCACCTTTGGGCATGCCGCAAGGGCCGGGCGTTCGGCTCGTGTCCAGGAAGTCGAGGTCGTACGACCGGGCCGGCGGAAATGTGAGGGCCACGTGGCCCGCGGTCCTGCACGCCAAACATACCAAAGCGGCCAGCACTAGTTTCCACGAGTAACAATTGAAGTTCATGACGGACGTCGTCGTATGGCTGGTAACGTACTCAAACTATATGGTAATAGTCGAGCCCATTTCTCACCACCTGAATAATAATAATAATAATAATTATTATTATAATTATAATATTTTTTTAAAAAAAATACATATATGAAAACGTTAAACAATCCTGTGCAATTAATTTTAAGGTTGTAACGGTTTATTTTTTTTTTTTTTTTTTTGTTGATTTAAAATCACATATACCTACATATAATATATTACATGCGGATTTTCATCGAAACACAATTCGAAATATTACACGTTCATTTATCTCATCGAGTCTTTGCCTGTGTTTATGTGCATGTGTACAGTATGCAAATTAGGTTCGCCCCCTCCCCGTTTGGGGCTTGTCAAGAACCGCTTTTGTATCGAGTAAAATAACGATAATCAGAAACAAAATATTAAATCGAGAACGATTTCCCGTTACATAGCTTCTATTTTTTTTTGGACCGATCGCTGATATTTTATCGTATAATATACAAACATGACGTAATACATTTATTACATTTATAACAAAAATGCGTTTGCGCACAGCAGACGAAAAGGCCTTTAAAATGGACTTTAAAGGTAAAACGCCTATTATACAATTCATAGACGACGACAAAAGTTACAGTTATTTATAAAAAGAAATAAAAAAAATGTAAAAAACGATTTTATTGTACCTAAGACAGTGGCGGCTAAGACATTTAGAGAATTGTAACGAGGCCAACGAGGTCGTATAGTTATAGAAATTTTAAACGCCTTTTAGGTTGTGTTATTACGGCTTTTATTAAATGCAAATCAATTAGAAATCTACCGATTCGAAAGACAATTACGAGATAGTAAAAAAAAAAAATATATATATATATGAATAGATAACGATAAAGGTTGTTGAACTAAATAGCGAATACTCCGTATACACTACACCTCGTTTGCATTTTAAATCATAAAAAAAACCAACCGGTCTTTAAAATATAATATTACGCGTTCGATAATTATTATTACGCGAATTAAAATCACGATAAACATAAATATTGACCGTGTATAATAATACGGAGTACAACACGCCTTTGGTGTACGACGGTGGATAATTTAATTTAAATCGGAGACATTATGTCGACCTTGTTCTATTGAAAAAATACTCCTCTGCTCTCCGCCCCGCGATTATATATATATATATATATATTGGACCTCTGGACCGATCGCCTTGGTCTTTTTATTTGTATTATACATACAAGTTATCTTGATATTTTGCCATATATTTTATATGTATAGGTGCACCGGTACGGCGATATATTTTTTTTATTTACATTTATTTCTTTAATAGGTTAATGGGGTATATTTTATGATGTAATTACACACCAGAGAACCGTAACAGAATATTATCGGATACCCTCCTAATGACGAGTCCGACGAAACATTCGATACTCGCAGCGACAAAATGTACAAACAGACGACACAGATTGAGTTGTTTATTATTTTTATTTTACACTCTGTGAAGAAATACACGTGTGTGAAAGTACAATTATTAAAGAATGCATCCATTGAAATGTGGTGTTACCGTAAGGGTACGCTTAGGTGTTGTGACGGCGAAGTTTTAAGGAAGATTTAAGAGAAAATGACAACTCTGGCAAATTATAAAAAAAAAAAAAAATAGAAAAGATAATTCGATTTGTCACGTACTATTACGCACCGTGGTAGTTTTTCGAAGTTGGTTATTGAGAGAAATGTAGACAAATTGGAATTTTTCGGTATAATTGAAACAAGACCAACGGTGGAATATACGTATACGGCAGATGAAAAGTTGTCGTGAGACGAAGGAATTGCCTGGAAAGCTGGTAGCCAAACAATCGAAGATCAGTAAAAGAAAACAATCGGTCTTAAATATGATAAAATCACGCTAAAAAATATAACAACGCGCGTTGAAAGCGTAATATAAACTGAATTACTTTGAAAAGCCATTTTTTTTTTTTTTTTTTTTAGTCAGCCATATTAACCTATTAATTAAAATTACTATAAAATACTAATTTGTTCGTATTAATTTTACTTAAACAAACAAATAAACGTTGTTTCGTGACATTAAATATTTTGTTGTGACTTATCTTGATAAATTTATCTAGATAATATATCTTATTCTACTTTTATCCCATCTCGACTAAATTAGAATCTTTATATTTATCCGAAGGTTATCTAAAATCAAAATAATTATTATCTAGATAAAATATACTTAAACTAAAAATGTTACCCGTATACAATATTATTATATAACAGCATACGTATTACTTATAATTGAAAATTCAAAGTTAATAACCGGTACTGACTTACACTTACATTTACAGAATTATTTTTAACCGTTTATATTGTTATCATCCTGCAATTATGCAACGGACAATTAAAAAAAAAAATAATAATAATAATAATAATAATAATCTTTTGTTTTGCCTAGATATATTCCACTTCTCTGTTATCTCATCTGAGATAATTTAAATTCTGTATCTGTGTGATCTCGTTGACGATTTTCGATAAATTATCGTTATCTTTACTTATTTACGTCTCGGCACTGGCCGATCGGCGGATACGCCATCCGAACCGACTTGGCCATTGTCGGCGTATCAAAACAAATCAACAATACGAAATCGCTTTGCTTTTTTTTTTCATAGCAGCAGTAAGCAAGCAGCCAGCCAGTCGCTTTATTCGTAATTGAATTAACCGAAACGAATTTTCTCGTGACTACACAAACATTGACTCGGTATAGTTCAATTGACAGTATTATATTGTATTTTGTCGAGTGTCGCGTCGTCGTTATATTATCCAACCGGATTAGAAAAGATTTTATTATGTTACGCAATAAGTCAACAGTCGTATTATTATAGGTATGTATACAACAAGTTACATACGATGCATTTAATAAAAACAGAATCGAACGCAAAATGAAAAAAAAAAAAAAAAAAAAAAAACGGTTACATTAAAAGTAGATAGTCGACGTAGAGGTATACCAAAAAAAGAGTAGAATCTATATTATATATATATATCAAATTTATAAAATGCATAATACCTACATGTTCGTGATTTCAATCGGACGGTGTGTTCAAAAATAAAAATATCGTATTTGGCAAGTGTTTATTATTTTTGGTACAAGTATGAGTAAATTCGATGACATCAACGTAATCTCAAAACTAAAAATCGAAAAATAAGTCTCCACATATAAAATGTATCTATTTTTCCTCATAATTTAAAAAAAAAAAAACAACGCGATGTGTTCGTTCGGATGGCGCGAATGATATTGTCTATGAGATTATTCGAATAAACGGTGAAAGTTTGGACAATTTTTAAAATATTATTTTGCAGTTTGCGGATTGCTTCCGCGCGATGTAATGGATTTAACAGGTTTCAAAAAATTACCGAATTAATGTCCCGGGTACGAGACGTAATTGAATGTTGTATTTTAACTTTTCACTATCTACTAAATTGTTTAACAAACACGAAGACATATAATTTCGTTAAGATATTACAACTACGTGGTATATTTTCTAATATTAATTTTCTATCGCCCAAGGACGTCAACCGCGCGAGTTACATTTTTTCGAACGATTAATTTTCGTAATGTCCTCAAAAAACTCGTATTCCTGCGTCGCACTAAGTTATTTATATGATATTATATATATTAAACGCACGTTAAGAAGAAGGATATGGTTTAACGAATTCATTTTTTATATTTCCACAACGTTCTTAATAAAAAAAAAAAAAAAAATACGAGTACACGATACGAACTAGGTTATTTTAACATTCTATAGGCATACGCGAACCGAGAAACGAGGAAACTATATATAGTATTTAGTTTTACAATGATAAAGTGGTTTTTAACGCTTTTTTTTTTTTTTTTTGGTTTTTTTTTTATTATTTACAGCAGTAGTAAAAGTTAAATTAAAATTGACCGGTATACATACGGATTACGGTTAAAAAAAACACCGACCGAATGGAATGAAGACATTTACGGATTATCCGTGTTTTTTATTTGTTGCAAATGTGTAACGACGATTTCGTTGGTATGTGTTAT
Source organism: Tuberolachnus salignus (assembly GCA_956483605.1). NCBI lineage: Eukaryota > Metazoa > Arthropoda > Insecta > Hemiptera > Aphididae > Tuberolachnus > Tuberolachnus salignus. Next base: position 13,807,843 of record OY101432.1, on the reverse strand, counting down.
AAGAAGATAATAATAATGCGTGAAGAATTAGACGTTTAATGAGACAAGCGATAGCAACCCGAGTAATAATAAGACACGGCATCGAGGATTTGGGTAGGATCGAGTTGTAGGAAAGATATTTGAGAGAATAAAGCAGCAAATTTGGAAAAAGCTACAGATAACCGAAGGGTAGACAGATGATAGATGGGGTAGGGTTTGGTTAAAGTACCAAAAAGCCTACGCGGTAATAGCTGTATAGTAAACTAGGAGAAAAATATTTAAAAATAAAAATATTCCACGAGCGGTTAAATACTGTATTTATTTGCTTAACGCGTATACATTATTATTGCAATCGAAACCGCAATCGCGGCAAAAGGGTTGACAACCTTGAAAGTGCACTAACCTAGACACAAAAGACACGGAGATACGATTATAATAATTAAAAACGATACGGTCGTCGCCGTTTTCTACGATATCCAACTCGCAGTGTCATCTAAATAATTATAGACACTCGGCGGATCCGCGATATTATTATTTTTATACGGCTGAGAAATTTCGACGTTTCGGCGATAATCTTCACGTGCGACATTCTTACGCTTCCTATAGCGGATACGAAATACTATATAGAAAACGAATGTTATTATTCTCTCTCTCTCTCTCTCTCTCTCTGTTTTTATAATTTTTATTTTTTTTTTTTTCTTTCCGTCGTCGTATCGCTCCACCATATATATATATATATATAAAATACACACGAGTACATAACACACTCGTAAGTTGTAATAATTATTGCCTAAATCTGCCCCGAAGCCGCTTCTTTTTCGATTTCGTAATCATATTATATATTATCTATACTAATCGTTTCCTGGTCACTTGACCATACATATATTTTTGTATGTGTGCGTGTGTCTGCGGCAGAGTAAGTATATATATATATATATATATATGCATACGAGCGATAAATATCTTCTCGGATAGTACACCGAGGAATGCGGCCGATTGTGTTTGTTACATGTGTCGTCACTGCGCCAACGACTTGTCATTTTTTTTTTTTTTTTTTTTTTTTTTTTTTTTTTTCTGGGACACCACACGCGGGCCACAGATCAGTTTTTTTTTTTTTTCGCAATAGACGCGTAAGACGTACACGGGTACCTCCTATACGAAAATCCACGACAGTTCACGTATAGTGACAGTAGGAGAATTGTGTGTGTGTGTATGTCATTAGCCAATAATATTATGCCGCACGAAGAAATCTGCGACCGCGCCCGGAGACGCTGCATATAATATTAATAATATTCTTCTCTCTAAACTAACGTTTTCTACGCGATGGCTTCTGCAAATATATATATATATATATATATATATATAATATATTTATAAAATCAAAATGTATACAAGGACGCGCATTCAGTAAAAACCGCTTTGGCGAAATTCGCGTTTTCGTGCGATTTCCGATTGTTCTCGCGTTTAGTTTTCCGTGCGCCGCAAACAAGGCAAATCCGATTTTCTCGCATAGATTTATTATATAACGTAGTTTATTCCGGTCGAATTATAAGACAACTCCGAACAATGTACCGGTGCAAAACTGTTCGACAGTGAACGGTCTCTTTATGTCCAAATCGGTTTTATTATATACGAAAAAATTAACGCGATAGTTTTATTCACTAGCGGCGGCCCGCGTTAAAGTCACCAACCGCTGCTCAGTGGTATGCCGCGCTGGCACGGCAGATAGATAGTAGTATTGCCTACCTACCGCAATTTACAAAATGTATCTTTCATAGTTTTATCATTATACTCGTTTCGATATTATTATTGTATACGATTTCTGAATAATGGATTACTGCAACTACAATACAATACAATGGTGAGGTAATACTGTAAGACAATCGGTATAAAATATAAAAAAAAAAAAAAATATTGTGATGATGAAATTATACAATATATACGGGCGGTGCAATTATTGTTAGATATATACAGGAACAATATCTGCAATCTTAATGTCCAATTTCACTGCGGCTGTATTATTTTATTTAAAATTAAAACGATGGCGATTGTAAACAAAAAATTTAAAAAAAAAAAAAACCCCGCTTATTGCATAAGATGTTTTGGGCTTTTACAAATACCCATCCGGTAAAGTAATGTTTCATACATTTAACATTATTCGATGTAATGACTATTAGAATAATTTTCGTATTATACTATCGTATACTTGTATATATTTATTTCACGTTGTAGTGGCTAGAGAGATTTCAGGAACGGAACATATCGAAGACGATCAAGTGTAGAAGATTACAAGAGATCGCAGTCAGAATCCACTTTTACGCGCTGTAATATTTAAGGCTGGGCGCACACCCGAAGAGCAAAACTACTCCGAGCAGCTCGGATCAGCTCGAAGCTGTTTAGACATCATTAGAACATGTGTAAAGTAATTGACGCGTGCACACTAATCAGTCAATATCAACACACGACAAGACAAAACAAAACATGTTCGGTCTTGATCGGTCCGGTTCTATTTTTGCTCCGAGCAAAATACGAAAACTAAAGTCACTTGTTTATCAATTTTTCAGCAGGAGCTATACTTTTACGAAACTTTGTGTCTTGCGATCTTATAGTCTCGCCGATTGCATTTAATATGAAGTCGAACGTTGCTGAACTCATGCGAGTGAAATTTTTTAATTTAAACTCGTCTTCACGTAATTCGGCCAAAAAATTTAAAATCGTTTTATTTTCTAACCGTTTTTTGTTTATTTCAGGTTAGGTTAGGTTAGGTTATTTTTTGTTTATGAAGGATTGACGGGTGTGTGTGTGTGTGTGTGTGTGTGTGACGATCCCGTCCCGGTAACCGGCCGATAAGCCCGAAATGAAGAATAACCGCGCTCGTCGGAATAATACGAAATTTGCAAGCAATAGAATATTACGCCCCGGCGAAATTTAACATACGTAATATTCTATCGCGTATTCGAATATAATAGACACGATATTTTGATGATAATAATAATAATTATTATTATTTGAGGGTATAAATATAGTTTTATGCGATCGGGACAATCGGCAGTATAAAATATAATATTATTATATCGATCGAATTATCTATATATATATTTATATCTAACAAGTTGTCAACCGACGTGCAATTATGTTCAATTTGCAAACTCGCGACAACCGGTTTTTTCCTGCGGCTATTATTATATATATATATATATATATATATACAGATATAGATACGCCTATATAGTCGTCGAGATGGATCTGTAACGCGAACCGGATTACAATATCGCTCGGCGGTCAATGGTCGGCTGGTCCGCGTACGTACACTTTACCTATGCTCGGTGTACACGGCCACATGGAGCATAACAGCACACCGCATGTCATATCGTCCCGTTATTCTCGACCGTGTACATATAATATATTATATCGTATATTGACCGGCCCGAACGGATGCTTCGCGGCAGCAAAAAAAAAAAGAAGAAAAAATTACTTTTTCTTATTATTATTATTTTTTTTTTTTTGAAAATTATTTTCTTCTCGTTCGTACAAGCGAGATGCGATGGCTATGAATATAATATTATTATCGTCATCGTGTTCGGCGGACGTTATATTGTTTTCTGGTCGTAGAAATCGTATTGACTATAGGACATCGGTAAATGTTAATAAAAAAAACGATATAATAGGTGTAATATACACCCGCGTAGAGTGAAATTAAATTCAACGACGATGAGATATTAGAAAAAAAAAACAAAAACGTTATCGAAACCGCCCTCTTAAATAGAAAACCGTAAATAACCTGTACCTATATTGCCGAATGCGATTTTATTTTTAAGTACCGTAACACAAATTTCGAGTATTTTTTTGAATATAATTTTAAACGGTTTCATTATATTTTACTATATGCGAATTAGGGTAATACAGTCCCGGCTTTGTCTTCTTCTTCTCTGGTTTCCCTGTGGACAATCCCATCTCACACCCAATCCTCCGTCCTTCTCTGCCTATTGGTTTTTTTTCTTACCACATCGGACCACCACCAAGTGACCTGAACCGCATCCTGTTTTATTACGTCTTTATTTCGTTCTGAGCCTACCTAGAGGTCGTTCGCCACACGGATTCTGCTCAATCGTCGTTTTTTTTTTTTTTATAGCTTATTCGGAATCCTGCAAGCATATGTTCCACCCGTTACAATCTTCTCCACTTCGTTACGTCTCCTATCCTTGTATTAAATATGAACCAAAAGGCCTCTAGGTCTGCATTTTTCATCCTTATCCACTCTCCACAAACTCGATCCTTGGTCGGCCAGAAAATTGTTCTTTCTTGTATCTTGTAACTTGTCGTACACGGCCAACGGGTCAGTATTATTGTTATCCGTACAATAAATATTTACACGGAAAATAAAATTATCTACCAGACGATTGCCTATCGTATCGACGAGCGCGGGCGGCGGCCGCAGCCGGTTTCCGCCAAATGCATACCTTAATGCTAAATGTATACATTGTCATAAAATGACAAATTAGTTTTTAAAACGATTGTCGTAATAGGTACGTTAAAAAAAAAAAATAAATAAATAAATAAATAATAATAGCGAATAGAATTATCTAACGATCGATTTATCGATCTTGCAAACCGAATGTAATTCCCTCCGATATACTATCGTAAAACAGCATTAATAATTATTATAATATATTCAATATTATTCGAATGGTATCCTAGATTTTTCCATTCGACCGAAAAGGGAAAGGTTTCGGTATGGTTTTGACGGAATATGTAGAATATTATTTCAATCGCCAACGACTTGGAGATGGAGATTTTAGCCGCTACGATTCACTATATTCGTTATGTCGAAATCAAATACCGACATTCGTGAGCGTGAAAATAAAATCGTCATCGCGCACATTTCACACGGATAATATGTGTACGTTTGAGATGAAAAAAATTAATCTAGATATAAATACCCGCAAGACGAACACGATAAGAAGTTCATCGAAAGCGTTTAAGAAAAATAACAGAAATCGCGAATGCACCGCGATATTAAAAACAAAAAAAAAAAAAAACAAAAAATAATAGGAATTATTTTTTTTTTGTAAATTTAAAAATGTGCAATGTTGTGATTGTATATATTATCGCGCACGGTGACTAAAAAAAAAAAAAGAAAAAAAACCTAAATTAGATGCATATATTGCTCATAAGGAAAAAAAAAAAAGACTGTTGTTAAGACACGGTCATGACATGGATTTTTTTTCTCGCTTTTTTCTTAAATACAATCGTAAATTTAAGGTTATTTGCGAGTCACGATTTTTTAAATAAACAATAACTATTGAATTATTCTGTACGCGATTGTTAATATATACTATTTAAAAAAAAAACGTACCTGTGTAATTATTTTACTAGGTTATGATAATAATAATATAATAGTTAGGTATATAGATTAAGGATTGTTACGAAATCGTATATACAATTCATCATAATAATATATGTCGTACAATTACATATAGACGAGGGGGGGATATAAACGTGTTTAATTATTACCGCAGACTCCGACAAAACGTTTTAAGAACTCAATATAAATAAACACTTACAACATTAAAAAAAAAAAAAATTAAAAAAATAAAAACACTTCGCACCGTAGGCCAATGTTGTAAGTGGGAAGGCAGGGAAACCTATATGTAACCATATCGTTCTGGTTTGGTTTACACACTGAAAGCAACAATGAAAAACATTGCAATCACGAAAACGATTCTAATAAACGGAGCTCGGTTAACTGCCGGGTATCTAGAAAACCTTATAGAATAGAGTAGTAATATTAATATAAATAATATAAATTTCGCGTATGTTAACGTACTGCGGGGAAAAAACTCCGGGACTATTTTCCCTAATCGAAAAAATGTTTTCCGAAAGAAGAAGAAAAAAAAACAAACGCGTCTTAGAGTAAATACACTAATATAGGCTTTTCCGCTGGGCATCCAAAACCAGAAAAATATATAATTAAATTAATTATCTATAATTTTACACTGAACGATTTTTCTTCTCTCCGGCGGCACGAAAAATCGTACGAATAAAATATACACATATAGGAAAAAAATGGTTTTTTTTTTTTTTCAATTAAAAATATTATCTAACTCCACGCGCAATGAATCGGCCCCGGGTCACTAATTGCATTGCCCAATCGCCGGTTCTGCATAAAAAAAAAAATAAAAAAAACGAGCTACTGATGGTTATTATTGTGTCACACCGTCAATCTCGCCGCCATTACGGTAAAAAAAAAAAATAGATACGCATCTGTTCGTTTTGTTCAAATCCAATATTATGTAGGAACGTGGTTTTTATTATTGTACGTATACACACACACACACATATATATATATATATAGGTAGTAAGTATAGAATGTAATTATCGTCGATTTTGCGCAACAACACGCGCGATGGAAAAAAAAATACTATATATATATATACATATTGTGTATCGTCGTGCACTATGCTCGTCTATTATACAACTGCAGCCTCTGCTCTCGCCCTGTTATAAAAAAATTAATAATTCGACGACGTCGGGAGGATAGAAAAAAAAAAAAAAAAAAACAAAGGAACGTCCATCGTCGATATAACATTAAGTCATGCCTGTGCAACGGTAGTAGACGATGGGAAGTTCGTAATTCCTCGGGGTTGACAAACCGTATAATACGTTTTCGTTATTAAAAATTATTGAATAATACTTCGTGTTTCAGCTGTTAAGTTAGATTATTTAAATTTTTATATTTAGTGAAAATATATTAGTTTTAAATCGTACACATATATATATATATATATATATATATCATATAAATTATAAAAAAATCTATTTGTTTGCAATATTCTGATCTCGTTCTTTCGATTATCAAATTATCTAAATAGAAAATCATAAAATAATATTCTATAATTAAAACTACATACAAATTACATTTTGAAAATGTGTTTTGTGTACTTCGCGCGACGAGAACAAGACACAGACGTATAACAGGCGCTATAATATTAAAAACTAAATACTATAGTATGTACTCGTATTTTCCGTGTATAATTTAATACTATAAAATTGTTACAAATTACTTATGAATACGTCCGCGTTAAGATAATCACAATTGTCCATTTATAATTTATATTCCCTAATTTTGTTTGTTGGTTTAAATCGTGAATGTATTTTTAATTTATTAGAGATTTTATTTGTAGAAAACGGTAAAAAAAAAAGGAAAAAAAAACCTTATACGATTATGTTTTTTATGGCGTTTTATACCACTATACTGTATTGTACGTTTCGGCCTAACCCGGTGTACCTATAAGTTATTATTATCTATTTGAAGGTTTCAAATGCCAATGTCCATCGGCCTACAATTGGTTTAGTTGCGTACAAATAGGAAGGCATGGGAAGTCTACGGATATTTCCATAAGAATAATTGAAAACAAAAAGCGTAAGTTGTCTTTTTATGTGCTCGGTGTGAGATCGGGCCTTTCGATAGAATCCACAGGTGCCGCGATGGTCGGGTTGGTCTGTTCGACCGTGTCGGCAGGAGGGACCCCACACACTACAAATACAAAACGTCTCACCGAGAGTGCGCCCGGGCACGTTTCGCGTTTACCGGGTACCTCAGTTGTGCGGGTATTATTATTATTATTATTATTATTATTCGGATACAATATTATATTGGCAACGGCAATGACGGAAAAAAAAAAAATAATAATAATAGATAACAGTTTCGTAGTACGATTCGTAGCGCGAAGACGGTCTGGCCCAATGTCTTCCCCCTTTCCCGGTTCCCTGATAATATAATTATTATTGTTAATTCCGCCGGTCGTTGGTAAAACGATTTCTACCCATATGAAATATCGTTACGTTCCGATACGTTCCAGCTGTCCTACACGACGACGTGACTACGCTTACAATATGATTTAACCCGTACGGTATATAAAAAAAAAAAAAAACTAATAAAAAAAAAAATACCCGTAATACCCAATAGGTCCGACGACGAAACAATAACAGTTATGCAGAACAAAAAAAAAAAAAAAATAATAATAATAACAATAAACCGTATACCTGTCAATATACTGTCGAACGTGAGAAAAAAAAAGGTGTTTGTGAACGGGAAAACGATATATTCGACTGCGCGTTATAACCGTTGCGTTTTTTCGCGTCGGTTTTCGAGAGAGAGAAAGAGAGAAAAAAAATAAAATAAAATAAAAAAAAAATCAAGTTTGTCAACGAACGATTTTATGTGGTCGACGACGGGTACGCGTATAATAATTATCACCGTCGGTGTGGCCGGACAAAATCCGGCGAACGAAAAGGGGGGAAAAAAAAAAACCATTACATACCGGTGTGGTATACGCGGTTGCACGTAGAACAATAATAATACGACGTAAAGAATTATCGATTTTGAAACGATCCAACAAGTTACGTATTTAAATTATTTATAATATTATCGACGACACCTGCAGCAGCCAGAGCGGTAAATCAGCAATGCCGGGAAGCAACAGTATAGTTTGAAAAGTAAAACTATTAATATGTTACTTTTTGTTCGATAACTTTAGTAGAAAATAAATAAAATTTTAGGAAACGACTCGGCCAGAAAATAAATTTAGACTAAATTTAATTTGTTTTTATTTAAAGCGTTTATTTCTCGGCGAATAGTACGTATTGTTTTTTATTGAATATCATCAATACAAAACACATAGGCTATAGAACACACACATGTGTGTGTGTGACATAGATACAGAAAATCGCATGTGATTTGCAGCTTCCAATTCCATTAAGGAAAAAAGTTATTCCGTCGAGATCACAAACCATTTCCCGGACGAAGATATAAGATAATATACAGTTTAAGGACGTATATTCTCGATTGCGTAATGCAGATTTAAAATCTGATTCTTTTCAATATTATATACGATGCTGTGGCTAAAAAATTAGCCTGTGACTAAACAAATTTCTGCTTAGAGATCAATATTGGCACGAGCGGGCTGTCGATTTTCTCCGGCCCGGCAAATACGAATCGAACCGGCTCGTCGCGAACCACAAGTCATATTAAGCACAGCTTAATAGGGCGAAATATTGGGAGTGATAAAATTTTAAAAACATAAATAAAACGCTGGGAGGGTAACAACATTAAGGCCGAAAAAAGAGACATTACAAATTTAAAAAACACAGAGAAATCTTTTACAGGACCATCTCGTAGTCGAGTTGACTACCTAAAACAGGGTTACTACAAGTTTAGATTTTTCAAATTCCCTGGACTTTTCTCTGTCGATTTTTAAACAACTTTCCATGCCCAGTCATGATAAAAAAAAAAAAATGTATAATAATAAGAAATTTCTAAAAAAAAAAAAAAAACGTGAAGGTAAAAAATAAGTAATTCACAATATTAAAAACACTCATGACAGGGATTACATGAAATACACAATACAATTGTTTAGCATATTTTGTTTTAAAATTTTAGAAATTCCGGTAAAAATCAATAAAATCCCCGATTGTTTTAGAATTGCCTGATTTTTATCAGTCTAACCAGACTTGTAACAACTACGTTAAATAATAATAAAAAAAAAAACAAATACAATGATCCAGAGTGGACGGTTTTAAAGTAATTTATTCGTGTATTTAGGTACTTCCTAAATCGGATCGATTTAATAGAAGAAAATAAATTTGAATTGAAAATACCTATCTAAACCAACTTAATAACACAAGTTGTCTCTATGAAGCGAATTGCATTTGATCCCACACATAAAAGGTACCGAGGTCACCGTATCCACCACCACCGTCATTTCTTCGTGACACGCCAGTTAGGTACCCCATATACCCTAATATTATAACCTCTGGCCACTTTCTTTGCGGCCAATTCCTTTTCCTCGCCAATCTAATCGTTTCCCCGCACACTGTCCACACGCCTATGGGCGTATTGCTAATTTCCATCATACAATATCCTCCGGCTCGCGGGTATTCCATGACGTTCTCGTTTTCTAAATTTGTCCATTTCATCGTCCGCGATGTCCCAGAACGCCGAGCTCGCTAAAAGTCTCCGTTTTATCCTCGACGGTGTCATTATTCCTTTTCCTTTTTTTTTTTTTGTTTTTTTGTATCGCACAACACGCTGCCCCGCCACTTTCCTCCGTTTCGTTCGTCCTCTACGTCGGTCCTACTGTGCCGCACGAACCGACATCTTTTTACTTACGTAATTCCACAGTGTCCGGAGTACAACGATTTCCGGAATCGGGCAAAACCCGTAGTAATTTGTAATTATTATTACTCATACTTAGCTGCTGTCGGCTGCCAGCGGCATTCGCCACGTACCGAACGTGTTTCAGTTTACCGTTCGGCAATAATAATTCCGTACGTTCTTAGGCGGGCGCATAGGTGCCTAACCTTGCGGTGAAACCTGTGGCGGAGAGTTAGGGGTTAAAACTCCTCCCGGAATGCCTTCCGTGTACGTTTTGTTTTTTTTTTTCTTCATTTCTCAAGACGAAGTTTATTCAATTTAACCGATTATCGTCGTTTTAGGAATGAGAATTTCAAATGTCCCCCCTCCACCCATAGAAATACTTTTTCCGGCTACGCCACCGGCCTAGTATCGACTACCTACGACAATAATAATATTAATTATTATTCCGTTTAGAACAAATAAACTGGGCGGTCGGAAACGCGAATGCCGATTATTACAATCGATATGAGTACACCCGACTAAATGCGATTTCGCCGCACAAACACGTAATGCCTCTGCGCGTAGCCATTAAAACAGACGCGCATTGAAATTATTATTATTATTACTTCTTTCGAGCACACACGGGTGTATTGTGTGATTTTTTTTTATTTTTTTTTCTACCGTCTACAGTGTCGTTTGATTATAATAATATTATCACGACGGACCGTATATAATAACAATAACGCAATAATAATAATAATAACAATAACAATAATAGTATAATTCGATAATAAAAAAATAAAAATAAATGTTTTTAATATTCGTCAGAGGTAATATTATATGATTCATAGTATATTTATGTAAACTACGTACAGGTGGTAACCTGACTTAATATTATTATTATTATTATTATTATAGACTATATGGGAGGGGGGAGAGAGACAAAGGTTTCAGGAAGACAAAAGACAATAAAAACTCCATCTCAATCCTCCCTCGAAAATACTCGAGGAGACACTTAATACACATATATGATAAAAGAAACAGAAAAGAAAGAAAAATAGCCAAAACCCGTTTTGATATAGGGGTCGCGTTTTCTCACCTGTTAGACGTGGTCGTTGTGGCGGCTCGTGGGCGGGGCGGGTAATGGGTAACAGAAAAAAAAACGAAAAAACAATACAAGAGGTGCGTCGGCGTCGGCGGTGGCGGCGAACAAAATCCGTAGTAATTTATTTTTATTATTTTCGTTTTTCTCGGTTATTTTATTTTTAATTTTTTTTTTTTTTTCTACCAAACAACACGCGGCGGCGTGTGTACAAACAAACGACGACGACGACGACGACGACGACGAAATAATAATATATAATCGTATCGAATCGGAATTATATAATGCGAAATACCGCGGTGGTGGGAAACGAGCGGCGATTCCCGGCGGGCGGACGTGAACGAACGAAACGTTTCGTTTCGTCACCGGCGGCCGTTTTTTTTTTTATTCTGCCGTTCGACGGTTTTACACGCGCGATTTATAATAATGTGCGACGGAACACGGAGCGAGGCGTTACGGCGCGGAATACCTGACGGAACGACGGCGCGGACAAGACTGGCGGCGGCGGCGGATCCGTTTGTCCGGTTCCCCGGTACCCGTGTGTATGTCGCGGGTGCGCGCGCGCCAACGTTTCTTGCGCGTCGCGTAGTAGTCGCGCGTTCCTTCGCTCGGCGGCCGGCGGACAAGACGCTAGACGGCCGCCGACACGCGCGCGCATGCGCCGACGCCCCGAGCCCGTACCCCGCTGCCTCTACGCGATTACGTCGTCGCGGTCGCGAGTTGGAACGCGCCCTAAGGCACCGGGCCGACGACGACGACGCCGCCGCCATAACAATAATATTAATATCTTACGCACGCACGCCACGCACCACGCACCACGCACCACCACAACAACAACAACAACAACAACAACGATATACGCGACTTGTATAGTACGACGGCGACCGTGATGGTTATTGTATAGGCAGTACGCGTTACCGGCCACCGCCGCCGCCGCCGCCGCCGCCGCCGCGGCGTAAACAACGGCATACCAAAGAGACAGACCCGCGGCGCGCACGCCGAAGGACGTTGCTCTTGGGGCCGCGTCGCGTATACGGCCGGCGACGACCGCGCATCGCTCGCCATCACGCCGCGCCGTGTTTTTATTTGGACATATAAACTCATCTAGGCGGTAGATATATTTTTTTAACGTTTCCATCTTATCCCAATCGCACTCTCCGGGCCGTTATCCGAGACAAATAATCCGGATAATAAATATACTTTTTTTTTTTTTTTTTTAAACCGTAATACAGTGGTTCTCATCCGGTACGACGTGGGTCGAGTGTAGGGGCGACACGAAATCCTCAGGGAAAATAATACAAAAACGAGCGTTATTCGTATACCATTGTATTAATGCAGTTGCCGTCATGTTAATTGCCTCAGAACAGTGTAACAATTCGTTTATACTGAACGGCCATAGGTACTGCAAAATTATTATCTTCGTATTAAGTCAATTTATGTTATAGATCCGATAAATACGTCAGTTTCACATGCGACAACGGCTCGCTTTTTCCACCGTCATCCCTTGAATTCCCCAACTTTGTCAAAATCACCCGGGTCAAATTTCTCGTCAAATGTTCAGATTTTATACAATTATTATAATTTTTCAATATTTTTATTATTATTATTTTTTTTTTTTCAATTTAAAATATCAATGTTTATTCAATACTAAAGCTAAAATCAAATGTGTAAATATTATTTGTCTGCGTACAGTATTTTTTTTTTTTTTTTTTTTTAAAGGCTAATATATTTCTTCAAAAATATACAGCGTAAATTTTTTAATATTTTGATGTTAGGGAGACGTGTTGGATTCTTGTGGATAAAGGCGATACGAATCCTTAAAGGTTGATAACCACTGCTGTAATATAATAAATTTTAGTACGAACCTAGGACGTTTTCCACTAGTCGACATCCGCCCCTCCCCGCCGCCGATAAGACTTTTCCCCTTGAAATATAATACTAAAGGTATCTTTTATATTGTCTAGGCGAGGTCTGGTCGAGACCCGACCGTATTTTCTGGGCGGTAGTGTTGAACGGATTTACAGGATTCCTCTCCCGTGTATTTAAAGTAGGCCATATAAGTATTGATTGCAATCAGTCCGGATTTTTTAAGTGAGGGTGTTTAAATTTTGTATTTAAATATACTATTTGTAGCGGGAGGGTGAGGGGGAGAGGGGGTAATACATCCTTATCACTAAACAAATTCTAGAATCTAAAACGATAAAAATGCCCAACAGCAGCTGGTGCTTTCATATAGGTTACCATCGCGGTATACGGTATATCAGATAACCAATAACAATCATCAAGTATTTGATATAGTATTATATAGTGACATCTTTAAATTTTACGATAAACATTAATATCAAATATGAGAGAAAGGATCGTCTGACTACACATTTCATAGAAACCCCGGAACATTACTTAGTGTACACACCCAATATGTTTCTGGCTTAAATGAGACCGATGGGTGGGAGAGTAACTCCCAAGACACCACACCTCCCCTCCCCGCCCCCCGGCTACGCACCTGAACGTACTAGTATAAGTCGTATAATTATACGAAGATTTCAGAGATAAGATTTTATAAGCACATAAAAATTGATAAATATGTGCTGAAAATATACGATAAAAAACGAAAAACAAAACAACATTTTCAATAACAAGAGATTTTGATAAACAAACGTTTGGGATGGTGGGAGGGTAAAGCTCTCCGTGGTCCAGATTTTATATAGCTGTAAACAGGTGGTGGTTATGATTATTATGCTGGGACACTATCGACCAGACCGTTCCAAAACAGATTCGGCACCACTGTTACACATTAAAAACACAATAAGTTTAATTGTTTCGGTCTATACGGACACCCCCAAATGACGGTACAAGTCTTAGGTATCCGTTTCACGAAACGTTATCCGTATTGTGTAATTGCCCGGTGTGGAGAAACCGCGGTCCCATTTCGTGAAAATAGATACGGCATATTTATATTTATATTATTACAATACGGCACGTGTGTATACCGTCACGGAATCGTCTCGATTTTCAATATAGTTTCAACTTCTATAGGGGAGACGGAAAGGCGATCTCGTACTTGCCAACAGAGACAGCTTGGACGTACTTACAAGAGGTGCACTGCCACATCCAAGAAATATGGGCTGGGTCATTGGTTGTGGGTGTATTTGTCTAAGATAAATTGTTTAGACAATATACGTCGACAAATTAGCATGTGTACTATGATAATATTATACTAATCGAATATTACAACCGTGGTTATAACCGTAGACGTCCACTAGACATTTGAACAGAAGAGTGCTTAAGCTCCGGGTTTTTTTTGTAATTCGACAGTGGGCCTTCTCCCACTCACACCGTTATTTGTACACTCGGCCAGTAAAATAAAACAAAAACCCTAAATTGTCACTGCAAGAAAAGTTATTAATTAATTAATTAATAAAAACGATTTTTTTTTTTTTTTAAAGGGTGCTAAAGACCCAATGCTCCCCCAGCCATCTAACTAAAAATTAAAACTGATTAGGTACTACTGCATTAGCTGTATTACCCAATATAGATAAAGATAATTGATAAGAACAAAGTCTAGTTTGCCGCGTGCAAATCTATTATAGAAATAATGATATGTATTGTACTATAAAAAATGAAACGCATACTTAATGCGTTTAATATCACAATTATTCTTTGTTTTGGTGTTTTTTCTAACTATATAACAGTGGTGGTATTCAATATTTAGGTAGGGGTGGCCACAGATTTAATTATGTCTGCGCTCCCGATATCACTTGCCTCAATATGCTTGCGAATATCGGACGTTTACAAAATTTCAACAAAACATATCGCGAATTACCGTCGTTTCTACGTCGTGGTCGACTGCAATATACGAGGTGTGTTCAATAAATACACAGAAAAAATTAATTAAAAATTATACTTCTAACTTACAAACTATTTTAATGGATCACATTAAAAATAGTGTCCATTAGCTTCTACGCAATGCTCCCAACAGTCTTGCCACTTGTGAAAAAAAACACTTTTGAATTTCCTCCTAGGTAATATAGGCTTTAGCTCTTCTGCCGCGTTATGGATGGTTTCGTTAACGTCTTCGAATCCCTGGTCGTTGAGGGTAGTTTTTAGTCTCAGTAACAAAAACAAAAAAACACAGGGAACTAAGTCAGGTGAATATGGTGGGTGAGGTATTGTTGGTATATTTTTGGATGCCAAAAATTCACGTATAGAAAGTGCTGAATGCGCTAGTGCATTGTCATGGCGCAATGAATAGCCACGACTTTGAATTCCACGCTTCTTTACGGCGTTTTTTCTCGAATAATATTTCAGTACTTGTTTATAGACAACTTTATTTACTGTCTGACCTGTAGGTATAAACGCATAGACGAAAAAATCATCGAGCATTGTTTTGATGTTTGACCGGACTTGAGGACATTATTTCGGACGAGGTTTTCCATTGCGATGGTATATGGCCAAAACTTTGGTTTTGAAATCATATCTATATACCCATGTTTCATCACCCGTAGTAATTGATTTAGTAAAACTTGAGTGATTAGAAACCCGATTTTTTTAGTTCCAAACACACTTCAATGCGATGTTCCATTTGTTCCTCGGTTAACGATTTTGGCACTAATTTTGCGGACACTCTTTGCATACCCAATTCTTCTGAGAAAATCCAATAACAAGTACCAATATATATGCCAACATCATTAGCTACTTCTCAGACGGTTAATCGTCGGCCATTTCTAATTTTGTGTCGAACCAAAGTAATGGTGTAATTTGTTTGCGATGTAGATGGACGCCCAGGACGATGGTCATCTTCAATGGATATTCGACCTTCTTAAAAAAAAAAAAAAAAAAAAAAAAAAACGTTTGAACCAGTCAAAAGTTACACAACGGCACAGTGAAACATCTCCAAAAACTAATTCAATCAATTGAAAAGTTTCCGTAGCATTTTTACCAATTTCGAAAGAAAATTGCATACACGCGCGTTGGTTCCGTAATACCAATCCATCGTGAAATCGCGATTTTATACAAAACGACCGACTCCAATTTTTGAACGCGCACTGTCAATGACTAATCGGAGATGGTTTTTATTATACCGAAATAATGGTAATTATCTCCAGTTTATTTCGGTATAACAACATTGGAAGTTGTACTGTAATGATTTTTAGTCGGGATATTTGTTTGAACACGACTCGTACGCGTCTCTCGGGTGTTCTTAAAACAAAAACAACAAAAAAAAAACCACCGCGACAACCCAATCAAAATGGAATTCGCCCAAAACGGATTCGTGCCGGCGATAATAGGACCGCTCTGTATACAATCGCTGTGTGCGTGCCCGTGGTCAACGGTCTTTGCGCCTGAGAGACGACGACGACGACATTATAGGTGTACACTGCCAAAAACCATTTAAACATGTACACTCCAGGCTGTCCGGTCCGTGCGTGAGAATATAATATATAAGAAAAAAAAAAATATAGAATTTTTGTCGTGTTGCTAATCGTCATTCAACCGTTTCGACGGTCTATTATAATATCCACTGTGTTCGGCCGGATTCGTCGCGGGGGCGCGGATTTAATTCGGACGGTTGACAAATCGAAATTGCGTTTATTCCGCCGATTATTATTGTCAACGGTAATCGTAGGTCAAAACGAGACCGTACGCGTGGTCGGCATACCCGAGACATTCGGGACACTAGCCGATTGAAAATCATTCGAAATGTCCAATGTCGACGGTAATTCCATTTTCGAACACGCGTATAATTTTTTTTTTTTTTTTTTTTACAGTACGCATAGCTAACGGATTGCCCGTTATCGGCTCGGCGCCCAACTCTCATTTTTTCTCGAAATACCGCACTATTATCACAATATATCAACAGAACATCCTAAATACGTGCATAATATTTTTCTATGTCGTGGAAATTCTTGAACATGTGCCCGTTTTAATACCGGGAGGAGTTTGAGCCCCTACTCCCCGAGTTATAAGTTTTATAGCCGTACCCCGCAAATATTATATTGTTTTTTTTTTTTTTTTACGTAGAAAATAAAGACAAAATTTAGGAAAATGTAACTTTTTAGCACATACGAATTTTCTTTACGGAGATACACAATCCATAATGGACGATTTTAAAATAATTCGAATAATTCGTATATTTTCAGGTAGTGTCATCACTGGGTTAGGTCTTCTTCCTTCGATCTGTTGGCCTCTCGCAGGTGCGAGGCGTTTGACGCTTTGCGCGCGTCGGGGGCTACGGCAGGCGACGTACCCCGCCCGTCAGCGCTCCGTACGAAGATCCGCATCGCGACCAGATGGGCGCGTCGGATCCGAACCACGGGAGCGCCGGTGCGGAGTGGGCGCGCGTTAACTCGTACGCTCATTCTCCCCCCCACGACGCGCTGGTGCGGTGGGTTACAAGACCGCACGGTTCCATGACGTACCGCCTCACTCAGCTATTCACGGATGCTTCAACTCGTTCCGTCCCCCGGGTGTTCTCGCTGCGGATTTCCCAGTGAGGAGAACGAGGTGGATGACGGCGCTCTCCACACCCTGATGCGCTGCGAGGCGTTTGACGGGGACAGGGAGCGCCTGGTCCGGAGGATCGGTCTGTTCGGAACCGGGCGACTTGGTGTCGCACATGCTGGAGTCGGCAGACAACTGGGAAGCCGTGGTCTCTCACCGCGGTTTTTCCGGTGAGCAGAATGAGGAGGATGACGACGCTCTCCATACCCTGATGCGCTGCGAGGCGTTTGCGCATGTTGGAATCCCCAGACCGTTGGAAAGCCGTGGTCGACTTCGCCGAGACGGTCGTCGCGGAAAAGGAGTCGACTGAACGGCAACGCCAAGCCACCGACGCCGCCGGCGCGCGCCTTCAAGCGCATCGCCGCCGTCGCTGACCGCGGCTTCGCGGGCCATGGAACCGGTAAAAAGTGTCCCCCCCCCGTACATGTGTAAGGGCAGCAAGTGGGCTTCGGCCCGGCTACTGCCCATTCCTCGGTAGGGACGCGAAGCTTTGTGCACTTTTTATGTGAGCCCGCCCCGTCGAGGGGGAAAACGGGTTTTAAAATTGTGTAATTATTTGGATGTGTTCATTTTTTTAAATAAACGATGGCGACCCGCCTCCCGAAGTAGTGCCTCACGGCCATTCCGGGAGGCGGGGGTTTAGAAAATAAAAAAAACTAAGAGTATCTACACTACATACAGATACATCGGTACATGTATATGTCTTGTTTCTACTGAATGTAGTTGACATGAGAATGTCGATGTCAATTTGGTATTAGATACGAGGAGACGAGGATTAAACTGTAGGTAACTTTTTTAACACGTGTAAAAAATAAACAAGCTTCAAAGACAGGAATTATTTATTTATTTTTCAAAGACAGCAATTATTTTTATTTACATTTTTAATTTAAACTACACAATCGTCATTTACAATACTTTTAGTGATGGATAATAAAGGACGGTGTGTACTGAAATATGAAACGTACTCACGAGTTTTAAGCTTCTCGGTGTGTCGATAAAATACGGCGTCGATACAAGTTGAATTGCGCGAAGTAGAGGTTTTATAACAAGTATTGCACACGCTCATATTATGTAAGTCTGGGTATTTTTTGAGCAAAAAATCTACGGCTTTCTGGGGACCGTGCTTCATGTCTTTCTCGGACCAAAGGCGATCGCGAACAGCGCAGGAAACACCGAATTTGTTTTGGACAAAACGAAAATTGAATTCGTTATCAGCGACGGGACGTTCGTCAATACAGACATTTCGCGGCGGTTCGGTTATCGGAATGACGATTTTTGAGCTTGTTAACATGGTAACATTCTCGGTGTCGGACAAATTAACAGAATGACCCCCAGCCATAAGACATATACATGTCAATAAAAAAAAATTAAAAAAAAGCCGTGGTCGAGTTCGCCGAGGCCGTCATCGCGGAGAAGGAGTCGGCAGACCGCCGGCAGGAAGTTCCCCGCCTACAACCTGCGAGGGCAGCAAGTGGACTTCGGCCCGGCTGCTGCCCATGCCCACCGTAGGGCACGAATACGTTGTATTTATATTATTGTGAGCCCGCCCCGCTTAGGGGAAAACGGGATTTTCTACTCGTTAATTGTAGTCTTCTTAAGGTCTTCTTCCTTCAAGCATGTTATATATATTCTTTTATCACATGTTCTTTTTGTCCCCTAGGGCACAGATTGTATATATATATATATATATCACGTAAAAATAAAAAAATAAAAAAAATTCGTGTGTTTACTAGCTCCACCGAGTTGATCAATTAATACAACCAAGACGTTTCAATCGAAATACCTAAGCCTACACAATAACATAAGTTCGTAAGTATGAAGCGGTTTACTTTTAACTTTACTTAGTGACATAATATAAAGCGGGCCAAGAGAAGCTGCCCTAAGGGCCATCGGGAAAATTCCCGATTTTCCGATAGACCGACAACATCCCTGCTCACGAAGAAACTTCTATTAAATTGCCGAGCTTATATTCCGAGCTAAAACAATAATATATCAATACAAAAACGATTAAAAAAAAAAATAAAACGACGTACATACTACGCACCATGGTGGGATCACTCTTGTAGGTGGGAAGTTGTGAGGATAGGAATTTAATTTATATCTGCGCGCAACGATAAATTGCCAACGAAAAACGATTCTGAGCGAGGTAGTCGTGTTTTTGCATTGTCGCCGTTTACGTACGGTAATAATAAAACTCGTGTTCGACAAAATCGCGTTTTTGCCGTGTTTCCGTCATTTGTGTTGGTAGTTTTTTCTGCCGCGTTTGAAAAACTAATAGGTATATCGGGAAAAAAAAAAAAAAAAACCACTTTAATGTACCAACCAGACGAAATGTCCTACCGGAAACGGTATACGAGTGTATGGATCGGATGCGGAGTCTTGTGGTAGAAAAAGTGTTTACAGAAAAGAAAAAATTCGAACATTTTAATAATTCAAAAAGTGTTAAAATAATTAATATAATACGTGTATATTCGGTGACGGGCCGTCACCTCTACAGTTACTTCAATCGGAATTAATACGAAAAAACAAAACCGATTTTGTCCGAACATCTCGCGTAAATATTCCGATTATTTAACCTCCGTGTTTTGCCGTACTATTACCGAAAAATAATAACAAAAAAAAAAAAAAAAAAGGGTCCTAAAAATGTCGAAAAACTACGTCCTCCTTCTAGATTTTTACAATTTTCAAAATAATTAATAAATAGCCGATCCAGTATTATTTAAGGGGTCGCGTGTAGACAATAATTTTACGATCGGATTGCGTTGTCGTAACGGCACGCGCCACCTGACGGTTCGCTTTCGTCCGTAGTTGATCGCTGCGTTTTAGTTGAAAATACTTTTCCTAGATGGCGGTCGGGGTATAGCTCAGAAATTACAATTTTTCACCGATAGTATTTTGAGTACGTGCAGGATGGTATTGCAATTTTTGTATTTACAAGTTTAATGAGTTTATTAGTTTATTCAATTTTGAAGGACTCGCCGTTAGATTTTAAATAGAAAATGTGACTCGATGGAAAAGAAACCTCGGGATTCGGTACAAGGTTCATCGTAAATTGTTTTTATTGATCAGAAAATAAACTTAATCGCCGTCGCGCGATTAGTTAGACAATGGCGTGGTTTTTTTTTTTTTTTTTTTTTGTGACTGTTAATAACACAGAAATCTTGATCCAAAAAAAAAAAAAAAAAACAAAAACGTTAAGGTGATTCGAAACGGACGTCTTTAAGACTAAACCAATTTTTTGTTCACGATCCCGTTGGACCTAGTGATGCGATAAGACTTTTAAAAACTGATTTGAATTCAGCGCAAAGTCTAAATGAAACCGGGCTGGGCCACGTTTTCAACATTTTGCCTCTAATGTATTTCGATTTCGGTTTACACATTTGGAAATTGAAAAAAAAAAACAAAAAAAAAAACTGTAAGTGTTGATTATACGGAAATAAAATAGATAGTCCGGAAAAGCGAAAAAGCCGATCCCGTGTACACGTCGCGGTGAATTCAAATCGGTTTTTAAAAGTCTTTTCGCATCACCAAGGCCATTGAAAATATCCAAAGTATCGCGTCCTCGACACCGAGCATGAGCGTGCACGAGCCAGGCCCGTTTACAGGGCTGAAATTTTTAAAGTAGGCCAAATACGATTATGACTAACTACAAACATTATTTACAATTGTACGTTTACAGTTTATTTTGAGTGTTTGTACGATTCCCAGTTTCCCACTAGTTTAGATTACACGTCATCTTAAATTTTAGAAAATGACTAACGTATATGTTATCGCAATTTCCACGATTGATTCTTGTCGGACGACGGACTTAATCGGTCGGTTTTAACTACAATTGTTCGCCAGTTATGAGTTTTGTTTTTCAGACACGTATTGAATACCAACGTGCATGCGTATAACGTGCGCTTCGTTTGATTTATAAAACACAATTATATTATTTCTGGTTTGCAAAACTTGCTTCCGGGTTTTCGAATTGAATTAAATTCAACTAGCAATGGCTTTAAAAAAGTCGGTTTTTTTTTTTTTTTTAAATCAGAATTGAAGGTGTGGACGGAGAAATGGAAACCGGTACCCGATAAAGAACTTCCAAAATCTGCAATCGACACTATAGGCGTTATGTCGAAGGATCTTCGTCCAGACATTTTCGGTGTTCATTATCCATAGTTGTAACACTTCCCAGTGTCGACTCCGTCAACAGAACGTCCGTTTTAACATACGGACGATTAAAAACCTATTTGAGGAATGGCTGCAGTGGATATTGTCTAACAGGTTCAGCTTTATTGTCAGTCCGCTGAAGCGTCCCCATAGATACTGAAGAAAACACAATCAATACATTTTCCAGAATGCCATGCAAGGTTGACTTTGTTTTGTGATTTAAAATTGTATTTAACCATTTTTTTCATTAGTCTGTGTACATTTTTATATTATATTTTGTACTGTATCGTTGAAATAATAATATAATTATGCGTTTTTAGTTCGTGTATTAAGAATATTTTATTATACGAAAAATAGCAGAGTAAGTAACAAATACGTTTCGTGCTAAGACAATGCTAGATTTCTAATTGTTTTTCATTAATAGTTAAGGTTTCAACAACATAGGTTATTACTTATTTGCCTACTTAAACTAAGAGTATAGGTGGCAAGAGGTGAAATACACGAGTTACAATTATTTACACGTTTTTACTTAAATTTTTATTATGGAAAAATCGGTAAATTGCTACTGTATTGTCTTCGTTTGAGTCCTTGTCGGAGTGAGGTAGAGCTGGTGAAAATTCTTCATGCTTCGTGGTGATTTGGACATTTGGTCACGGTGTGATCGATAGAATGGTTCATTTAACACGTGTCACATGATGGGGATTTCTAAATTTATTTCGCATATAAATGCATATTTTGAGTTATTTTTGTTTATTTTTAACGCATATTTCTTCGATTTTATATTTTTTGAGATATATTTAATACAACCGATAATCGTCTCAATACGTTTCTCCGTCGACGTTTTTATTTCATTCGAACAATACAACCAAAATCGTTGAATTTAAATTTTGTTTTAATTGTTATCATATTAAAATATAATATGGTTGTTGACTGTGCTCTAGAAAAGCACGGAGATGGCCGCCGATTAGAATTATTGTATTTATAAACAGTAAACACGTTGTCTTTATCATAAAATTCCCGATAGAACAATAACGATAAAAAAAAAAAATATTTCATTGCACTTTTGTCAATCCTTGTTCGTTAATAATTTAATATTTTAGTCCAGTTTGTGCCGTCCGCGTGCGTGTGTCTATTCCTTATTCGTAATTCGTGTAATCTTTTCGTCCGTCTTTACTGTTTTAACATTAAAATGCCGAAAGACAAACAGCATATAGAAAGTTATTATTTAAAATTAAATTTTATTAAAAAATTATTTATATATATTTTTTTTCAATTAAATCGCTAGAAGAAAATATTCGAGCATATTTTTAGTGCATATTAAAGGGTTTTTAAGTGCTTGCATATTTAGTGTTATTTTAGAGCTACAATCCTCTGCACTAGTAATCACGTATGGATTTTTTTTTTTTTTTTTTTGTAATTGGGTTTTAATACAAATCGGACAACTATTTGACTTGAAAAAAAAAGTTCAATTTTATTTACTGTAAGCACAATGTACATGTATTATTATAGTCATTAGAAACGTTCGAGTTTCTTTAGTTTTTATTTACAATCGTTTAAAGTTTAGAAAAAAAAAAAAAAAAAAAAACAGTTACTCTTTGGTGAATACAAAATTAGGATAGTATGGGGGTATCGTGTGTAAGTAAAAAATTGGCCACATCAGTAAAAATAAATCGCCACGTACTTTATCCATTAGCATAAATATATATGTTCAGACACTTCAACCTACCAGCTAGTGGCTACTCGTTTTTTATTCTAGCTGAGGCACCAAATATGTGTAGGGAATAGGAACATAAATAAAATGAATAAATAATTTATTGATAGATACTAAATGTATTTTATTTCAATTTTATAAACCTATTTATCTTTTCGGAAAATACATCAACAATAATAATACCGGTATCATTTAGAGATACATTTGTTTTCTATGTTTACAAAACTGAGGTGTTATTGAACCGCTCGTGTAACATAGAAGTTCGAAGCCAAGTATTTATTCGAGGTACGGTCGAAAAACTCCTCCGACGAGCGAATGAACTTATAATTGTTAAAGCGACTTGAAACAATTGATATAAATTAAGGAAAAGCATCAAATACAGTGAAATAAAGTGTTTTTTTAAATGTTTTGATTATTTTTCTACGGTTGTATGTCATAAGTGCAGTAGAGAGATTAAAACTGTCCTGGATCCCCAATATCCGCCACTAGCCAAGCCTAAAGATTCGGTGTGTGTGTGTTATACACACAATTTTCATATTTTCTTTGAGAGTTGTGCATCTACGTATATTAAATATAATTATATTTTAATCCTTATCCATGATAGCAGTGTCGATCAAATAACTTTGGCATGGGGTTGAGGAGAAGAAGGAGATGATAAGGCTTGTTTTTTTAAGAACTATTATTATTATTTAAATCTTTTTCTTTTTTCTTTTTTTTTTTTTTATTATAAATATATAGAAGTTATTAAAATATCTATATTATTATAAAATTACATATACCTATCGCCTCGTCCCGCCCCCCCCCCTTGCCACCGCTTTACTCGCACGATGGTTTCGATCAATATTACTATGATTATCTTATAGTGAAACAAACTTGAACAAAACTCGGTTTGACGAACTACAGTTATAATGATAAGCGTTAATTTTTATTGTTAAAACTCGATATCTACACACAGATGATGATATATTATTAATATGATTTAATGAAATCATTAAACGTAAACGATTTATGGCGAAAATTGCGGTTTTACCACTTTGACCAACGCCTACAATAAATCTGCACTCTGCAGATAACGGTCGGTTAGTTGACAAAATAAAAAATAAAAAAAAAATTAACGTTACTTAAAAATCATAAATTTACATATACATACCTACGTTTACAGCGATGACACATTATTCGTGTTTACACAGAAATTACACACATACTTACGAAATGATAGGTACATAAATTTTTTTCACCGACGATGACAACAATAAATTTGCATTAAACCGGTAAGCTGACGATGACCGCGCTCTGGCGCCGCAAGCCGACTTTATTAACGAACCGAATAATAATCGTTTATTATTACGACTTATCCTAACTGTCCGCTGATCGAATGCGTTTTCTTTTTTTTCCTTCGGACTTTCCAAACGATATTTTTTACGAGTTTGTTGCCCACCAAAAACGCATTGTGATAATATAGTTATAAACTGCCAATAATTATTTCTTATCGGGTTCGCACCGTTAGGGCGGTGGTCGGTGATTTAAAACATTAACACAATAATGCAAGACCATTTTGTGTTTTGGGCCGTAGCATATATACAATCATTTATAACGCATAACCCAAATCATTTGGATTGGCAAAACGTCGAGAAAATATAACTTGTATTGCAGTGTGCGAATAATGGAAACCAAAAGAAATTGAATTGTTCAAAAGACGTGAGTTTAAAATCATAATTTTTCAATAAAAATAAAACTGGGGGGGGGGTGCACGGAAATAGTAGTACGAATAGAAACATTTTATTTTTTTTTTTTTTTATTTATTAGATTTAAAATGTTTCAGCATATTATACATGCTATTACAAGTTTATTAACGGGTTCTATTTACAAATGACAAATTATGAATTATTAATATTATTAGTTAGTGACATAGTGATAATGAAGTATACATGCTAATGTTAGTTAATATTTATTTTTAATGATAATGATAATTTAAATTTGGTCTTCGTCTTCGCTTGATTGTGATAGAAGAAGATCTTAGAGGTAGACGTGGTTTTAAACGCCGATTTTTTGTTTTGTTTCCAATGTTGTAGAACCGTGCACCATCGGATCTATTGAGATTTGCGTGATAGTTTTTGAATTGTATTTTTATCCAGTCTTGGAGAAGAGGAATTCCTGTGTCATTATGAATTTGTTTATTTCTCATGAACCATGGGGCTTTGAAACATAATCTCAGAAATTTGTTTTGAAGGATTTGGATTTTTTTGATTTTTGTTGAGGAAGCTGCCGCCCATGTTGGGCAGGCATAAGTGATTAATGGCCGGATTATTGAGGTGTACAGTAAGATGGACGATTTCATTTGGAGGGTTGATTTGAAGTTAACTAGAGGATAAAGGGTGTTCATTCTTGCATAGCCTTGAGAGAGTTTTTTGTTTATATAAATTTTTCATGTCAGTTTTTCGTCTAAGAACACTCCAAGGTACTTGACGGAGTCATCTTTCTTGTTCCATTGTATTGGTTGGTTATCAATATAAACGAGTTGTGGATCTTCGTTTCGTTTTAAAGAAAATATTTTTGCTGCACTTTTTGTTGGATTGAGGTTTAGTTTCCATGTTTTAAACCAGGTGGTCACTGTATTTACAGCAGTTTGAAGATTTTGAATTGAAGATTCTAGTTAGTTGCTTTGGGTTATAATTGTTGTATCATCCGCAAACATCGCCAGCTGTGAGTTTGAAGGAATTGGTGTATCATGGCAGTAAATGTTGAATAAGGTAGGACCTAGAACTGAGCCTTGGGGGACTCCAGCTTGTATTTTTGAGGTTGAAAAATTGTGTTCCAATTCTGACTTGGAACGTTCGATCTGATATGAAAGATATTATGGTTTCTAATAAATATTTGAGAAGAGCTAGAGAATTCAATTTTTGTTCAAGTCCATGGTGCCATACCTTGTCGAAGGCTTGCGTTACATCGAGGAAGACAGCCGTTGTATATAGTTTGTTTTCAAAGCCACTTACAATTATCTCTGAGATTCGTTGAATTTGGTAACATGTAGAGTGGTGCGTTTTGAATCCAAATTGATATTTTGGGATGATTTGTGTGAATGATTTTAGTCTATTGAGCAGTATTCTTTCGTAGAGTTTTGATAATGAAGGAAGAAGGCTAATTGGTCTGTAACTTGATGGAGAGTGGGCCAATTTCCCTGGTTTATGTATTAGCATGTTACCAAGATGACGGAAATGTTCCGAAACGCATGGCTGAATTGTAAAGGCTAGCTAGGTAGGATAGTACTTTGGATGTTACGTTTTTTTAGGATTTTGTTGGTGATTAGGTCGTGGCTTGGGCTTTTTTTTATTTGCTAGTTTGACAATTATTTGTTGTATTTCAATAGGAGATGTAATAGAAACATATTCGTTATTACCGGCACGTCCATGCGACCGCAAGTTTTCGTCAAGTTTTTAGAATTCATACCCTGAAATTTCCCCGAGTAAATCGATTTTTCAGTAATGTATCACCCCGCCCCTCCGTCCAGATATTTTAATATTGTTACGTTAATTTAGTATTGTTTATTGTAACTACTCACTTATCAATACTGAACACACTGATCAGCCAAATCCCAATTGGAAATTTACGTAATTATACAATTTTCAGGAACATTTTTAATTTGTTAATTTAATATTGTTTTTATATCTTTGATAATGATGAACTGTTCGTTTTACTTTTACATACTGACCCATATTGGCTACACTACGCCGCGGTGTAGCTAATAGCGTACGTAATTTTGTCCACGTTTTATTATGCCGATATTTCAAGTACTCGCCGTACTCTTGCGGCAATGGGCTACGAACGGGGCGGCGTTGGTTTATTTCCGTGCGTTGTTTCGGCCTAGCCTGACGGCGCGCAAAACTGTGCAGTAACCACAATCTATTGATTATTATAATAAATCTGGAATTTTTTAATTATAACGATATTAGCGATTCCGCGGCCTTTCTATACGCCTATTTATGCGTCGAATGAACTCGCGCAATGTGCCGGACGGTTTCCAAACGTCTAGTTTTCCCTAACGGTCACACGTCGAATGTCTCGGTATAATTTTAGACAAAAGACTTACCTGTGGTCCCCATCTCAATGCAAAAAGAATATTATTAAATTCCAGACCACACACCTATTATTGCGTCCAATACTCAAATGCAATCTTCCTCTAAAAAATAAATTATTAATATATAAATCTAGGCCTAAGACCTTATGCGATTTCCCGGTTAGCCTATTAGACATTTAGACATTTTATTAAACTAACGGTTGGTTATTTAAACCGTTTGATTCAATTCCGGAATATACAGGGTACGGCAGAGCCGACTGACGAATTTTGATGGGCTATAAATAACGAACAGTAAAACTTAGAGAAAAGGTTTTTTTTTATTTAAATCAGTATTTCAATCCCATTTTTAAAAATTATTTTTTGAAAATTATATCTCCAAGATGGCGGCCGTCAGCATTGAAACACTGTTGTAGACAATCTCTGAAGCTCTCATATGATTTTCGGCACATTTCGACTGGTATGGCCTCGACTTCCACGGTGATTTTCTGTTTAATTGCTTCTATGGTATGTGTGCGATGTCTGAACACCTTATACTTAAGGTAGCCCCAGAGGAAAAATCACACATGCTTAAATCTGGGGACCGTGCTGGCCACCCTATGTCTCCACTCAGAGAGACTAACCGCCCAGGGAACATTTGTCGCAAGATAGCAAGTGAAACTCTAGCTGTGTGCGCTGTAGCTCCGTCTTGCTAAAACCATACATTTCCCAAATCATGTTCTTCAGCCATTTCCTCCAACCTATGCTCCAGATAAGTTTCCAACATCACAACATAACAAACGGACAGTGACGGTCCTGTTCTCGACCTCAAAAAAAGGAGGGGCCGATCACCCCAAATTGGGACACAGCACACCACACTGTCACTTTAGTAGAATGGAGTGGTCTTTCATGGAGTTGCCGTGGGTTATTTGTATCCCAGTATCGAACATTTTTTTTTATTGACAGTTCCAGAAAGATGAAAATGAGCCTCATCGCTACAAAAAAAAGTTGATATCGGAGGAATTTGCAGAAGAATTTGTTGACAGAGATTTTTACGGTTGCCGTAGTCAGTAGCATTTAACTCTTAGACAAGCATTAATTTATAGGGATGGAATGATAAATCTTCGCGAAGAATTTTCCTCAAAGAACGGTCTGAGATTCCCAAAGCTACAGCGTGTTTCCGGGCTGTTTTCGGGGGTTCTTACTGTTCTGGGTGATCCGTGTCCAAGTCTACTTAGGGTATTTCCAGTTTCTTTCAAATGCCGTATCCACAATTCGATAGTGTTAGCAGAAGGAACAGATTCAGCACGTGGAATGCCGCCGAAGTGTATACGAAAAGCCCTTTGTGTAGCGATCACAGAACGATTATTTTCGTAATACGCACGCACGACGAAACCACGATGTACACCTGTCCAGACAATGATTACGAATAAAAACGGCATTACCGTACAATTCAAAATTTACCACTTATTAAGGCCGGCTCTTATCTTATCACAGGCTAATGACCACATTAAACGCGTCAGTCGGCTCTGCCGCGCCCTGTATAATGGCAAAAAACACTCAATATGATTTATCCAATGTTGGATGTCCCGTCAGAATTTTCACAAGTTTTTACTAGCTATTAATTGTTTTATTCACTTGTACCTATTCGGTATGGGTAGTATTTAATTTTAGTAAATCATTATTTTTATAATTGGTTTTTAATCATATAAAATTAATTATTTATTACGTAAATACGTACTATCGGTTTTACATTTCACGTTAGGTACCCACATAAAATTTTTTCACCTACCCATTATGATAATATGCCTGACTTCCGCTTGACACTAGACTTCATAAGTCATAGATTTTAGACGAAACAAACTATTATTATTCCAACCGATTATTCAGTTATTTAGTATTAGAACTACTTCAACATCGATCGAATGTAAATAACATAAATCCTAGCTATTTCGATTGAACGTCATTTTTAAGTTTAGTTTTTTCTTTGTCCGTGTTAAATGACAGTAATCCGACATATTTATTAATTTTCTTTTATTAAATAGAGTATTGTTGAAAGTAATATTCTATTAAATTTATTAAATGATATTCAAACTGTATTAGGTTCACCCATTATTTATAACGATAAATTAAAAATTAGAGTATAATTAATTTGTGTCTCTTCGGAAAATATGAAGAAGACGGTTGTGTTTGAGTTTTGCTCAAACGTATTATCTTTATTTATTGGTAACTATTACACAAAATAAAATTGTATAAAAAATTCAACTTTTCTAAATTGTTGGCAGTTGGTATAAACATAACAAAAAAAAAAAGGATCAATGCGGCTGGTGATTTTAGTATTTTGTTATTTTAAAGTGCTCCGAGTGCACTCTAGCTATGTTATTTTAAATGATCTGCAATATTCACAATGAATGTTTTAAGGTTTTTTTTTCTTTTATTATTATTATCTTTATGGAGATTATACAGTATTGCATTTTTATATTTAAACCGACGAAAAGTTTATTATTTCAATTATCTAAATTTCTTTGTTTTCGATAAATACTTTAGTACTATTCTTGGTGTAATCATTTCTGAATTCGTTACCGGTTTCGGTAATATCACAAAAGTCAATTCTGCTGCCGGACGGTAAAATAAATGTTCACATTTTTTTCACTTTAGAAAGTTATCTATTGGAATATACTAGTATCAGAGGTTATCAGAGTTATGTTGCGCGTAAAACGGTTTTTTTTTTCATCTATCTCACGGTATTATAACGTCCGTGACGGCCGGGATGCGGCGTTATATATTTTGATTTAGGAAACCGATAAGAACGGAATACTTTATTTGTGCTTTTATCGTTACGCCGTCCAAGTACAACGCGTAAAAACGTCATTTTACCAAAAAAAAAAAAAAAATAGAAAAATGCGCACGGAAAGTATTACGATAGTGATGCCGGACCGTTGCGGACTATCAAAAACGAAATCGATGAACGTGTAGTTAGTAGAAAATTAATAAATTTATAAATCTATACAATTAAACACAAATCGCCGTTGTAGTTTTTCGTAAAATTATTATATTTTTTACCGCCATGTTGTTAAATTATTATTATTATTATTGTCGATTTTCGGTGCGTGTACACAATTATCTATGGGTCGGGGTTAGGGGGCTGGAGGGGCGTTTATATAGACTAACGGTCGTGGCTATATATCCTCATCATCCGACAATAACGCGCTGTTAATTTTTTTTATTTTTTTTCCCCGCTCGCGCGCGTCTTTCTCGTTTTTTTTTTTCTTTCCAGACGAAAACAGATATAAAAAAAAAATAATAAAAAAAATAATAATAATAATAATAATAATAAAAGGTCCAGGCGATTGAATCAGGCGGCTGTGCGGCGGCGGCGGCGAACCGGCCAAACCGGTTATCGGGATATAAACCCATTATGTGACGCCGCACGTCCGGAATCGTGTTGATGTCTTTATTTTCTTCGGCGATGCCCCGGGGCGAAGTTAATAATAGAGAAGTAATCCGTTTACCACACGTGTGTGTAGAGAATGGCGGCGGCGGCGGCGGCGGCGGCGACGCGACGGCCGGAGCGGAAAGGGAGTCCGCGCACAGACGGCGGTGGTGAAGGGTTAGGCGGTCTGGCGGACGGTGGTAGGGGTCGGCGCGAACGTTATATTATTATACGGGACAACTGGTTCGCCTTCGACCTATCACGAACGGGCGCGAGCGTGCGCGCTCCACGACGACGACGACGACGACGACGACAGTCGACAAATCTCTCAAACTCTCTCTCGCTACCTCGCTACCTCGCTCTCTCGCTCTCGTTCCCGTTCCCGTTCCCGTCGAAGTCGTCGTCGTCGTCGTTTTATTATTATTATTATTATTAGTTTTTATTTTTCCGCCGTCTCTCCGAACCAGTTCGCGCGCCACGGCCGTAACCGCCGTCTACCCCCTCCCCCATGCCCCACCGCCGAGCCCCGGTCCTTTTTCCGTTGTTTCATTTCTGTATATATATATATATACAGGTACCATTATAATACATATATATATATATAAATAATTAGGTAGACGCGGAGGAAAAATGTAAAAAAAAAAAATTAAAAAATACAATCGAGCACACCGCATAATAATATTATAATATCAATGTTATTACGTATCGTATAATATAATGTTGTGGTTTCTATACAGAGTGATCGAAGAAACGCGCGGCGATCGCCCTGCCCATATGGAGGACCGCGTCCAGACGCCCGACATATCTGGACGGCGGCGGAGTTTCTCATTAAAGAACTTCTCGTTACTTCTCTAAAACTAACGTTTCCATCTGATATTTATTATTATTTATTATGTTCGTATTATTATTTTTTGTCCAATTTTGTAAAATTCTAAAACATTTTTTTTTTTTTTATATATTTTAATGACCACCAAAATGACGGTCCCCGATACCCATTTAAGAGGTGACGGTACGGCCGAGATGGTGTGTTTTTTTTTTTAATATTT
Organism: Tuberolachnus salignus; assembly: GCA_956483605.1. Taxonomy (NCBI): domain Eukaryota; kingdom Metazoa; phylum Arthropoda; class Insecta; order Hemiptera; family Aphididae; genus Tuberolachnus; species Tuberolachnus salignus. The sequence goes on along the minus strand of OY101432.1, from coordinate 13,775,729 downwards.
CGCCAATCTGTACCGACTATCCTAGTTGTTGTAAAAAATTCACCTGAACATATTTGAATTCGTCGTGAGGTTTACTAGGGAAACGACTATTCCGCTTGTTTAAAATTAAACGCTAACAAGCTTCAAAATGTGTTCATTTAAAATTCTAAAATAAAATCTAGGAAGTCTATTGCTTAATATACCGTCAGTTTGATTCTGTAATTGCGGAGATATTGTGTCGGATTTTTCATGTTGACGGTTGATTTATAAACTTTCATGATTACTTTTTCTAAATATTTTGACACGCATATATACATAAAACTATAGGTATAATATCGGATAGACAATTGTGTTTTTTTTTTTTTTAAAACTTATTCTCCATTAACGAATTCGAGTTTAAAAAAAAAAAAAAAATGAAAAAATATACTATAAAACAATTAGAAAAAAAATCGAATTTACTGAAAACCGCATAAAAGAATCGCTCTGTATACGGCGGGGTGGGGGACAAAAATTAATATATTATATTTTAGTATACGATATTAATTATTATACGTCGGTCGTAGAATTTTTTTTTTTTTTTTTACCGCGATCGCGTATTATTTATTCACGAGAGATAAATAATGGATATGCCGTATCCATGTCGCTTCGGTCGATATTCTTATATTATATAATACATATATATATATATATTATATATTATTATATTGTGTGTACGGTAATTTTTCAAAAGTTTTTATTATCTTTCTCTCTCACTCACTCACTGCATGCGTCTGTTTGTTTTTTTACCGTACAGCGTGTACCTACTATATTATAATAATAAAAATAATAATATAGTCGTGTGTGTGTGTTGTTTGTATACGCGACCTCTGCGCTTGTACGTATATATATATATATATATTATGCAGAACGCGTCGGTTCGGACAGGAGGCGTCGGCGAGCGGCGCGGCGCCGTGACCCGCTCCTCCGACGCCAACGGAAACGACGATAATATTATCGTTACGGCGGCCGGTGCGCGCACCAAGAAAACGATCGCTGCCGATACGTTCGCTCCACGGCCGCGACCGACGATTTGTTGTCGTTATTATTATTATTATTTCGTTTGCGATCCCTGTGATCGTCGCGATGCACGCCGCCGCCGCCGCCGCCATCCTACACCGCTGCGGAATGGCGTTACCGCCGACACCTCGGGAACGGACACTTCGGCCCGCACGTACTGTGTGCCCGTTCATTTCACGCCCCGGGCGCGACATATGTATTACGCAGTATTATCCGTAGGGCCGCTCTTAGGGCGGGCTGGGCGATCGTGGTTTCTTATGTTTTTTCTTTTTTTTTATATATATATAATTCCAGTAAAATTTATCAACAATAGCGTACGGACAAAATTAAAAGTCCAATCTCGAGAAAAACGTTTTCAAATGTGCGGACCGCACTCGGGTATTCTTCTTTCGTCGACACCTGTTACAGTTGCATCCGGAGAACGAAACCCAGACTAATAATGACATATCGAACGTCATCAACTATGGGCGATGAAAGATTGTCATCACTTGCAATCTTATCCGTTGAAAACGATATTGTGGGAAATCTCGATTGGACCGCATCGGTAAATGAATTTGCAGAGATTAAAGCGCGAAATGTTCCACTAAAATTATGAAGATATTTTTTATTATTATTACAAAAATGGCTTAACTTAAAATTTATTTCAGAAATAAAAATTAATTAGACTTCTGCGTAAAAAATACTTGACCTTAACTAGCGAGTGCGCATTAATTTTCCTTGTCCGGGGCGCTAATTTCCCTAAGACCGGCCCTGATTAGCCGCCCGCTCGTGAAAATAAAAAATGTTTTCAAAATGTAAGAAATAGCTATTTTCTTGTAAAGAACATTCACGGGAAATTCAACCTCTAATAATCTCTAATATATACTATTATATTATATTTATTTATTACATTGTTGGATTGCTAATAAATAACATATAATAATAATATCGGCGGAACGTTATTTAATAGAAATTCACGATTTATACTCAAATATCGTATATAACTTTTTTTTTTTTTTTGTGTGTACGATCGAATATAAGCAGCCACTAGTTCCAATATGCCGCAACAATATAATAGAGACGGCTGTTTTAATCGTTTAACCGTAACAAAAGATAATATAAATTACATATTAATACTTGATTTATTATAATGTGCTTATATCCCTGTACTGACATTTGGAGGCGGGATTTATCTTCTTTTTTTACGGCTGTAGGCACTAGAAATTTACCGCCCCTTATCGAAGAAATAATGTGGGCTTATATAAATATTTTTAAACCGTAAAAATAAAACGCAATTAAAATAAAGTGGTAAGTAATAAAGCCAAATATTTAATCTATTTCAATATAAACTACATCTAACATTTGATTTTAGATTCTGGACGTAGTAGGCATATTAATCATTTCTAGATCGGAATTCACGTGCAGGTGGAGATCGCGCGTAACTCAAATAACAGTGTCGATAATAACGACGGCTATTTGGATTAGGAATATAATCTGAAGAATATAACGTCGAATTAAAACAAGGATATTTTAATTTTATATTTAAATACAACTTGTGCGGGAGGGATGAAACATCCTCAATATCACACAATTAAATTCTAGAATATTCGAGACGGTCCGCGACGTGGTTAATTGATAAAAATGCCCAACATCAACTGGTGCCACCATAGGTTACCATCACGGTATACGGTATAGACTATAGACGTTTACCAATAACCATTATCGAGTATTTGACATAGTAATATATATATTAATATCATAAATTTCGTCGATAAATAAAAAATATCAAATATTAAATAGAATCATCATCTAACTACACATTTTATATATAAAAAAATAAAAAAGCCGAAACATTATAACTATTAAATATACCTAATATATTTTTGGCATAAATACCCCCCCACCTTCCCCTAGCTACGCGCCTGCCTATACGTTCGTTCGTTCGATTATGTCAGTTCAATTTTTAATCGTGGACATATATGCACATAGCCTATATGCATACCTATAGTTTTGCACCTGTGCAGCATATTATAAGATAATAACTACACGGGTATTCATATATTATAACATTAAATTGAAAAACAGAAAAAAAATTAATTTTATACAGGCGATCATTCGGATTTGTGCATTTTAATATACCCGTTCGTCTATATATATATAATAGCCAATATACAATAATCTTCGTATTTAATGGTGTTTTGCATAGTGTTGCAATATACGCGTGAACGATCAACCTACGTGAATTTAGAAATAATACGTTTGTATATATTATAATAATATTTGTCGACGGTTGTTTTATTCAACTGCAGTTGAATTGCTTGCGCATGTACGTACAATTATATTTTCATAGTTTCGATTAAGTAGTCCGATTAGTTTAATTGCTCACCCGACGATTGTCGAGTAAACAATCGCACTAATAAAACAATAACTATTATTATTATGTATACGCCAATCGATTTAAAAATCGTCAAACAAATTATGAATACTTTAGCGAAACGTTCAGAAATCGGTCAACTGTATCGGGGCAATATTATAATGCCGTGTTGGAAATAGTTCCCCGAAAGTATATAATAATCATCATTAGTTGTATTAAATTATATTTACTGACGTGTAAACGTACAATCGTCCACAGTTGGTTTTCAAATTAGGCGGGGAGATAATAATTGTTATAAAATATTTTGCCATCCGAATATCGGAGTGACAATATTCGTTGTGATCTCCTCACACATTTCCATCCGTAAGAATCCTAAATAGCACGTGCAATAATTATTTGTCGACCGATTGGAAACCGCGTTCGGCGGTGGCTACCGTGTTAGGATTATGCGGTTGTGCGGTCACTAATTAATAAATTACCATCACTGGCCATCAAATCACCGGAAAATAACTGGTTTCATTTTATTATTCGATATTTATCTTCGATTATAGAGACTGATATATATATTGACGCTAAGAACTGGATCCGAAAGACTTTATATACCACTATACAAATTCCTAGTATTTTTTTTTTTTTTTTGTATATATTTTTTTCATCCTGTAAAAAATCAAATTTAATCGTGCTCGTGTAACTCTTGCACATCACGCATGTGCGTATAAGCAAATAATAATATAACATATAGTTCTCGTATAATGATGATATAAAATTATTATTATTTTTTTTTTTTTTGTAACGCGCTAGCTGCTACCTTCAGATCTTCTAGTGATGTTCGTAAACAAAAGCACCAGAGTGTAAAAACTGTTTGAGTGAGAAAACCCGCTCGTGCGTTGAAATGTGGAAATTTTTTTTAACCAACCGGAAACCGGTATACCTACTGCATTGTGTATATTACGCGACACTAAAGATAGAGGATATCTTGTTTTCTCTTGAGAACAAAATGCATAAAATTTAAAAAAAATATTTATAATTGTTCAATACCTGTTGTAATATTACAGATGCAAATTATTGTCATTTAACTAAACAATGTTTATAAATTTAGAATAGGTGAATTTTAATATAATATTTAATTTAATACATTTGTATATTTTTGAGAAAATTTCGTACAACAATTCGTTTGGATAGTTCAATTATTTTTTATACTTCGTTATTAAATCAGCGCTGACCAGTAATCATTGCGTTGTTGTTCTTACACAATCGATTTGATTATCTACTATTTTCGTTGAGAGATTGCCGTACTGCAAATATTAATTAGTAACATTGCAAAATAATGGATATATATTTCCCATTGTCTTACGCGACTTGTGACATTCAACGCGATATTTCGTAATAATATCTGCCAATGGCGTAGCCATATGGTTTTTCAATGGGCGGGGCCAAAACAAACCCAAAATTGTATGTTAACGTTTATTTTCATACCATAAACTAACACGAAGGAGTGCCTAATTTCAATTGATATTAGCCTTACACAATTCTTCTGCGATAAGTTACAAACTCTTTATTTCAAAAATCTTCAAGGAATGTTTTCAGGCGTCTCATAAATTCAGCTGCTACACTCAACTCTATATTCTTACTTTGAAGGCTTTTACTGACTTTATTTATTGAAAACAGGTCATATCGAATAATCATACTTAAAACAAGTTTGTCTTTCAAGTACGAGGTTCGTATAATATATATTTAATCATGGTAATACGCAAATATAATACGCAGTGTATCCTAGGACCTTTGACGTCCGGGGCAAGTAAATATCTGTGCTTGAGTTGTGCATAGATTCGAAATTTGTCGATTATTTGATTTTTTTTTTTAGATTTTTTCAATAGAAAAAATTGACATAATAGTTCCCCGGCAACCTCAGTGTTTTATATTATAAATAGTTTTAAATTATATACATTTATAAATAAAGAATGTGTTATGTGTACCTAATAATGTTATTTTCATTTTTTTTTTTTTCTCTTAATGAAAATTATAAACATTTTTACACTTGTAGATTGTACATTTTCGCCAATTATAGTCCCCCGTCCCTCCAAGATCCGGCGTTGGTATCCATCGCACGGTATTGTGCAAGGCGTTTAACAATACTATTTTCATAATTTATATTTTAAAGCATCGTCGTCGCAATTGTTCAGTTCCAAATTACGTTACTTAGACTACGATTAAAAATATTCGTATAATATTTTGTAAAAGCTTTTGATACGGGTCGGGAGGACCCGCAGCTACTTTCACGGTCTATTTATAGTCGCCTCCTTTAGCTTCGTCGTGTCACTGTATAAACTGTATAATATGATGTGCGCGCGTACATATATTCGATATTCTATATTTATTTTACTCGTTCGAATTTATATTATATATATATAGAGAGAGAGAGAGAGACGTGTGTGTGTGTGTTGTACGGATATAGTGTATTTGAGATGTACGAACTACGAAAAAGATAAAAACGAGAAGGGAAAAAAGAAAAAAAGAAGTGCTGCACGATAGCTGTTAGGCGATGCTGTTTACCCGTGTCGTTGTACACGACGACGACGACGACGACGTGACAAAGAACACGAAGGGAAAAAGTTGAATAATAATATAAACAATAAAAAAAAAAAAAAAAAACTACAAAACTAAATAAATATACGAGCGTACGTATTTACCATGCACTATCGTACATATATATATATATATACGTGTTGTTGACTCGTGTGGCTACTGAACTTGACTTGGCGCTGGCACACACGAGAGCGTTTCTCGCGCCTTATACCGGTGGGAAAAACAATGACCCGAAGACTTCATCGGCCGCGTCTGTACGGTTAAACGATATAACGAGCCTGCACACGCCGACTATATTATAATATTAATACATAAACTATAACTACTTACTTGTTTCGTAAGAGTCAATTATTATCTATGGTGAACGTCAATAATTGACGTTTCAATAAACAACATTTTACATGACACTGGCCGTGCAACGCGCGGCCTACACGTATATAAGTATAGTGTAAAGTAAACCATAGAATATAGTAAACTACACGACGGTATTTCGTGTTTAAACACAACATTATAACGGTTATTGATTATAATAAATTCTTCTTCTTCTTCTTCTTCTCCGGTTTTTAAAGGCCATTGAGGCCCATAACCGGCAACACAAATTTGCTTCCGCCTGCCTCTATCCTGAGCTAATACTTCCATACCTTGTATTCCAAATTCTTCCAAAGTCTTTTTTACTTTGTCTATCCATCTCTGTTTTGGTCTGCCTAGTGGTCATTTCCCAAGGGGTTTCCATTTTAAATACCGCTTTCATTAGGCTATTTGACCTCCATACGTGGGCCGGCCCATCCGATTTTTCTATATTGTAGTACTGCTACTATGTTCGGTTCTTTATATAGTTGTTGTAATTCTATGTTGCTTCTACTTTCATATTGTCGTGTGATATTATTTCGTTTTGGCCCATATATTCTTCTTAATATTCGTCTTTCGAAGACGATCGCTATTTTGTCTTCATCTCCTTCGGTCGTTGACCATGTTTCACAAGCATATAGAAGAATTGATCTGATTTGATTTAAATATGCTCGTTAACCCATAATAGCATTTGTTCGCTGCAGTAGTTCTTCGTGATTATTATTTTTGCTATTTATCGTAACACCCAGATATTTAAAACTTTGTACCCTTTCAACCTTAAAATTCTCAACTTCTATATATTCTCCATGATTTTCTCGTCTTGATATTACCATATATTTAGTCTTTGATTCGTTGATTTGTAATCCGATGTCTTTACTGTCTTTTATTAATTCCTTAGTGCCCAATATTACTTATTGTTTATTTGATCCTAATATGATAATATCATTTGCATATGCAAAGATTCCTCATTTTCTTATGTTTTCTTCCAAGTTTAACCCATCATACTTGCTCTTCGTTTTCTTTACTACCGTTTCTAGTGCTATATCAATTAGTATTGGGGATAAAGCATCTCCCTGTCGGAATCCAGTCTTAACTTCAAATTCATCTGATATATATTGGTTGAATTTAATTTTACATCTCGTTTTATCCATGCATAGTTTGATCATTTTCACTGTGATTATAATAAATTATCATAAATAAATAATTAAAACGAATTGATTCCACAGGTCGAATTATATAACAATACACCTTGTATACTGCGGGGGCGTATTGTACGCCGGCCATTGTCCGACAGTTGAGGGCACTAGAATATTATATGATAATCCGTACCGTTCGGCTGCAGTTTTCCGGTATACCACTCATTTTTCGAGTAAAAATGGTACTCGAACATGCTAAAATTCCGCATATTTCAACCAGGACTGCTTGACGACTATTCCAACTATTTTTACCAACCGAAATAAGGTGTTTTTTTTTTTTTTAAGAAAATAAAATCTTAGCAAAACCAATTGCTTTCATAGAAACAGTTTCTAAAATCTGTTGTATATGTTTTGACATTTAAAATTGTCACAATTATGATCCCGCGTGATTTTGCCGTGTAAGTACATATACACGCGTGGAATTTTTTTTGTTTTGAAATCACATAAATCCCGGTTAATCGAAGTAAACAGGGCGGCATTTAGAGGGGTAATTATCTCGAAAACCGAATTTTTGACGGGTAGTGCCCGGTGGGTGTTGGTGTTTTTCATAATTATGATAGTGAGAAAAACATACATCTAATAGCCTAATAAATGTTTATGATAATAACTAATAAATAATATATTATATTCAAATTGATAATTTTATTTAACATTTAAACTAGCAGTTTTTAACCAACTTTGATATTATAAATTATAAATGTTTTCATTTTTTTTACAACTGTAAACATGTATCCACATTTAGACCCTTTTAATTGGTTGGGGAGGGAAATGAGTATTTACCTATTTACCCCTATATATATATATATATTTTATTTTTGTATAAAAAAAACACATTTATAAAGTCAATTTTAGAGTGACGGCTCACGGAGAATCGCAGCCGATTTCCGCGCACCGAACTCCCAGGAATGCGCCCTAGGAGGGGCTGATGATTTAACTTGTACCGGGCGCGAAAATCTAAAATGCGGCCCTGTGAACAAATAAAATCATATTTTTAAAAACAATGTTCTACCGAATATTATTATTACTATAATACTATGTGTATTGATTGTACCGTAGGTGTTCGGGTATTATAATGTGGAAATTATACGAGAAACCGTTTAAGGGAAATCGCAATACTTATAATATTCCTCGGTCCGTTAACTTTTATGATTATATTATTGTAATTTTATTAATATTATTATTATTATTATTATTATACGTTGTGCGACGCACACAAAGTCACGTGATGAATTCCAAACTCTTAATGAACTCCACGATGTTTGTTCCCACTGTCGGTAACTGAAATCGAAGCCAACAGATGGTGTTGGGAAAATAAATTCCAATTAGTCGAGAGACGTTACATAATATAATAAGGACTTTATATTATAAGGACGGCCGGTGGTTTTTAGATAAAATCGATTCGTTATTATATATATATATATATATATATATATGTGTATATTTTTTTTTCTTCGAGTACACGTATCGATAAGTAACAATCTCACATTTTTTTAAAACGTTATTTTTGGTAGATTAAAAAAATAATATATATATTATATTATTGTTGAACGATATAATATATAATATTTATACGCAGGGCGTAGCACGACGATAGATATAAATCATATTTTTAACGGTTTTTTAAGTCGCCGCAATAGTATTTATTCGGTGTAAAACGCATATTATAACGATATCCTATTTCTAAAAATAAGAATTTTTTTTTTTTTTTGCGGGATCAACCAGGAAGGCTACAGGTCGTTGACCCGCTCTATACATTTAATGTATATATACACACACACACACACAATATAATGTGCTAATAAAAATAATCTTTTTTTTTTTTCTTTAAGTTCGTCGTATAATATAATATATATTTTTAGATATTTTATTCATCAACAATAAATTACATATCAATTCAAAGCTAGGCAGTAGTTACTAGTTATGTGACATTTGATTTGAAAACGTTTAACTTGGCTAGTTAAAAGAAAAAAAAAAAACCTGAATTAACTGTTAATAGCTTACAACTTAGTTATTCCTTTAAATTAATATTATTAAGATTAACTCCGTTAGTTTGTAAGAATTGAAATTATTTCTAAAAACTGTGCCTTTGTTCTGTTACATTTATTTTTCGACGAAAATACAATTTTTATTTTAATAGCATTAATACATAATACGATGGGCATACGGTCGTTGGGATACCCCCGCACGAATCTTATATGGTAAGTCTATAATAGTCTAAAGTTATTAAAGTACAAAGTACGTTTTTGAGTGTGGTTAGACTTTATTAAAAAGTTAATATTTTCCAGAAAATTTGTAACTTATAATAACTTATAGTTACTCAAATTCATTTACATTTAAAAATTAACTTAATTTAACTTAGTTGGTTTTTTTTTTTAAGATAACTTACCTTGAATCGGTTAACCTGTCCAGCTTTGTATGTTACGTAGTGACGACAAACCCTGAAAACTTTGCAGACCACTGTGTAGTGTTATAGATAGGTTATTAATCCGGTATAATATTTTATATGAGAATTTTTTTATTGCGCAATACGAATTTCACACTTTTATTTCGTTTGTCGATATTTAATTATAGTTTTTGTCGTCTCTGCCCCTCTATAATATAACGGGCGATACAGCAAAATACGTTTTCGGAGTTTTCATGCATTTATATATTATAGAACAATCTAACGTTGACAAATTATTTGTTCTCGCGCATAGTGCAAGCGTAGTAGAGACAACTTTGCCAAGGGGATTTTATACGTTCGAAAACTCTGTTGTGTAAAATACGTGCCGTTTACCAATAAACGGGGAAAAAATCAACTTTGATAGTGGTCATTATTATGGAGTAGCTAGTCCAGCGTAATTTTTATTTTATTTTTCCGAAATAAATCACTTTTTTTGAATAAAACGATTCTGAGCAGAGCTCCAGTGCAATATATAGGACTGTTATTGTCATTTTCATATAGAGTTTGTTTTACACTGTGTAGTGTATGATGAAATTATGAAAAATGTGATATTATTTATTTTAATTAATTTTAACGTACGATTTCGACAATGTTTGTCCAAGTAGAAATTGTCCTGTTCCTTTTACTGGACACGAGTAGACAATAAATACAGTGTACTTTCATATGGAATTAGTGTTATCCATGAAGACTAGAGATCTCTGTTATCTATTGCAATGTTGATACCGGATGATACTAATCATTTTCATATAAAAAATGTACATCGGTATACTCGAGCGTAGGTAGATGGAAAACGCTATCTATAGTACTCGCATATTTATAAAAATATATAATAATTATAATTATATTATAAGATGTGCACAGATACATAAAATGAAACGTACACAGTAATAGTTGTGCGTGGACTTTCATGTTTCTAGAGCAATTATTATCGGAATTACAGAGAAATAATAAAATTCGAGTTTGGCAAAATAGTGTTTTTGCCGTTTTCCCGGCATTTCGTTGGTAGTTTTCGTCTGTTGCGTTAAAAAAAAAACTAATAGGCATAACGAACTACGACCTCCTCTCTTAAGTACCAACTAGAGAGAATTCGCTACCGGAAACAGTGTAGGAATGTATGGACAAAAAAAAAAAATAAATAAACGTCAATGTAAAACACTACAAGACCACTAGCTCCGCTCGGAATCTAAAAAGGTGACGGTTTCAGACAATGTGTAATAAACAAGAAGAAAACAAAAAAAAATCGACTAGTGTGGCATGCGTATTACGATAATAATACAATAACGTGACTGGGGAAACGTGAAGAACAAAAAAAAAAAAAAAAAAAAAAAAACCAGACTTCCGGAAAATAGACCACCTCTCTCGTTCCCGTCGTCGCCCCGCGGTCGTGCTGGGTGATGGAAAATCACGGTGTGCCGGAAACCGAAAATATTTTTTAAGTGACCCCACGGGTGTATATATATATAGGTATAATAATACGCGAGGTACACGATATACATAATATTTATTATTATGATATCGTTGTGTGGTCCCCCTCCTCCCCGTTAGAACGTCGCTATTATTTTTTATTATTTTTTATTTTTTTTTTTCCGTGAAAAGGTTACAAGCCCGTCGCCGGTCGATGTGCGTATTATATTATTATTATTATTACGATTAGTATTATTAAAACACCGCCGCGAACCGTGCCGACGACACACACAAGCGAGAAATCCAAAGTGGTGTACCGTAATATTATATAATGATATAAATAATAATAATAAAAAAAAAAAAACGAACAAAAACGGCGTCGACGGCACGCCGCCGCCGTGTACCATATCTTCATCTTGGCCGCCGTCAGCTACGCCGGTCCCGTCTCATTCAGCCGAACACGTCGTCGTGCCTAATAATAACACTCCGAACAATACGATCGAAATAATAATTATAACGATAATAACAACAATAATATTATAACATGTTCTATAATATTGCGTTCGCGCGGTATGTGCGATTGTGCGCGGCGACGCGTAAAGTACCTATATATATATAGTGTAAAGAAAAAATAAAAATTATAATAGCGTCTAATGACAAAACATTGTTGGGTGGGCTATCGATATCGTATTGTATAGTTTTAGTATTTATTTTTTTTATTTTTTTTTTGTCGATTCCCGAACGCGCGCGTGCCCCGAAGAAATCACACCGCGCCCGGAGACCGCGGCGACGACGGGCGGCGAGTGTGCCGCGAGACGTGACCTTTGCGGCGGCCGCAAACACCCGGCCCGGGACGTAATCCGAAACCGGCCCGGGGGGGGACACGACGATTTATACTCGTACCGTATATATTCATCACGTTCTTGCGCGTGCATTTCGAGCGCAAGAGCGTGCCCCGTTCCGTTTGCCGCCGTGTCCGTCGTTATTGGGTTTATACGATAATAACAATAATGCGCACGGCGGAGATTGGATATATTTTCATTTTACATTTTTTTTTTTTTTTTTTTAATTTTTTCTACCGGCTACGTTCGGAAATCCGGTAAAATAAAAACGCGGGCGGCCCACTGTTGTAGGTGGTTGAAAGTCGGAGAGAAATATTACATTTTACGACGACGACGACAAATCGCTGCTACGACGGAATACGATTCTGATACTAAGTTCGGTTAACCGTGTTTGGAAATACCCGCGGTTTTCCGTCGAAATCTGAACTACAAAACGCAACATGGCGATAAATGAAAAAAATGTTCTTACGGATTTTTTTTTTTTTTTTTTTTTATATACGGCCAACAGAACAAACTCGACCAATGCGATGGACCTCGCGACAAATTTTCGAACATTATTCAAATGCCAAACGATTTAATCCGCATAAAACCTAGAATAAAAACTAAAATAATTTACAAAATACAATCTGAAACGGCAACTACTGTATAATAATACTCACTAAAATATGGCTGTTCGCTAATATAAAATAATAATACATTTTAGGTATTGTACAATATTTTATATTTGTACGATACTTCTGGTGTAGACGTATTTTTTTTATTTTTTTTTTTCTGTCGGTATACAAACGCGCGTGAATACCGAGAGTGCACCGCGCGATTGCGAAATTCAAAATTTCGGATGTAATTGTATTGAACATTATTGTTGTTTTTTTTTTTTTTTTTTTTTTTATCGACGGTTCGCATATATTATATAGATATAATACTACTGCGGCGGGGAAAGGTCACGAAAACGCAACAACACAATAGGTGGTTTTTTTTTTTTTTTTCTGTCCATAAGACACGCGATCTATCAACACCTTCGATTTCGATGTTTTCGCAGTGATAATAAAAAAAAAAAATAAATAAAAATAAAAATACCCCCCAATCGAAACGACCGGCGTGCCGAATAATTTATCGCCGGTCGGCGTGTAAAACACACACGCGTAAAATTCAACACTATAATAATATGTACGAGGACGCGTGCGCTAAATTAAATAAGCCTCGGCGGGACAATCGCATTGCGCACGCGTTTTTTAATGCAAAATACCTATACGTATTCGTAAAATAATATTATACAGAGTGTTTCGTTTGCCGTACCGTATATTTTGGCACGATCGTTTTCACGTTTTACACCCCATTCTGTCCGGCGTGAAGACGACACTGGTATAATCATTATCGCGTATATCGGTCATACGAACTAAATACGATGACGAGTGAGTTTTTAACATTTTATTTTCCGTCCATTTGTCTGTCGGTTTTTTTTCATTCTTTCTTTCTTTCTTTTAATTATTCGCACGGTTTCGACCACAAGACTATCGCTCCAGTCAAATATTAATACCACATGGCTCGAGGTCCAAATTTTTTAGCCGTCCACAATTGTAATTTTTAATTTACATAAAACATTATAAAACTATAAAGTCAATTTTTTGTATCATATTGTCTAGATTTGTTTTCTATAAAATAGCATGATAGTCCGGTTAACTTGTCTCGTGTATACGTGTTCTTTTTCTGAATTTGCTTATAACTCTTTCACGTTTTGAAAACGATCTTTCGGCAAATCACCTCGTACTTAGTACCTATAATTTTTTAACCTATAGTTAAACAATTCTCTAGAGCAGCGTTTAATTTGGCGAACATGTCAATTTTAGTGACTTTTCATTAAACCGTTTGTAAATATTACGAATGTTATTCACAATTCATATTCTGAGAAAGAATTATGAACGGTTCACTTAAAGTTAAATACGTACGAAAATCAATCAATTAATTGGTAATAAGACAAAAATTCAAAAAAGCCTCTAAAAAAAATCTCGAGTCTTGTAATCCGGGCCTGACCATGGGAGGTTTCCGGTAGAAGTTTTGATCTGATCGGTGCGTTCGGAAAGACATTTTTTGTTTTGTTTTATATTAGGGAATAACTGACAATGCAACAAACGATAATATATCGTTTAATATATTCGTACTGACTTTGATTTTTAAATAATAATTATACTATACGTTTGTTTTAGTTTGAAAAGTAATTTTAATTAAATACATCACACACACACACACACACACACGGATATATTCAAATATCGAATATATTGAACCGACAACTCACCGTTGAACATTATAGCGGGTTCCGGGATGCAATTCCTATATTATTACGATTGGATGTCGAATATTTTTTAATCTGATGTATTTAAACGCGAATTGGGTTTACGACAATGTAATTTTTGAACAAATTTTATTGCATTTGGCCGACAAAACTAAACGTATTTTGCTTTTGCAAAATGGTGCGTCCGCCGTTGTAATATATTTCGTCCCGATTAACGACCGTATAATTATGCCGTAAATGATGCGCGGAAACGGACCGATTTTTTTCAACGTTCGACTCGGTGTGTTTAGAATATCTGCAAGCCCAGCAACGATTTCGCTCGGAAATTTAATATCGGGCACGTTTGTATAATATTTATACGGTTTTTCGTATATGAACGTCGGTACGCGATTGGCCCGACATTATACCGGTTCGTACGAAACTATATGATTATATTGTAGGTGGTATACGTGACCGGCGGACACGCGACCGCCCGCCCCAACGAAATTCAGTAAAAAAAAAAAAAAAATTTAAAAAAAAAAAAAACAAGGTGAATTTTTTTTTTCATTTGTATTTCGTCCTATCGCGGTACCGCGAAGTTTCGCGATAAAAAATATATAGATAATAATATATTGGCACGGTGATATTGCAGGTATTTGAAAAAAAAAAAAAAAAAATAATAATTATTATTATTATTATAAATGTGGCGCTCCCCCACATCCATTCCCGCCTGGTTGTAATTCAAATCGTAACGATCGGCGAGATGATATAATAGAAAAATCACTCGGCACGGGCCGTCGGATAAACTGCGAACGAAATGATATAATTTTTTTTAATTTTATTTTATAATTTAGTATAAGCATATAATATATCAGTTATTACGTGGTATGTGCCTACGTGTGCGATAATACGCGCGGAAACCATGGTCTAAGTAGCGTATAATTCAGTGGCGTCACTGCTTGACCGCCTCTACCGACAGAAAAACGCCCGATGAGGGTAAAGAAATCACGTGCGAGATCGCTTGGATCAAACGAATCCGTTGTTGCGGACGACGGCCGATCCGATAACAATACGTTTGATTTACATTAGTTTTACAAAATGTAATCGAATTATCATTTGAGAGGACGATCGCTATTAGGTTTTTCCAATTTTTCTCCGATAAAAAAATTATTTTTTTTTTTTTTTTACATTTTAATGACTTAAGACTTTTTCGCCAATAAATTCCCCCCCCCGTACCCAAGAGGAATAAGGGGCACGGCGGTTTTTTTATGTTACTCGTGAACTCGTAAAGTGGCTGACACAAATGTTTGTATTTATAGTAGTTGGATTTTTAAAAATGAAAATATGTGTGATACGTTAACATCGGTTTCAATTGAAATTTGTATAGATTTGAAAACTCTCAATGGTAAATAATTAAATGAAAAAAACAATTCGCTTCGACAAATACAATATTAACATGTTTATAAACTTCTTCACATTTTAAAAATCGAACCACAGGAAGGAATTACCACAATTATTGTCTAAGATATTTTTTTACAAAAACTCGAACCGTTCTTTGTTGAATCGATGTTCAGTAATTACAGTTGTAAGTTTCTCCTCTCGTGAAAAAAATATTTGTAACGAGCGTTCAGATTTATAGTTATGACGAATAACGATTCGTTACTGTCGGGCGGGTAGGTTTCGATACCACCACCGCCGGCGTTTAAAACGTTAAAACTTTAAACACGTTTACAGAATATTATAATATATATATATATATTAGTTTGTTCCCGAAATTTTCATTGTCAATGCAGTTTGGAAATTCTCACTTTTCATTAAATTCGTCAGCGATTTTTTGGAAATGTGGCATTTTTGCTATTCAGGAATGCAAAAATGCATCACATATTATATGACGTAAGACTCGTAATAGCGATATTTTAATAGAAAACCGATACACTGTAGGTCGAACAATTTCGGAAACGTGTTCGGAGAAACGACACCGACATTTTAAATAAGTAATATAATATTACAAACGGAAAAAAAAAAAAATAAAATAAATGATTAGTATGTAAAGAGAAAATGTGTTTGAATTAATCATGATGTCTGATTTATTAGCAAACTATTTAAAAACCACAAATACCTTTGTGCGTTGTGCAATACAAATATACAATAATAAATAATGTTATAATATTGCTTAAACCTGATCCCCGTAAATTTAAAAAAAAAAAAAAAAGAGACACCTTAACAATCTAATCGAATCGTTGAATGAGATAATTTTATTAATTGGATACGTGATAAAATCGAATATTGACAAATCCGCGAAAACAAAATAAAAAATAACATAACCAGTTTTGAACACGGGTCAGATTTCCACGTTTGCAATTTATTTTTTACATAATACTAATATTGGTTGATTATTTGTATAAAACCTCGCGGTCTATAATTATTCGATAATATAACAAATAACAATCCGCATATTTCAATAAGTTTTCGTTTCGAAAACAATCGTGTACGTACGTGACTAGGCAATATTGACCGAGAGAAAGTCAAATAGTCCAGAATACATAAAACAGACGATAAATTTTTTTTTTTTTTTTTACGGAATGCTCTAAACATAGTAGGTTAATAGGTATAGAAATTATTTACAATATTTGTGTGGGTTTGACGCTAAACAAATAACTATACAACGATTTGTAAACAAATATCCTAACCGATATAAAATATTAAAAATCGTTGAAATATTTTAAACGGATTTCAAACCGTAAGCCTGGTACCTATATCAAGAAAGAATTTAGATTGAATATATTATGGTGATAATACTATTAATACGATAGACTACCGAAAAGGGTCGCGAGCGGATAGTAGGAAGGAACGAGACCACGCCGGGGATCCTAAACAAAAATCCTAAATTAAAACATGTTAATAAATAAAATCAGTATAAATAGATAATAGTTTGATATAGATATTATTATGGTATGAACGGTATAATAAAGTGTCGTATACTGGTTAATATTATAATAATTGTATATGACGTTAGTTTATGGCATTAATGTGCAAGTGGTTTTTAATTAAATATAAGTATTACGATTTATGGTGCATAAGCAGTTTTTTAAAAGTTTATTTTGGGCAATGTCCAAACTTTTTTTTTGTTTGTCTTCACTTAGATGCTTGTTTGTTCAACAGTTCAAATTAAAAAAAAAAAATCTTTACGATTATTAGATTATGTACCTAAGGTATATAAATATTATTTTACATCTAAAAAAAAAAAATCCATATAACAAAATAAATAAAATTAAAAAAAAAAAACCTTGAGTCAGATCTTGGGAGGTCTACAGACTCTCTAATACTCTTCGGACTCCCCCGTAAAACCGCCACTAGGTACATGCAGGTGAATCGATTAGAATAATATATTGGCTTGGACTATTTACTTTTTATAAATTTGTTTTAATTCTCGATTCTGTGTGGAGTGCCGTTTAAAATTTAATGGCATGTATATTTTTTATTCCGCCTTACCAGGCCTCCCCACCTTTCCATTAACTTCAACAATATTATCTACTTTGCAATAAAAAAAAAATAAAAAAAAACCAATTTTTGCAATATAGTTCCCAAAACTCGACGCTGTAACACAATACATGTACACAACAGATTTGAATATTATATATTTGTATTTTACTGTTCTGTTGCATTTTGGCACACTACGCTAAAATAAATATTAAATTAAAAACATTGATGTTTTAACTGTGTTTGAAAGCGGTTGTTGTTTAAATAAAAAAAACACATATCCTCCCCTCGCCCTAAGATATAATATAATATTTCCTGGCAAATTTTACCGGCTATTTTTCATATTTTTTAAATAAACATTATTATATTATATAATTTACTAGTGTATGGTTGAAATAAATTATTTCAACGGTCTGTGTAGGTACGGTACGGGTATTTTTTTTTTTTTTTTAAATAAATATTATCGGTAATTCGCCAGCCGTGGCTGAACTATATTGCACTGTAAATTTATAGTTAAGATTCGATTAAATTGCGTATGGCACAATTATTGTGGAACAAAATTAAATGTTTTCAATTATATTATCTGCGGGCTAGATCGTTGACCGCCGCGCTGTACCATACGAATATGATTTCCCCATATGATATCTATACCATGTTATGTGCAGACTTATAAATACGAGATACTTCGATTATTATTGACGTCATGTAAACGGCATTGCCAATACCGTATATTACAATATCGGAGCTATTCTCCATAAATAACGAACGAAACCGTACCCAAGACTGGCCGGGCATCGGTCTACGTACCGTACTCGAATGCCGTAAACCGATTTATTTGTCTATTTTTATATATGTAGTTTTTTAATAATATTTACACAAGCGCAGATGCCTACTTAGAAATGCCGTATAAATATGTATACAGTCGATTCCGTTTAATAGAGACACCGGTTAAATAAGGACAACCGCTTAATCGGGACAATTTCTATAATTACCAAAACAAATGTATACTTGTAATGTAAAAGTACGCCGCTTATCTGGGCCGCGAATCCGGATAATTGGGACATTTCTATCGAGTATAATATTAAATATTAATAGATCAAGACAATAGCGACTGACTCGCGTCACCGATTATTAGATTAAATTAAATTAAATTACAGCCACCAGGCTGTAGTACTCGTCGTCTTTCGGAAATTTTAGAAGTATCGAAATCGACAATCGCGCGAATTCAACTACAAGTACACTTTTTGCGAGAACAAGCTCTTAGCCAAGTGACAACCCGGAAAAGGAAACGAGAGGGTAATGATGCAGATGTAGACGAGGCACTGACTCAATGGTTTACACTGGCTACTAGTAGGGGCGTTCAAGTGTCGGGTCCTATATTAAAAGCTAAATCCGAAGACCTTGCAAGGGAACTTGATAATGACGAATTCAAAGCCACCGACGGTTGATGATGTAATTATTCAATCCATACAAGATCAACATAATTCAGTTGAAGACACCAAGGACGAGGAACCAGATCCACCAATCCGACTACAGGTGGCAAAGAAATCTTTGGAAACATTGAGATTATTTTTTTCTTCAACAAGGAAATGAGGGAAGCCCGATAAGTGATTTGGATACTTGTTCGGACTACATTCATCAACAAACAATAATATGTAAAAAAAAACAAAGTAATATTCATAGTTTTTTTTAAATAAGATAAAATATATACATATATATGTACTTTTATAAATATTTAGGTTATAATACTATGTTTTTCTTTTTATATAATTAAATAATTTCTATAATTGTGTTATTGTATTATGTATTTGTAATAATAAAAACATAAAAAATCAGTTTTTCAATAAATTTATATGGTTTTTCATTTCGGATTATTGGGACAAAATAACATGCAACCGATGTGTCCCAATAAAGCGGAATCTACTGTATATATGTATACTGTATATATATATATATATATATGAATTCATTTAAAATTCAGATTTTTTTGTCTCGAAAGTCCGATGGCTATAATATATACGTACGTATGTATACACCTATAACAACACGGTGTTTCGTCGGCAGACGGCTGCGGTCTCGTGGAAAACAGGGGGGGAGGAGGTAGAGATAATAATAAGTTAATTTCGAAAAAAACACGTTCCTACTATTTCTCCAGAAGGTATATATTATAATAATAATAATAATAATATATAATACACGTTTTTTTTTTTTTTTTTTTTTATACCTATATACACTCGACGCGACGGCTACTATACGGCTACGAGCCATCAGGACGAATCGGTTAATGGTTTTATTTTGTCGGTATCACAAAGACAAACTGCATCCGTCTTGGAATAATAATATTATGCATTTTTATGTACAGGATAAACTGCACGCGGTCATATATATGTATATATCAGTAGGATAACTATCTGTACGCGTACAATACAAACAACTTTTATCGTTGAATTAACAATATTATAATATGACGCAATTATTTTACTAACTATATGTATTTTATATGCGATCGGATGCGGCTCAAAAGTCGGACCCATTTTTTTCTCTCTCTCTCTTAATGTTGTCGAAAATTTGAAAAAAAAAAATTAACTCGTTCAATATCTTCTCGACAAAAACCTGCAAATACACTAGGAATTTAAACAATTTTATTATACAAACCATATGTATATAATTATGATATAAGGAAAAAAAATATGTAGACGATTTTTTTTTTTTTTTTTGGGAGGAGGGATTTTTTCCACGATGGGAACGGCGCGTATCGACGCGACTAAGCAATTTTATTAATTATATATATATATATATATTATGATACCAGATCCGGAATCGTCAAATGACAATAATAAGTATTAATAAGTACTACACGGTCCAATAATGCAAATACTCGCATTAAGCGAAATATTATTTACACGGAATAAATTGCGAGTTTGTATAATTTCGCCTGATATGTGACCGGTCGTGTGTATGTGGAAATCGAAAGTTATTGCAAAAAGTTATTACGAAATTCTTACCGCGAGACTGAGTGAAAATAGGTTCGGAGATCGCCTTGGATAAAAACTGGCAGACAGGGTGAAGATGGATTTTTCCGAAATCTTCTCCCAAGGAACGAATACAGAAAAAAAATAAATAGTAGACAGCGGACACTGTGGACTGCAATAACAGCTGGTAGAAGAATAATAACGGGAAGGTTTTTTTTTTAAAAAAATTCAACTTATTGCAGTCGGGCGACTATATAATAGCAACGAGGGGGGTTATTGGGAAATAAGGATTATCGACAAATAAAAAAATTATTGATTTAATGCATGAATCTTATCGTATCTTGTCTTATCTTTTTCCTAGTTCGGTTAGTACAAAATTCGTTTATTTGATTTTGACTTTAAAAATTGTATCTAAAAATCAATGAACCTATAGAGATAATATTGAAAACAATCGGTTTTTGACGGAAATCAAATATGTCTTACTGGACGGTACCCGGGTTTCGTGGGTTACCACTGTGACGCCAGGCTATTATCACTTAATTCTTAATTTAATGAAAATTGATTACTTAATTGTATTTTGAGGTGAACCAGGGTGTTCATGACGTTGCGGCGTCCTTTTCGGTAATCACATAACACCCGGTTGTGTTGGTACGAGACGTTTTACAAAAACGCAATTCGTTCATAGGGCGTAGGGAAAAATCGAATTTTTCTTTTCTTTCTTTCTTTCGGTGTAATCGTGTGTAATTTTATTATTTTATTATTCGACGACGGCCGTACCATATCCGGGTCCCCGCCAGAGGGGACATACCGTAAACGTATTTAATTATTAACGTCGACGATAAGTCGGTAAAACAAATGTCCGTAGGACGGCGACGCGTGTCCGGTTCGACCGATTCGGCGTACCGTTTTCAACGCCAGAGCGCGTGTTCGGTGTTCAACATTTTCGAGTGTGGAGCCGCGACCCGGACCCGGACCACACGGGGGCACCCGCGACACGGAATCCTGGCGATTATTGTTCGCGCCGGACAAACGACAACGCCGCAATTACGGTTGCGCGGCCGTAATCTGGCGGTAATTTATCCTATCGGCTAGGAGGTGGGTATACGCGGGATATAATAACTATTATATTATATATATATTAGAAACATTATGTCCGAGGAAATTTTTTTATTATCATTATTATTATTATTATTATTATTTTTTTTTTTTTCGGAAGGACCGACAACCGACGTTGCCTATGCACGCAACGGCGTCGCGTATATTACGTATAATATAATCGGACCTCCCACGTCGGCATATCCGGAACATAATGGTAATAATAGTAATAATAATACATATAATAAACCCGGGGTGTGCGTAATTCTGGAAGCGGCACCGCGTGATTATGTGACGATGACTGGGCACCTCTCGTTGTTGCTTTACTTACCTATTGCGCGCGATACGGAGGCGGAACGTAATTTCTCGGGTAGGTAGGGAGCGGATGGCGGCCGGACCACGGGTCCTTCGGAATATCAACCCGCGTGGAACAGGAATTATTATTATATTTTTTTTTTAATTTTTTTTTTTTTACAGACAGTCGGGGGAGTCATCCGTGTCCAATTCGGATTGTCTGTCCGCGCGCGCGGACTCGTTTAAATCAACGGCGGCGGCGATGTGTACGCGCGGCGGCGACGATCGATGTCCGGCGGGCAAAAACGGGTTTTTTTTTTTTTATTATTATTCCATATTATCTATAACCGAAGACGGTGCTCGAAGGCCCTCGAGGTCCGGAGAGTTTTTTTTTTTTTTTTTTTCTCTAGAAACGAATTTAAAATATATATATATAGTATACAGTTGTATACAATATGTACGAAACGAATAGAAAATAATACCGGGCAGTATATCCAGAGAGTAATGTGTACGGTTGCCGTCGACGGACAAATCGAATATTATAATCGGACGTGAATAAGATATACGATATCATTTAAAATGCGTCGTTGTCACGTTGGATAGGTTCCGGGCGATTAGTGCAGTGAAAGTTGCGCTTGCGGTTCTTATAATCGGTGGCTTTGCCAACGTTATACGGTACAAAAAAAAAAAAACCGATCGAAATTTGAAAACGTAACGTTAAACGATAAAAAAAAAAAAAAAAAAAAAAAAAAAAAAAATGACCAATAAATGTCGTTAAACAAAACACAACGCAAAACGGAATCGTTTTCGAATCGTTTTATATTTGTTGGAATATTCGCTATAAACATTGTAACGATTTAATTCTATCTTGGAATTATAATCCAAATTTTATCACTAATAGCTCCGGATGTAAAATTGTCCGCAATCGGTATTCATAGGACTTCATTTGGTATTATCTTGCAGTATAACTCGAAATTGATTTCGGCTCCACTGTTTATATAACATACATTGTAATCGCCAAATAAACGTAAACCAACAAAATTAACAAAAAACAATAGTATATTTTGACAGCTCCTCTCCCATAGTTAGGTACCTATAGTATCCTATAGTACCATCTTATAGTTTATAACCGGATTTTTTTAAAATTACGCTAAAAATTAGGGAACGATCGAAATCGATGGAATTAAATTTGCTCCTTCAGTTATTCTACTGGATATTTAAACAAGAGAAAATTATCTACGTTTTGATCGTGATAACTTTTGGTTTAACATTTAATGCGATCGCAATTATTACAACGTTTTTATGGTTTTAGGGCATTAGTAGAGTCTATTAACCTTATTTGTACAAGTTGCAATCTTAAGGAAACGGTCAAGTCGAGCGTATGGAAACCAAATCACGTTACTATAATTATACTATAATGTTCGCCACAATTAAGTCCGTTACTCTATTGTTAGTCGATTAAGGTTCGCTTTATAAGAAACAAATTCGAATAAAAGTATTTTATTTTTATTTTTATTTTTTAATTTATAATATTCAGTATAACGTACCGAGAAATCAATGTCGTAGTTTTTCTTTTTCGGTGAAGTAACCAATATCGTTGTATACAACACAATATAAAAAATTATTAAAACATCACCGCGTATAATGTTATTCGTGTACACACGAATATATTCGTATATTCTATTAGATTGTAAAGGTTCTTTGGATATATCTATATAACGATCAGTAATGGACGCAGGTGTGACGTGTGCATATGTATATATGGGATTTAACTTCTCTCGGTTCTGAGGAATGCGGCTCGTCAGCACGTCATTAGCCCTATAATTCTGGAATTATTTTCTCGTCGTTGCTGCGAGCATATAGAGTTATGAACGTAAAGATAGGGTGACTATTATCGTACCGCGATGATTAGACACGTTTCTTTGTAACAATTTATTATATTTATTATATAATATGTTTAACGTATTGTAACTACGCGCGGGTATATAATACTAAAAATTAAAACTATATGTTATTGTACGATATACTTTTAAAATACATAAAATATACCCAGACATATAGATTTCGGTTTTATTGTTAAATTAAATAAATTCCCGTTTTTGTAGCTATTATTATTATTATTATTATTGTACAATTTATAATCGACAAATACAAACTTTTAGATTCTGACCCAAGTACGAAATGTATTAATGGTTTTACCGTGTCTGTGATGAACTTTTCTACCAGAAATCGTGCTACGGTATTCAAGTGTGACTCTTTTCTGGAAGAATTTCGGATCTAATCGGTGCACTGGGGAGGTCATTTTTGGATTTTCCTTGTAGTTTTCATAATAATTGAGGAAAAAACGTAGGTATACAGGGGGAAATGTTGATGGAAATGCTAAAAATTACGGTATTTCAAAATATATAATTAACCGAACTTTGCACAGAATCGTTATTCGTTTGGGAACGGGGGAAAACGTCTTGGAACATGCAGCAGTGTTAAGGATTCTAAGATTTGGGCAATAAAAGATCCGGAACCGAGCAAGGCGTCCGGAAAGGATGTTACAAAGTCAGACGGTTTAATAAAATAAAATAATACACTTATATTTTACCATAGACCAATTCACGCAACAATAGTAGGCTGCACCTTGAACGATAATTATAGTCAGACGACATCTGATAAGCAAAATAATAAAATACTATTTTTTTTTTTTTTTTTTTGTATTTAGATAATATTATAAAGCTCGGTAATAATCATTGGTTATAGGAAGTCGTTGACTTCTCTATTATTCGATCCGGATGAAGACCCGCCATCGGAATGTCACATGGTCGTCGTCGTTGGTATAGAAGCATAACGAGAGGAGGTTGACTGACAAACTAGGTTTCGGGACAGTAGGCGACGTGTGACAAATATTATCCATTGTATTAACGTGGAGGCACGTGCACGATATTGTTAAGAAACAAAAATGAAAAAAAATAAATAAATAATACAAAATACAAGCTCATTATTGTTATTATTATTGATTCTTAATTTTTTTTTATCTCAAAGAAAATAAAAATAAATGTTTGAAATGTTAAATCTACCTATGTAAAAACAAATAGAAATTAAAACCGGCGAAATATATGCTCTAATGATAAAAAAGTATTATTAATTATTATATAATTTAAAACAATCAATAGGTTTAATAATGATATACAAGAAGAACGATAATTATATTGTTTTGATAATATTTAGAATATTATATTAAATTAAAATAATTGTGTAATTACGAATAAATTTTAAAAGAATGATTGACGAGTGTGATTAAAAAAAAAACAACTATTATAATACTATAAAAAATTAAATAAATATGCACATTTTTTTTTATCATCAAATTAATCTACGTTTATTCGTACATAAAACATCGTACTTGTGATATTTATCATTTGCACTCAAATCTCAATAATACTCTTGTATGTTGAGTTTTTTGATACTATGTCAAAAGTTTAATAATATCGTGTTAATAATAATAATAATAATATATAATTTGCATTTTAATCTGATTATTAGCCATTTTATGTTTTATTAAATAAATACTGCACTATATACTATATAGATAGTATTTTATTTCTGATCAATGAATGGTGAAAAAAAATCGTATTTTTTTTTTTTTAATCGAACCTGTTTTACAGCCCGGGTTGCCTACCTATATTATGCATATTACCTTGTCCAATTAATATTAAATTGAACATCCTAATTTGAATAATAAATCAAACGAGGGCCAAAATAATACGTTCGGGCTAAAATATTGTTGTACATTTTCTGAATTTTGTGTTTTTCGTATCGAACCAAATTGTTACTTTCGGACGTGAAACTAACAATTCGACAATTATTGGCCACATATCCAAAGCTGCTTATGCAGTGTATAATTTTCAGAGAGCGAAACGAAACACCCGTCAATTTTATTATAATAGGTGGGTACTTATACTAGGTTCGTGTATCTGGGAGATGGTAAAATGCGGCAAAAAATAAATTTAACATTATACAAACTGCGACAATTTATTTTATATACCTATTATATACTATTTTTACATACCGATAAGATAACCTATATTGTATTGCGTACGAATTGGTAAGGCAAATATCCAAATGTATTTTTACTTACTAAATATCGGTTTCTTTACTTGTGATAATACTACTTAGTACTTAGATATCAGTAGAAGAAGTAGTTTAATACGTCCAATAAGTATTTAATTTAACATGGAATTTACAACAATTTTTGGTAGCCAGAATGGCAAATAATGAATAGTGTTAAACAATTTTAAATTTTAAATCCTTATAGATCTATAATAATACGTACATGTTACAAGATAGCGTATCGATCATGCCACCGATCAAATGCGTATAGTATATTATATATATGCCATATATATATATGTTAATAAAAAAATTTCCGCAGATTGTGTAATGTGATTTTTTTTGCTACAGTTTACACACAGCCGTGTGTATCTATCTTGAAAATGAACGAAGGAGATGGATTATATAAGCTGGATTATTGAATCGGCTCCCAAACTTAAGTAGTCCATATTTTTACCTATTGAATTGGCTCCCTCGGCATTTATTTCATAAATACGTTGGTTATCAAAATCGTTCAAAATAATAATCTAATCGTACAAAGAAATAATTTAAGTCGTATATTATTACAAGTAAAATATAAATCACTTTATCATTTTTCATATAATTTTAAGCACTCAATAACTAAAACTATAGGTATACGAATACAAACGACGAACTGCAATTATTGTATTGTACGATATCAGTGAAATGCCTAATATAGTTAAATTGTGACCGTTAAACGCGTTATCGGCTTAAGGATTAGATAAATTCCGGCTGTAATCTGGCACTGTGTTGCTAAAACTATTAATTTCCCCTACTTTTTCAACGTTTATATTTGGAGAACCACTTGTTGAAAATACTATTGGGCGCCAATTCAATGGTCGATGGGATACTTGGCTTAATATTGGGAGTTAATCCAATGGTTGTCGAAATAAGGGTAACGCAATTAAAAACGTATAATTTAAATACACTACGTGAATGCATACCACGTGCATTTTAACGTTCCTGACGTTGCAGTGAAAACGCTTAATAATAATACCATCCTAGCCAGCAGTAGTGAAGTAGAGCTGAAGCCTATAAGGCGTTACGTTAAATTTATTCAAATGATATAATTTCCTGGTTAAAATGTATAACTGCAATCAAAATAAAATAAATTTACAAGTATTATAATTTTAAAATTTGAATAAAATATTGGTTTTACTATGGGATGTCCAATATTTTTTGCAAATATACTATACACTCGTATCGTTTTAGTGTTTATCGTTTTATTTTATAATATAACGATCGCAATAATAATTTGATTAATTTTTTATTTTCCTCTCTCTCTCTCTCTCTCGCACACACACTCTTTGGCAAATCTGTCGATGTTATTTGATGTCGAACACGAATCTTTTGAAATTTGTACATGATGGTTATAGGACAGTTCAATCTATAACAGCCGTGGTTTGAACGCAGAGTCGGCATAATACGACAATACGCGAAATAACGCTCCACCCCCACCCCGATTATACCGTTGATATTATCTCGTTCCGTGGTTATAACCGTGATCACAATACATTAATTATTACCGATCAGTTCTCTCTAATACACCGACAAAATCGACAGTTTGGTGCAAGTAGGTAACAATTTAAAAACTAAAAAATCCAAGTGGGTGGAGAGGTTGTAATTACCACGTTTACCCCCCGGTCCCCCTAAAACCCGCCACTGCCCAATAGTAAAAATAATAATGACTTCATCAAGCGGCGGTTGCGGCGTCGGCCAAAACGTTCACGTGTATACAGGCGTGTGTGTATACAGCGTGATCGTTTCTTCATTGAACACTAAATATTCCGGCCGGATGACCTTGTGTTGAAATTTGGTTTTCGGACGGTTTTAACACTCGGCGAGTGCACTGAAACACACACGCACGTTTAAGATTAAATTGCAAATTGTTTACCACTTCGATGCGCAATAAAAGTTACGTTTTCTTAAGCGGAAACATCTCTATTGTTAACACTACACATTTGAACGCCATCGCCAAAATTGCTGTCCGAACAACAGCCATTTGTAAATAAAGTCGATTAGAAAAAAAATAAAAAAATGGTTTCCATTTGACAGTAAATCGAGAATTTTTTTTAAAAAAAACATAGGACGTCTTTGTACGACGGAAAAAAATCGTATCGGTCAGAGTCGCTTAAAACAAAAAACATAATAATAATAAATCAAATTAGTTCTACGATGGAATCCGGGTCAAAGATATTTCAGGAGAAAACGGTAAGTATCACCGACAGTGTGGAAATGTCGAAATTGATCCTCGGACTCGTCGTGTATACCAGCGGTATAATATAAGTGCGCCGAATTTAAATCCAAGACGGACGTCTATGTCCACGGCCGAAATATTTAGCCGGTTATACGTAAAACCGGAAAAAAAAAAAACGATCACGATGTATATAAAATATATAATATATAATATTATAATATTACTACGGGTACGAGTACGATGCGTCGTGCGGGGTATGCGCCCCTCGCGCGGTATTATAGGTGTTCGTAATAATGTCTTGATTAGTTAGAGGTCGGCGGCGGCGGCGTCGGCGGCGGCCGGCCGATCATCAAAGAGAGGCGGCCGCCGCCATTTTGTCGTGTTTTCTGCCTTTTGGCGCCGACAAACATCGTTAACCAATATATTTATTGTCGGCGAACGCGCGCGCACATATTCGTGCATACATATATATATATATATATATATATATATATATATATGCACACACGCAACTATATATATTATTATATTATATATTATATAGATATGTTGTAGTGCCGCGCGGCATAATAACAATAATGTATAGATGATAATATTTTTTCCCTCCTCCCGCCGCGCCCCGCGGTCCCCTCGCCGTCCCGCCCCTTCCACGCCGGCCGCGATGCGGTCGCGCGCGTGCACGCCCCTTCCGTCCGTATCTATATTGTTATACGTAATATTATAATATACGCCGCGCGACGGCAACAACAACAACATCAACAACAACACCAACAACAACATCAACAACAACAACAACAACAATAATATTCGAAGGGATTGCGGGGATAGTATTCGGATTTTCGAAAATTATTCCGTAACGTGTATTGTTTAATAATCGATAGAAAAAAAAAAAAACAAATTATTATTAGCAAAAATAAAATATTACGACGACTTTTTCGCACCCGGTAATTCCTATAAATATATCCGACGGACCGATAACAAACCTATCGAATTTACCGGCCGAAAACGAGTTATAGCCCTCCTCCCACCCGCCGACCGCGAAAAAATGCAATAAATCACACTCCGTTTATGGTTTTATAGACATCTCCGATACTTACACAAGACGTTTCGATTTTATATTTTATTTTAATAGTTAACAACCGTCGTTAAAACTCCGGATGAGAATCCGGCAGAAAATCGAAAATCCGATCCCGGGTTACTGTACTCGTATCTGCAAGTGCGAGTATACGAACAAAATATTTATTGTGAAACGTTTTACGATATGCTGACATATTTTTCCACCACAAACCCAAAATCGGCGGGGATCGATAAAAAAGGCCGACTTAAGACTAGACTAAAATTTATATAGACCCGGTGTTAAATGCTCGAATTTCCCACCTTCGGTTTTGGTCTACATTCAAAATCTAATATGTAGAAACGACTATCAAAAATCATGAAATTAAAATAATATTCAATGTTAGAGGGACGTGACAATATTATATTCGAATTTACCGACCGAAAGGCTTGCAATACGTCATGCCGAGGTCAAGCAAGCAGCGTGTACAGCGAAATATTATTATAATAATACGATCGTTTCAAATATGACGATGACATACTATACAAAATTGTTTTTTTTTTTTTTTCTTTCGAATTGTCTTGGAACCGTTGAAATATATTATTACTCTTTGCATATATTAGAAAAATATACGCGCCGGACGAATAATAATAATAATAATATTATTAATTTATAGCTTAATTTGTACTTATTGCGACAGTGGTATGTATGCTCGGATCGTCCGATTCGGTTGTGCTCGAGCAATTTTCCCGCTGGTAATGGAACACTTCACCGGATGACGAATAATTCCGAATTCCGATTGATTTTTCGGCCTCGGTACGCGTTTTTTTTTTTATAAACTATTCACGTCATCGACGGGTTTTTTTTTTCTCCAAATAAATAAACTTATAATAATATCGTACGGCCAGTACCTATACTACTACGTTAATGGACACACGCATGCACACGTTTGTCCTGTAACGATTTTTCGTCAACGACACTCGAAATAAAAATTATCGTACTGACTAACTGGCGTGTACTCCAAGGGACAGATCTGAAGTAAAAATATTCGAGTACGTCAAACGATCATAAAAATATATATTGTCCAGATACGCCCATTAAATAGGTATAGACGTAGTTGACGTGCCCAGTTTCAATGGGCACGGATGTTAATGGACCTAAATAATTATCATGAATTCATCGTAGAATCGTCTAAAATCGTAGAATCATCTAAACCTATACCTAACCCGATAGTGAGAATTCAATTTGTAACTTGATTGAAGTACGTACGATTTAAGATAATAAATAATCGTAATTGTTGTATTTTTAAGCCAACGGAGGAGCCATATGCATATAAAACCCATAACGTTCCTCGTCCCGCGCACACCACTGTTGGATAGAATATAAATTGCGATACCTGTTGACTATTCGTATATATATATACGAGTGACAACACACGGTTAAAACTCCAAAATGATAAATAATATCAAATCCTAGGCAATTTATATCACAGTTTTGATAATGTGTACGTATTATATTATATTATAAATATATATATATATATATATATATATTATAATAAAAAGAGCTGCGGGTACCCTATTAAATATATACTTCTTATTTTGATTCTGTTTCAAAATCCATTTTTTTTTTTTTTTACATTTCTTTTTTAGTATCAAAATTGTAGATAATATAATAGTGTCGCACACGTATAGACCACCGTGAAGCCTCGGTTATATACGAAAACCATTTTTCTGCGGCTAATACGTACTTATTATTAATATTATTATTATTTTTTTCAATTACCTCGTAATAGTAATTTTGTAATAATTTCATTCTTTAAGGTTTTACGGGAACGACGTGACGACGGTTTTCGACCGAAACTAATAACTTTATTATAAATTCGTGTAAAACCAAAAAAAACTAATTATCTTTACTATAATTTTCGGTTTTATTTCCGCGCATACAGACTATATTATACAAAACTAGTATTTTTGTAATATTATTGTAATGACGTCTAAGATTCTGAGTGTATCGGAGAAGCTATTATAGTTTTACTATAAGTAGTGTTTTTTTTTTTTTTTTTTCTACTCACTTTTTCGGTTAATAAAAATGCTCCAAATTATTCACACCATATGAACGTTAAAAGATGTGGCTTTTTCATCCAGTGGCATTTTAATTGTAATATTTTTAATGAAGATTCTCGACAGTTTCTCTAAAAATTGACCATCGTGATGCATCCGTCTACTGTCACCTTGGCTACAATGAAATTAAAAGCACGACTATATAGTCCTGAAAGTTTATCGAGCTCCACTCCGAATCGGTTTTCGATTGCAATGATTTATCGTTACTTCCGGTGTACAATATACGCTTTATTACCCTTAATCGTCCAATCAACTTCCCGCGTATAAAACAGCAGCGGCCCACCGAGTACCCGCTGTGCGAAGTATATCGTCCGGATTTTTGGCGTTTACGTTTGTATAATAAAATAACTGTCCGTTCGAACCGTGTGTGCGATAATATATCGTGTCCAGTGTTGTTGTTTTTATCCAAAATATATTACTATTTGCCTCGGCACGTATAGGTTTACCGGATATTAGCGACGATTAACGGATAACGGATTAATCGAACATTCCCGGGACACAAATGGCCCAATATTATATATGTCACTACGAGGCACGTTTTAACGCGACTTAACGATAATTGATAATTGATTTGGCGCCGTTCATATTTACGGACTATATGGTAATTTGTATAATTTGACAATTAATAATAATATCCCGGTTTTTTATAATAATTATTGGTAGGTAAGGTTATGTTAGGCCGGTGGCCGACTCTGTGTGCACGTCCGGCACGATTAAACAAGAACTCCCCCCCTATTGACCTAAAATTAGTGACGTGCAATTTAAAAGTAACAAAATGTAAATATTTTAGAAAGTTTTTAATATTGTTATGAAAAACTTTACCCCTTCTCAAAAAAAAAAAAAAAAAAAAATCTTAAACATAGTAGACCAACCTGACCAGATTATGGTCCACGTGAGGCGTTTGACGACAATTGGCGGGAGGATTGGTGGTTGTGTCACCATCACACGTCGATTGGAAAAAACCGACGGAATTTCCATACGTTTAACGACCGTGCGAGTCTGCCAGTGTAGGGCTGGTGGAATTATACCCCCCCCCCCCGTTGACTTTTACAACAGGTCATGATGAGTATTTGTTTAAACTTTTTTTTTTTATTTTTATTATTAATTAGAAATAAACAATCTATACAAATAATGCACAATAAGCTTATGCGCTAAGAGAAGACAGAACCTGCAAAATTGAATAAGAAGCCGCCCACTGGCAACACTTATCATGAATTATTTATATTAGTTATATATTTTTATTTTTTTTTTTTTTTTGAACTTGAAAATTTAAATCACACATGATTCCGTCGAGTTACGAGGGAAAGCTTAACTCATTGAATGAAAGTGGACTTTTCTGGATGCCGGCTTATAAATTCCCATAAAACGTTAGTAGACGTAGAAAAAAAAAAATCGGGTGCATTCCCATTTTATTGAAAATACACTGACAGTGCGATCGTACATCGCTCCTCAACTCACTACTGTATAATATACACGGAATAAATTCCACGGTAAATAGAAATTTCCAAAAGGAAATCGACGACCACTCGCGGCATTACGGTAAACACGATAAAATATGAATTTCATTATTTATTTTTATCAATAATATTCCCGCGTGTCGATTTTACGGGATAAATCATCGCCACTTAGCCGTTACAAAAGAAAATAACGCCTCTTCTCCCTTCCGATAACAAAAAAAAAACCGAAATCCGAGTGTGTAAGACACTTTTAACGGACTGGGTGCATTGTTTTTTTTTTTTTTTTTCTTTCAATGGCAAATAGGTTTTACGGCCACGGCGATTTGGCCGTGCTCTTCCGCGTTCGTACCTGTCAGCGTTCTGCCGCTATAGCTGCTATTTGTTTTGTCCTTTACGCGTCCCAATACTTATATTGGGTATCGCATATCGTTTGTTTTCTCGTGTTCAACTTGTCAACAGCAAGACTAAACGTGTCGAGTACATTATAATATAAGCCCATTTTTAAGGTCCGCGCGCCGCGAGCGCGAAATAATAATATGCGCACGCGCGGATCTGAAGAGATGAAATAAAAAAATAAAAAAACCGCCAATATGTTCGTCCGCGGTAAATGGGAACTGGCCGTAAGGGTGACACGCGCGCAAACGAAACGCGAAACGCCGGAACGCGCGCGCGCGCGCTCGCTGGGCTCACGCACACGCACAGCCACACACGACGACCGCGGTGCGGTGCGGTGCGCGGCGACGGCGACGACGACGACGACGACGACTGTGTGTACGCGACCACCCAGGAGTAACGGGGCACCCAGTGGCCATTCACCATCCGCCGCCGCCGCCGCCGCCGCCGTCCGCATGTGAGTACAACCGCGCGCGGCACTCGGTGGTACCGATAATAGTAATAATAATAATGACGATAATAACGACATAACATAATAATAATAATAATAATAATAATAATAATATCGCCGTATCCGCTGCACAAACGCCGCTATATAACTCGACGGGGAATAATTATATTTGTATTATTATTATTATTATTATTATTAGCGTCAACTTTCGTGCCGGGTCGTCGTTCGCGCGGTTTCGCCGCCCGTCACCGCCGCACAACAATCCCTGTTATATTACAGGGGTGGCCACTTAGAATTGACTTTGGGAGTGGTAAATTTATAAAGCTCATTCGAGGCGAGCCACATTGTAAAGCGATGTTTATAAAACGACGACACGTTTATTTTTTTTACATTACGCAATACAGTTTTATTATTACTATTAACATTATTCTGTGAAATCTGGCTGATAATTTGTAAGCGCAGTTCGTACGAGTTCGCTCAAATGTTCATCAGTTAGTTCAGACCGATATTTAGATTTATTGAATTTAAGCAGCTGGGTACAATGGTCATATGAGTAGTACCAACGGTCGAAATAAAGCCTCATAGCACACTATTTTGTTGGTGGGTATTTTTCTTCTGGAACATTTTTTCCAAAATTCTACGGCTGAAACACCACTTCGTTTGAGTCCTTTTAGTCATTCGTCCTCTTGCAGTTCCGGTAGCTCCCCAACTTTTGTTTTATCGTCGTCGTCGTCGTCGGGCGCGGTCGAAACACACCGTGACTATTTTTTGGCTGCACATACTAAAATCACCGCCGCCGTGCCAATTTATTACGCCTAATGACGACTGCAATGATAACAAAAACACTATCTAACGTATAAGAAACGTTAGCGTTTCTTAACGATTCTAACAGAATTTTATATTTACTAATTTTAGTCTAAATTTGGTTCAAGAGCCGATTTAAGAGCCTCGTTGTGGCCAACCCTGACGGGGTTATAACCTGACGGGCGCGCGCGACACACTCCGGAAATTCGTAATTAAGGACGGCGGCAAACATTCGTTGGGTAATAATTGCCCGTTTATACCTGGGCAAAAACACAAATAATGTGTTTCTCGACTCGTGAAACACATTTAGATCATGACCTATAACCGTTATCGGGCGCAGGCTAATAATAAATTAAAAAATATACATATATTATAGATATAAAATATATTAATATAATAAATCAACTATATATATATTTATAGATATTACATAAAATGCAAATATTAAGCAGATTTTTTTAAATTTAGATTAAGATTAACTAAAATGTCTATCGTGTAAGTTTATGATCTTACAGTCAACAATTATATGTGTGATATTAATTTAATTATTTTTTTTTTTTTATAATTTCACCTATACAGTATTATATTAGTTTTGCATACCGTACAATCGTTTTGAGTACATAAAAAAAAAAAAATACAATACGTTTGCCGATTATTAAATGTTTAGCTTTTTGTTAAAAAAAAAAAAAATCAATAGCTCTTCCCGCCGGTTAACAGTGGGTACTGCACAGAGCGCCTGCTGCGCCATTAATACGATCCAGCACACACGACTTTAAGACATACGTTAGACATTATTTTTTTCTCATGAACCAAAGTGCTTTTTTTTTTTTTTTTTATCATAGGCATCATATCGAGAAATACGAAATAATAATTGTTCGAGAATTATAAATACGAATTATAGGCGAGGCTGATGGTAAGTGCCCGATTTTAGATAAAACATTATCTGTCGAACATTTCCGTTCGGTTTTCGGAATGAAGACAAATAAACTGTACAATGCGCATCAAATGAATTATTAGAATTTATATATATTTTTTTTTTTTTTTTTAAAGCACAACTGCGTAGTACATTACAATATTTCACAGGTTAGTATTACTGCAGTGCTCGAATTGGAAAAATAAAAGTAGATGGACTATGAGACTTTGCGACCCCCCCCCCCACAAAAAAAAAAAAATAATAATAATACACTCACAAGCTATAAAATTTTGCTCGCATATTTATCTAGATTATTTGTTAAAAAGTCGTTTTTTTTTAATATAAATATGATGTTTTTAGATTTCGGTTCAATTACTTACTATATTATCTCACGGGGCGCAAAAGTGCAATACAGATAATATAATAATAATTTATGACTGCGCAATAAATGTTAAATTCTAGTAAAGAATATTTACGATGTATATTTATATGTTGTTTTTATTTTTTTTTTTTTTTTTTGAAAATATCATAATTATTAAGGGGACGCTAAAAAAAAATAAAAAATAGAGAAACCCTGCACCCTCGCCCCCCCCACAACTGGAGTCCTAACATAATCTAACCTTAAATTAGGGTACACAGTTCTCTGCCCTACAGTTATTATTGTAATCATATTTTAGTATACACAGTTACATGGCGAACCCGTATTTTAACCGGCGGTAAAAAATATCCTTAAATGTATAGAAAAACATCGTTTAAGAATTATGTCACTATCGAATCGAATTAATTTTAATCGGCCGTTTATTGTCATCACCTTGCATCGTGCGATTATCAAGTGTAATTTCATGTCGGAAATGTGCTATTAGTACAATAGGGTTATCGATAATGTTTGTCGCCCGTCGTCTCCGTATCAGAGACACGGCCACGAAAAAAATAGTCGCCAGTCCGTGCGAGTGTACTGGTGAGACGAAACGATTTTTTTTTTTTTTTTTTTTTTTTTTTTTTTATCGCTATTTCTCCAACGAATGCGCTTTCGAGTGTTTTAACAGGGATACGGGTCACGCCGCCGGTTATTATATTATTAATATAAAAACGAATTTCGGCACGCGGTCCGGTTGTTCGCCGCCGTCGTAATTCGTACTCGTTCAAGTATGTTATTTCTGAAAACTTTGCTCGGCCGATAAAAAAAATCCGTTCGTGGCGGTTTTCGGATAATAGGAGAAAAAAACAAACGTTTACCAAACGAAAACGAGTCGCCGAACTTAAAATACACGACCGTGAAATAATATACTTGTGCGCGTTTTCGATTGGCACGAGCCAACAATTATTACTCGAATTACCGACTCTTGTCCGCACACCGCGATTGTTTTTTTGCCCGTAATAAAAGAAAATCTATCGTGTATACTTTGTTTTTAGGTTATTTTCTGTTCCCGTGAACGATTTTTTCGACCAAAAATCTTGTTCGTCCAATTATCCAACTTCGGGGTTTTTGAGTTCTCATAGTAAATTTTGTCTAGTCGGTGCGTTGGTCAAGTCATTGTTTGCTTTTCCTTATGCTCTTCTTAAGCGTTGTGAATGGACCGGGGGGGAAAAAAAAGGAATATTATCGCGACGCATAACGGGCATAAGTTGTTTTCGAATTTGACATTTTTTGTTGTAATTCAGTTGAAAAATAATCAATATAGAAGCTGGAAACATTCACCTACATATTGTATTTTTTTTTACTCAATGTTTTATTATATGCATGTTTGTGGTATTTTTAGAACAATAATATTCGATTACGAATTATACTGCCTGTGCACGATCCGTACAAAAAATAATATTTTTCTATTTTCATAGGACTTGTGTAATTATTATTTAGCTTACATCGCAATTTTACGATGGTTTTTATTTTTTTATTGTCTGCATAATGTGAAATACAAGTCTTTTCAACTAAAACAAATTTAAAAAAAAAAAAAACCACCCCTATTACGTAATAATATTGTAGTTCAATTTTACATAATTCTTCGTTCAAACATCGCATCACGCTCATCGAAATTACGTTATTTTGTACAGGCACGTTTTATTATTACTATAACAAAATTGTTTAGACGTGGGCGTCGTATTAATAGGTATGCCTATGTTATATTACAATTTATCATTTATCACTGGACACAAAACATTGTTAACGAAACAAAAATGTTTCGTCACTCGTCAATAATAATTGTATAATTATTACAATTTTAATATTCGATTCTGAACGTAGCCAACAAGCTATTATTAGTTAAGATGATGGGGGATTTTTTTTTTTTTCGGAAAATACTCTTTTTTTTTTTTTTTTTTTTAGTGTGTTAAAACAAACTTCCGTTTTTTCACGCAATACTTTGAAAGGTGTGGATTTTTCGTCCGGTAGTATTTTATTTGAACAGTTTCTTTTAGTTTTCTAACAGTTTTTCAAAAAAAAACAAAAAAAAATTTAATACAAATTACTACACTATATCGGTTTTGATGGATTTCTGGGGGTTGCCCACAGCGGACAACAACAACTGATGCTATATCGTATTGTATATAAAGTGAAACGTCGCGAGTTTATACCGGTTCAAAATCGTTTTTCGATCGCAACGATTTATCGTTATTGTCGGTGTAAAACTATACCTATTAACTACCGCATGCACCCTGCATACTATACGGTCCTAACTTCCCACTCGCCCGCGAAATATATCCGGATTTTATTATTATGGCGTACGCTCAAAATACCGTTGCACGATGACTCGAACAACGCATTGTACACTGCAGGCGTGTACACTTATCCGTTTTCACATGATAATTTAAAATTATATTGTACATACGTATGTAAACAGCTTTATTTAAAATAATTATGTTGTGTTAAGCGGGCCCCGAGTGAGTTGCCTAACGACACAGTTTACCGCGTTCAGTAAAACAATACATGTACGTATTCATTAACATTTGTAAATAGTTTTTTTTTTTTCACAAAGAAGTTATAATTATACCGTAAGTATACGCAGTGACGTCTTAAGGTTATGCGAGGGGCCCCAGGGCCCGCCACACGGACCTTTAATCGCTTAAATTACGATTGCTATATTGGTGTATATATACATAAATTAATTAGTTTCCATTAATATATCTACAAGGTGAAATTCCGCAAATATTTTACAACAGACTTGTATTTCTTTTTTGTCTCTAAAATTTTCCTAAATAAATTGGGGAAAAAATCCAAAAAGTTTATTTTTCGCGATTTTTTTTTTTTTTAACCGAATTATTACGTGTATCTATAATTGGGGAGTACGTTTCTATGTTGAATTTTTCTCTACCGGAAAATATTTCATTTTCATTAGTGTAAAATTTAAAATCCGATTTTCATTGCTATTATTTTTATACAAAGATAGTTTTAATAACTTTTCGTTCGAGATTTATTTAAAAAAATGGAAAATTACGGGTGGTATTTTATAAATTTAGGGCCCTTACAATTCCGAGGCCCCCGGCGTGGGTTGTTCGGGTACACTGTACTGGATGTAGTCGATTCGCACCGAAATCGACCCGAAATATAAATGAGACATGTTATACACACACCGATATTTGTTTATAATGCGTTTCTGATTCGCGCCGAAATAAAATTATAAATTGTAATTTATACCGGCAGAATCGATTATTCTTCGGTAGTACGCGGTATGAGAATAACCGAATACGTATAAATAATAATAATTTTGGTAGACATTTTGAAAATTACACACTCTCGCGCGTATAGAATAATTATTATATTAAAAATGAAAAAATATTAAAATGCAACAGATTACGTCCAATAGTTTACCTGCTGCAGAGCATACGGTCTAAATATTTTCAAATAATTTTTTTAGTTTTTTTTTTTTTTTTATCAACGCATTATAGGTAAATAAAAATGAAATACGTATTGGTTTATTAATTTCAAACCATTATAAAATGCTTGAAGGTTTCCGTTTTACATTTATAGAAACTTCACTGTACCTAATTAATACTTATCCACTAACAAATTCGAATATATTATTATATCGCAATAATGATAAAACTAATACGCAGGTGCCCACTTATGATAGGTATGTTTGTATAGCCTACCTATAATCAACGAAAAACGAATACGATTAAACGCGCTGTTTCGGAATACGATTATATTAAATTGTACACGGATTCATGTTGATTTTAAGAAGGATTAAACTGTTTAATCTGGTGTACATAATAATATACTCGTATTAGAGTTAAACGAACGATCCGTTGGCGATCAATTATTTCCAGTTGAGGTTTTCCCCGTTCGTATACAGGGCGATTGTTTTATCACGAACCAGTAAGTTTATCGGAGGATTTTTGGTAAATTTGATTTCGGGTTTTATTTATTTTTTTTTTTCCATCGTTATCATATAATTTCCACGCTTTTTCACATTTTTACTTCGACTTATTATACCTGAAATGTTTTACTATTACTGGTAGATAATTTTGAATTTCATTGGTGAGATCGATTTTTTGTTTTTTATTGTAAATTTTTCTAATAACGGAGAAAATAGGTACGTCGATAAAACGGGAATATTTACGCAATTATTAGATTTAGCATTTTCTAGGCGTGGTACAGTTTTAAAAATATTCGGGCGTTTTTAAAATTATATTTAGCCGTTTGAAATGTACGTGATTTTTAGTTGTTTTTTTTTATTATTTATTTATTTATGTGGACGAAACAATAAACTAACGTCTACGAGTATTTGTTTTGTAATTTAATCTTGAAATATACATATTTCAGCAAAGTTACAAGGAACAACATTGAATACAAATTGGCATTTTTGGATTCGGTTATAAAATGCACATAAACCGGCTTATAAGACAGAAGGAGATTTTACGATTATTATTCAGGTATTAGGTACTGCATCCTCACCAATTGGAAATTCCCGAGCCACGCCCCGGCTTCTCGGTGTACACAACGACGACGATGCCCGTCCTGGTTATGATTTTTGTATTTATTATTATTATTATTTTTTTTTTTTTTGTCATCGTTTTCCAAATCAGTTTGATTTGATCTGTTTATGTGTTTTATTACGTGTTTCGCACGACTTTGGACGCGTAAATTATTATTATTTAATAATAATAATTAGTTTGGCCATATTTTAGAATATTCGCTTCAGTTTTTTTTTTTTTTTTTTTTGAAAACGAATCGTGAGAAACACAGTCTAAAACTTGGCGACAGCCGAATACCATAATATATATTATATACATGTATATGTACTACAATGCACGCATAAAAACCTTTTTCGTTTTTAGTGGCTGCCGGTGCGTAGGACGATATATTTTATATTTATAATGTTCTCTCTGCGTACTCCTCCTAATGGTCTCGCGCTTGGCCATCTGTTATTTTTCGTCTTCGCGAGTTAATTTGTTTACGTCGGCGTAAATTTCGGAAATCTGTTCCATCGACACCGCGCAGCCACACGTGACGAGCCTTTCAACACATATGCGCGCCCTTGGCGAAATTTTTTCACTTGTCATTAAGTACATAATATTTTCATATAAGTATATATATAATAAAATAAAACACGGTATCTTAATGTACGTATATATTTTTGAATTTTCGCGGCAACCAACGCAAACGACCCGACCCGACGACGACGACGTTTTAATGTTTATCACGTGTGTCTTTTTTTTTTTCTTCGTGTCGGACGACTGTCAGCGACGACGATATTTATACCATATTCTAATATGAGAAATATCGTCGCAATATATTATATTTGTCGAAAATATCGAAATTAATTAATTTTCGACGATCCGTCGAATTGTGTGAAACGACGCGCGCACGCGTAATCCGGTCTCGTTATGCGATTGTTCGATACGCGCCGCCCGGCTAATTTCATTTAGTGAATATTTTTTTATTTTTTTTTTGTTTCGGCAACTTTTACGTCTTTATAAACGTACGAACAGTGGGTATAACATGTACATCCGTTAAATCGGATAATGGAATTTCACGAAATCTTACGATCGATTGCCACGATATATACTTTTATATAATGTATAGAAGCCCGTACAGTTATTATATTTAATTTCGATTTTTTTTTTTTTTTTTTCTTTCAAACTCACTAGTTCTTCTTCTTCTCCGGTTTTTAAAGGCCATTGAGGCCCATAACCGCAACACAAATTTGCTTCCGCCTGCCTCTATCCTGAACTACTACTTCCATACCATGTATTCCAAATTCTTCCAAAGTCTTTTTTACTTTGTCTATCCATCTCTGTTTTGGTCTGCCTAGTGGTCATTTCCCAAGGGGTTTCCATTTTAAATACCGCTTTCATTAGGCTATTTAACCTCCATACGTGGGCCGGCCCATCCGATTTTTCTATATTGTAGTACTGCTACTATGTTCGGTTCTTTATATAGTTGTTGTAATTCTATGTTGCTTCTACTTTCATATTGTTGTGTGTTATTATTTCGTTTTGGCTCATATATTCTTCTTAATATTCGTCTTTCAAAGACGATCGCTATTTTGTCTTCATCTCCTTTGGTCGTTGGCCATGTTTCACAAGCATATAGAAGAACTGGTCTGATAATTACTTTGTATAGTGTAATTTTTGATTTAATTGATGTTTGTTTTGATTTAAATATGCTCGGTTAACCATAATAGCATTTGTTCGCTGCAGTAGTGATTATTATTTTTGCTATTTATCATAACACCCAGATATTTAAAACAATTTACCCTTTCAAACTTAAAATTCTCAACTTCTATATATTCTCCATGATTTTCTCGTCTTAGTATTACCATATATTTAGTCTTTGATTCGTTGCTAGTTCAAACTCACTAGTTATATTATAATAATTTTGTATAGTTCATTACGATATCGACGACAATTGTCGTATCGATTCGATCGGGAACTATATTTTTTTTTAAAGCACTCGATATACTCACGTTGTTTACGAATATTACGATCGATAAATAATATTGTATAAGAATTTTTTAATTTTTTTTTTTCTAAAGTTTTACCGACGAATTCTAACCCCTGGTAAATCATACACGCCCATTTTAGAGGGTAATAATATTATTTATTCTGATATTTTATAGTATCGAGTAAGACGGATACATTAATCAACCTACATACATCATATATTGATAATATACACATATAAAAAGCTATATGCTTTTGTTTTTGAAATTCATTTATGAAAAATTAAAAATAAAAAATACTTTATGTTTTTGATATTAAGTTGAATTTATAATTTTTATATTTAGTAAAAATATATTAGTTATATAAATTATAAAAAACAAATAGATATTTGTTTGCAATTTTCTTCTCACATTCTTTCGGGTATCTATCTAAATAGAAAATAATGAAATATTTTATTTGTAATTAAAATTACGTACAAATTAAATTTTGAAATTATATTTATAATTTATGATTATATTTATGTGTATTTGGCGCGACGAGAACAAGACACTATAATATATAATAGTATAATTGTACTATTGTTTTTCGTGTATAATTTAATAATATAAAAGTGTTATAATTATCACAAGCGCAATGACTTATAAATACGTCCGCGTTAAGATAATCACACTTCATCGTACAATTGTCTATTTATAATTTATGTTCCCTTATTTTATTGTTAGTTTAAATTATAAATGTATTACCGTTTGTTAGGGATTATATTTTTATACGGTGGTGGTATGAACGTAAATAATTATGGTTTTTTTTTTTTTTGTTTTTTTTTTATATATATATATATAACAATACGTTTTATACGTACGTATAATACGTGTTTTATACTATACCGTATTATACGTTTCAACCCTGATATATACTCGTATACCTACGGAGAGAGAGAAAAAAAAAAATAAAAAAACCAAGGATAATGATAATATTGCTAGCGTTCGGAAGGAAAATTGTCGGGGAATCAGGGGCAACGATAATAATAATAATTATATATATACGTACAAGTACCGCCACGGGGGTCGGACCGGGCAGCAATGAAGACATTACGTCTCGAGAGATCGCCGTCGTCGTATAGTTGTTTTTGTTCATGACGGGATGTATATTATAGTCTTTTATCATTATTATTATTATTATTTTTTTTTTTTTTCTCTGTACTCGGCGTTCCTCTATATTATATAATATTGTAGTATACTTTCGTGCACGAACAGAAAAAAAAAAAAACACGACAATAATAATAACGGCATGCCCTTCACGGCACATCACACACACGAACACACACACACACACACATAGAATTTATATTAAGCGGTTATAATATACGCGTGTGCGCGTAAAATACGTTCGGAGTAATTACGATATTTATTGATTAATCTGTTATACAGACAGGACAAATGCTACATGTATTTGCCTTCTCGATCCGACTGTATAACGGTGACCAGGAGCGTGCTCGTGGGGGCCGTAAGGGTGTCATACTCCCCCCCCCCTTTGACACACTACATTAAGGTATGTTTACACCCGTGCACTTTCCTGTTCAATTTTCAATTCAACATTCAGGTCCACTTTCATCTAGCGCATGCCTTTGCCGAATGCTTTAGAATCTAAAGTTTAGATGCATGAAAAGGCGCACGGGTGTAAACATACTTTATGTCGATTTGCCAATCGCCTTGCCAGACGTCCGAGTAATTAAGATATTTATTGATAAATCTGTTATACAGACAGGACAAATGCTACATGCATTTGCCTATAACGGTGACCAGGAGCGTGTCCATGGGGGTTAAGGGCATAATGGTGTCAAACCA
Source organism: Tuberolachnus salignus (assembly GCA_956483605.1). NCBI lineage: Eukaryota > Metazoa > Arthropoda > Insecta > Hemiptera > Aphididae > Tuberolachnus > Tuberolachnus salignus. Next base: position 13,731,172 of record OY101432.1, on the reverse strand, counting down.
CACCTCCCCACCCTTGAACCACTATTTTATGTCTGTTTATGTGCTTATTATTACACCCTAGGCCCGACGAAATGGTAAAAAAAAAACCCGATTTGGTTCTTTATCGTTTTTATTATATATGAGATTCTTTAAATGCAATTAAATAAACGAATATATTTTACAAAATTCCACGTGATTCGTGTATCGTTTTAAGGAATGGTAGGTATGGGTGGGTACCGAGTATTGTACCGGTTACAATCGGAAAATATGTGTATTTTTTTATGATTTTTATAACTATAACTAGTTAAACACAGATTTCCTCGCCCCCCCCCCCTAAGGAAAATTCTGAGCACTCCCCGCTGACGGGGAAGCGTAGCGAAAACACATTTTACGCGTAGAACTCGCTCGATGTTTGATGTTAAAGAGTAAAAAAGCGCATCCATTAGAAATGTTAAAAGAGGCCGATTTTGGCAAGACGATGCGTTTTTTCCCGTTATTCCAAATATATAATAACGTTCAATATACACAAAGTCGTCTAGAATTAAACGACTGTAATTTTTCAACAAATAAAACGACCATCGTGTAGCGTCCATGACTTCCCGCGTTAAAGTCCGGTTTTCGATATTTTTAACTCCGGGCACTATAATACGCGCAGATCCTAAAAAAAAAAAAAAAAAAAGTAAAATTTTAAGCTTTTTTTTTTTTTTTTTTTACCAATTTGTTTATATTATTTTTTGAAATCAAATAAAAATGCTTATATATTTGTAGGAGGTTATGCGACGTTATACTATGGAAACTGTTGTCATACCTCGGCATAATCCGATAACGAATCGTAAGTTATGCAGCGCCGCCGTCGCCGTCAATAGAATGAAAAAAAAATAATAATATTAAAAAAATCAATTTTATATAATATATATACTAAAACGATGACAACACGTTTTTTTTTTTTTTTTTTAACGGAACAGAATGTATAAATAACGAATAACAATCGATGTGTTGGGGTGGAGCGTAGTAAAATACCCGTGTCCCGATAGAGAGTGTAACGTAATTAACAGATTTAAAAACGAAACAGTTTCGCATTTCGGTTTCAGAAATATTATAAAAAAAAAAAAAAAACCCACCAAGTTCGACAGAATGTTTTGAACAGATCCCGGACCGGGCTCTCGTTCATCCAAAGAACGTAAAGTGTTCGTAACAAAATAAAATAAATACGTTTTCTTTCCAATCAGTCCGACGACGGTGCGCGTGCCGGAAACAATAAGAATTCCGAACACGGATTTGAATTCGCCGTGTAGTGTACGGCATGCGTGTCTTGATATGCATTTTTTTATTTGTTTTTTTTTTTTTTCAATATATTTATTTATTTATTCATTTTTTTTTTTTTATTTTTTTTTTCCATACATTTTCAATCCCGGAAACCGAACGTCGAAATTCGTAAACCGTCACGCGTGCGTAAATCCGTTTTCGGAATTCTTATCTTTCTTCACTATATCGATCGGTCCGAATGAAAGATAATAATTGGTCTACATTGATGATACGCCGCGTATTATGTCGGACATACAAAGATAATATCGGTGTCCGAAATTCCCATAAATACTAATGATAAATAGGTTTATTTTTATACATCTGTGAGTACCTAATCGCTTTTTTTTTTTTTTTTTTTTTATAGACTTGATCTTTAACAATAAACAAAAAGTAAATGTATTTTTTTTTTTTTTTTTGTATATACACACAGTGTTGTGTTATCGACTCAATCTTTTCACTGGCTCGTTAAAACAAAATTCTTCTGTTTTCGTTTTATGATCGTGTAAAAACAGAAGAATCTCTTCTTTTTTTTTTTTTTTTAAACGAGATACGAGAATAATGTAATATTCGTGTCGTAAATCTCGAGTGTTTTATATACGTATATAACACTACCGATGTTTTATTATTTAATATACATTTTTCAAGTATCCTACAACTCAGTGAATTATTTTCCAATGTGGTTTTTTTTTTGTTTTTATTTTGATTATTATATAATTTGTATTTTATTAATTTTTTTTGTTTTTTTTTTTTTTTTTTCTAAATTCCTTTGAAAGATTATTTTATTTATATTCGTTATTCGTCAGCGATAATAATGTAACATTCTTTCGAAGAAATCTAAATGGAAAAATAATTTTTTTGAATAAAGAAGATATAGGTACTTCGCACCACGGGTGGGCCCACTGGTGTAGGTGTGAAGTTAGGAAGGTAGAATATTTTATAGTTTTTATCTGTATGCAACGACGAATTATTGAATACGAAAAACGATTCTGAGAGATGTTCGGTAAAAAAACATGTTTTGATCAATTCTAATTAAGAACTATCGTAAATTTGTAACAACAAAATAACGTGTATTGTCCGTGTTTTTTCGTCTCAAATTTTTAAGCATTTTTTTTTTTTTTAAGCCAAATTGATTTTATTATTAAAAATAATCGCGCCTACGGGTTTTTGATATTTTATCCACGTAATACCAAATAAAAACTAAACAAATTCGAAATTCGAAATTTACTTATATAAGTGAATACTTTTCCGTGCAAATTTCAGGTCTATTCGATTATTCTTAACGGTATTGCAATTGTAAAATGATACGAATAAGCTCTCTGGTCGTTTTTTGATCGGAGCATGATTTCTGGTAGAAAAGTTATTAACAGACATAAAATAAAAAGCACACGTCATATAGTAAAATCAATATGTCATCCCTTTTATTGCTACGCGTAGTATCTGAACAACTATAATGAATAAAAAGTGCATTAAATATATGATACACCCGTGTTACAAAAAAAAAAAAAAAAAAATGTTTTATTCTGTCGGACGGAATACTGTTCTGTTTGTTCAGAGTCGTACGCGGGGGGATGGTCAGACTCCCCTCTTGGGTAGAATTAAATTTATCGAAATATTATTATTTTTTTTTTGATGCCTCCCGTTGTGAAAAAATCTCGGTCGCGCCTGTGACAGGCGCCTCAAAATCACGGCCAACAAGAACCGATGAGAAATATCGTTCGGCAAAAATTGAACGCTGGGCATCCCATCCAGTGGAAATATCGTCGGCAACGCTGAATTCCGGAACAATAAAATACTTATCGAACCGCGGGGGTTTGGAACGAATATATATTATTTTGTTTTTTTCTTTTTTTTTTTCTTCTCCGATCGAAAATCGCGAAATTTCGGTACACAGCCACGGACTTTATCCCTTGGACTTCGAGTCAACCAAATCCTACTGTAATAATATTATATATTTTTTTTTTATCGTAATTCGGCGTTTCACACGACGAGTACTGCGATAAATTGAAATATGATATATATATATATATATATAAGTAGTAAATACTTGCATCCATCGTTGTGCTGGCAAAACGTTTATTTGTGTAAGCATATACGATGACGTGACGCATAATTATATTATACTCGTCGAAAAACATTTTTTTTTTTTTTTTCTGGGTCCTATAATTGTTTAACGTTTATGTCGACGTTTTATATTTATCCTATGGTTTTTTTTTTTTTTTTTTTTTTTTATCGCTTTGCCGAGGCTCACCGGCAACTCTTCTACACACTTCCGAAACGGCATACTTACTATCATCTATGTACACACTATAAATAAACTCCAATTACTGTTTCGTATACAATAATCGTATACACACCGTCGCGGTTTGACTGCAACGTTTTTTTTTTTTTTGTCTCTATTTTTAGCACGCCATAAGTATAGAATTTTTATATATTTTTTAACGATACTTTAAACATTTCAAACCGTATAGAGCCGCCCGTTGTATTCCTAAATATAGTTTTACAAACCCAGCGGTAAATATATCAAACGTAATAAATCCGTACCGAATTCCGGAAGTAATATCTGTAGTATCCGTACCGAATTCCGAAGTCCACGACTTAGGGCGGGTTACGAGCGTAAAATATTGAATAATTTGTTTTTTGTTTAAAACGTCTGTTTATCGGTTTTGTCGGGTTTTGCAATACAATGGATAATTTTAAAACAATACGTTTTTTAAACACGATAAATGTTGTGTCGAAAAATCGTTTTATCTCGATTGCAATACGATGGAAATTAAAAAAAAAACACTGCATTATCTATAGGTAATGTGAATGACACATGCGTTTTTTACTTAAAAGGACGTGCTACGCCCGATTTCTCGAGTATGATAAAACATGCTCACTTTGTTTGCAAATAAGTCGCTCTGGAATGATTCTAAGAAAAACATACCTATTATGAAAATTAAAGTAGACAACTTTTCCGAGGGTCCAACGGATATTTTTTTTTTTTTTTATAAAACCTAATTTTTTTTAAAGTTAGAAGCATTTAAAACATGTAAAATTTCAAAAAGGTATATTGAGGAATGTATTCATAATAATGGAAAAAACATCCATAAATCAGGCATTCATTAATATTATCTACTTTCATTTTTATAATAAGTATTTTAGCCCTAAAATCAATCTGTAGTGAGCAATTTTAATTCCAAATGAGTATGTTTTTTTGGACGAATTGATAATTTTCAACCATCAGGTACAACTCCTGGCGGCACCAACGTTTTGGTCTGTGGCGGTAACCCATTTTAATGAATTAGCCCAGAATCATTTTTAACGAATTGACTCAAAATTCCTGGTAATGAATAAGCCCAAAATTACTTTTAACGAATTGGCTAAAAATTCCTGGGATGAAATTGGGCAAAAAGTTCTGTTAATGATGAAATTGAAAAATTAAATCTCGGCGAATGCTGCTCTATATGACCTGAAATTCAGCGAATGCTGTTCCAGTTGAAAAAAATTCGTTGGATACAGCTCCATTTTCTATTTGGTGAATACTTCTCCATATGATTAAAATTAGCCGAATGAAGCTCTTCAAATGAAGAAAAAAAAAATCCTACAAATGCTGCTCCACATAACGATAACAATTTGTGAATGCTGCTTCATATGTCAACAAGGAATTTTGGGCCAATTCATTAACGGGAATTTCGAACCGATCTATTAACATGATATTTGGACCAATTTCTTAAATGGAATTTTTAACCAATTCACGAGCAACAAAATTAGCAAATTGTTGGCGAAAAATCGTTTTATCTCGTTAAAGCGGAGTACGGTTAAGCGTAAAACAGCCTACGATGGAAATAAAAAACCCCGACTTTATCTAGGTCTCTAGGGAATGACATATCAATATTTATTTGAATATTAATTTAATAAAAAAAAAAGTAACGGTGGTTTTTAAGTGTAAACAAAGACCACTTTTTACCATTGAATGTCAGCCTACAAACGGCTCATTCGAGTATATTGGGAAAAAAAAAAAACCAAAAAAAATTGTTTGTTGTCTTTAATTATCGTAAAACGTAAACATTCTAAAAACACACTTCCAGACTGCACATTGTGATAATGATCTCCCGTTTCTATGTCGTTTTTTATGAGAACGAATTCGAACATCTTCGAAGACGATAAATTATAATAGTTTTTTTTTTCTCGAAAGATTCGTAAAAAATTGCCTATACGCAACCCCTTAAATATTGATAGTGTGTGGACTACCTTTCTAGATATATATATATATTTTTTTTTCTTCCGTTTTTCGCATCGGACGAAAAACTAGATTTCACACACGCGCCCGCCGGCCCTACTCCTCCTCCTCCCCTAGCTGGCGTCAGCGCGGCCGTAGAATAATAATAATATTATTATTATTATTATTAGTGCGCGGCAGCCACCGCGACCGGCCGACCATCAACCTAATCATTGTGGGTGGTCTTGTGCTGCCCCTTCATTCTCCTCCACCTCATCGCCGATCGCCGTTAGGATCTCATATTTAAGTTCGACGCGCACGCTGTATATCAGCCGGTATTATACGCGTAACGTGCGTGTGCGCGAGCGTCGCCGCGGCGGGAAAAAGCCGGGGAGACGGGTGACAAATTTACGATCGCCCGACACCGTATACACATACGCACATTCCAATTGCACAGACGTTTACGATGATATCGTCGTTACGGTGCAGCGGGCCGTGCGCGCGCGCGTTACGATCGTCCTGCACGGCGCGGCGGCGTTCGCGCGGGCGGCGTTGAGACTTTGTCCGGATCTAGACCAATGTGGACCAATTACAACACATTTCCGAGACACTCGGCGAGTACTTCCCGTTAATGTATTATATATTTGTAGGTTTCCCCTCGATTTTTCTTCTTTTTTTTTTTTTTTTTCTTTATAACATAATACTATAATTACACATTATGAAATAAATGTTCTCTCAATCAATAAATATAGTTTCTTTCTTATTTTCTTAAACGATAAGTACGCATTCGGCGACAACAGTGATCTCGTATCACGGAAATAAATACTACGTAAAGTCACAACGGACCTTATAGTTTGTTTTAGTTTGGTTTTTTGTTGGAAGAAATTTTTTTGACGCCGGCCGGCAACCACCAATGATCCGGATTATTCGATTAGACCAGTGGTTTTCAACCTTTTTCGAATCGCGAGCCCCAATTTTTGTAATGTTTTTTTTTTTTTTTTTGTATTGCGACTCATTTAAAGAATTGATAATAGAACACAAATACATATTTTTTTTTAATATGTATACTTCAATAAATAAAATAACATAAAAAACATCAAATATGTAAAAATAAATAAATAAAATTAAAAAATGTATAATTTATTACATATTTTCACGTGATAATGAGAAACTAGAGCTTGAATTTTTGATATTACAGTTTCCGTATTAGGTTTTATATTAGACTAATTTATTTTTTAAATAATGTACTTTAATATGAAAAGTTTGTTCATTATTTTCGGCGACCTATTTTTTCCCTTTGGAGGTCGCGACACTCGGGTTGAAAACCACTAGTCTACTAGATGAACTTTTTGTATATTTCGTCTTACCTAGACGAACATTTAACATCTGTTTGATAGAGTTATCTCGAATAGTGAAATAATCTTATTTTGGTGATTTTATATATCTAGATAAAATATATATATATTTTTTTTTTTTAATGTTTTTTGGAGCAGTTGTATTTATCTATCTGGATATATATTTTACTTCACAACACCGCACGCCTGCGACGAAGGTTCAAAAACTGACCGGCGATGAAACCTCTGGGAAATAAGGAAATACTTATTTTTTTTTTTTTTTTTCATTTTAACACATGCGATTTTCCGCCTCAAAAATCGAAACCAGCGATTTTTTCGCTTTGTTTTTTTTTTTTTTTATTATAACCGTATTCTCGTCTATCGATATTATATCGGAGACAATATTGTCCACTACCGGACGCCAACAAGGACCGGGGGGGGGGGGAATTGAATTATTGAATATTTTTTTTTTTGGTCGACAAAAAAAATAAATAAAAGTAATAAAAAAAAAAAAAATACTCGTTCACCGTTTGTTGTTCATGGTAATTGTTTTGTTTTTTCGACAATAAAAAAAAAAAAAATATATTTATCTTTTTACACACAATGACCAATATAAGAAAAATGTCGGCACGTAGCACAAAAAAAAAAAAAAAAATACAAAATACAAATAAACAATACATTATAAAACGAGGCAATTAAACTATAAAAAAAACGACTTTGTACCAAATAGTGATCGAATATTATACATACATATATATATATATACACACACACACACACGTATATATATATATATATATATATATACACGGATTTTTAAAAAATATTTAAAAATCGTGTACGGTAATATACAATTGGCCGGATCCGGCCTCCAATAATTGCGATTATAATTATTGTAAAATTAATGTATAATTATTGTATAATAATATAATAGAGACAAGTTTTGTTCGACATAGTATACAGTGTTCCGTTTGGAAATTTCCTTTGGGTTTATATATATATATATTTTTTTTTTTTTTTTTTTGGTATACAACACGCGATACGCTTACGGCGTAATAATAATAATAATAATAATAATAATAATAATTCTATTGTAACCGTTCGCCCGACGGTGAAGAAAAAAAAAAAAATAAAATAAATAAATAATATAATCTTCGGGCGATGGGATAAAAACGGCCCAGTTTATATATATAAAAAAAAAAAAAAAAAAAACCGCGGGCGGGTATAGTCTCGTATATAGGCGAGTGGCCATTTTCTGAAACGCAGTCGACGAATAATTAGAGAAAAAAAAAAAAAAAAAGAAGGGAACAAAAACCCTTCGAACGACGGTCGCGTGTTCGCGGCGCCGCGGGGAACTATACACGAGGCTGGGTACAAAAGGCGGCGCGGGCGTCGCCCGAGTGGCGGCGATCTTTACGGCGCGTTCTCGCGGCAATAATAACTGCTGCGTTACTGGCGTCGTTACGAGACTCGCGGGGCCATAGGTACGGTGCCGAGCCGAGCCGCGCGTGCCGTGAGCTTTTACAATACATGGTCGCCGCCGTCATTGTCGGCCGCGTGCGACAGACGCGGACCGCGTGCTGACTAGGAAATGCGCCGCGGCCATAAGCGCGCACAGCACGGCGACGGGCGGCGCGCGGATCGCGGGACAGGACGACGCGTTGTCGCCGACTTCTTCGTCGGGCGGCGCGGCGCTGGTGTTGTACTCGTTCGGGATTTCCGGCTCGTAGTCCGGATCGGCCATCATCATTTCCACCTCGGCCCGGTCCGGGTCCTCGTCGAACATCCTGGGCTTGTGCTTCTTCCTGTTCTTCCGGCCGCCGGACTTGCCGCGCGTTTCGCCGTCCGAGGCGGTGCCGCCGCCGCCGCCGTAGCACAGCCTGACCATGCGCTCCTTGTTGCGCAGACACTCGACGGTCAATCTACCGGTGCACCGGCACCGGTTCATCTTGGCCGCGCTCTCCTGCCGCTGCAATATCTCGATCGAGTTGAGACACCGTTCCGTGCACACCGACCCCTGGATCATGCGCTTGCAGTACGTGGTGTAGTAGCCCAACGCCGCGTCGCATACCGGGTCCACCATGCACAGCCACTGGGCCAGCTCGCACGGCACCACCGTCTCGTTCCTGGCCATCTCGACCACCAGCGGTCGGCACACCTCCAGCCGCGATTTTATCTGGACGCAGTATCGGTCCCGGCAAGTGCACTGCAAAATAAAACCCAAAACCACCGTCCAACGTCTTATTTATTATAGTTTATTCGTCAGTAATAAATTATATTACATACATATATATATATATATTTGGTTAGTTGCGAAATTATATATATATACAAATATACATGTTTTAGAAATAAGGCATTTTCCAATTTTTAAAAACGTCCGAAAATATAATTTTACGTTTTTTATTCAATTGGAAATGTTTGTCTTTACAACTACGATTACACATATCGATACGTTACCTACAACGAGCAATATCAATTTTTTTAATTTTTTTTTTTTTTGTGTGTTTCCTCCTATCCACATCTTATATCCGATCGGATTACGCGTACCTATACTTTCGTTCCGATGTTTTATTCGATTAAGATGTACGTACAAATTAGCGTTGCGTATAAGTAAATTATCCGAACGTCAAAACGTTTTTTTTTTTTTTTTTACCGGTTGTTTTCGTCGATAAAACACGTCCGCGGTAATAAACGAGCGAGTAAATTACTATAGTATACGAAATTTAATCGTTTATCTCTGTCTCGCACTCTCACTGTCTCCAAGATAATCGATTCCGGTGGTTTAAATATAATAAATCGTTTTTACTTATTGCCGCGTGTACGGGCAGATTTTAATTGAAAACATATATCACGACGACAATCCGACAGCAGTTCCGTTGAACAATTTTTTTTTTTCTAACGTTTTTCGTTCGCTCAATTAAAAAGAGAAGAAAAAAAAAATCGTTTTTTTGAAAACGTCTAAATTCCCGGTTGACATTGAATTATTCTCGGCAGGGAGTGGGCTATATTTTTATTTGTTAAATCATTTCCATTGGGACGACAGTAGAACAAAAATTTTTATACGACACAATAAATAATATGCGAGCCCCGGTGACTTTAACGAACACGGCGCCATACCTATACAGACAATTTTTGTATTTTTGATAATTTTTGATAAAAGACTAATCGGGGGGGGGGGGAAACGATAATAAATTATCGGTTTAACGAAAGAAAAAAAAATTTTTGTTTTTTCGAGAAAAACAATGACATTTATAATTTTGTCCGCGACATCGGAGATGTGGGCGTACGAGTACAACGATAAAACGAAACATTTTTGGAGAAAAAAATTTGTCCCGCTTTTATATCCGTGTATATGCTTGAGACTTTGTTACCCTCGGATTTTTTTACTGTATATCGCACTCTTATCGCCCTCCTCCCTCGTACCCTATGGCGCTGATTATAATATACGTATATAATATTTACGGAGGGGATGGATACCTCCCAGTGACTTGTTTTTTTTTTTTTTTTTTTGTAAAACCATTAGTTTCAGTATCGTACATGGGATTTCTTTTTGGAGAGTGGTTTGTGTTTATAATAATTTAAATATAATTATAACGAGATGAGTTTCGGCAACGAATCTTGCGTTTGCGGGTGTGAGGGGACCGGATAAATACCTAAATCCTAAATACGCCATTCAATGGTAGCACGTGTTATTACAACATTGAAAATATTGAAATTTCTCGGGGAAAGCGAACTCAGCCGACGGCGATTCGTAATAATATGCTACCGACGGTACCGCGTCACAAACAAAGTATCGCCGTCACGCCCGCGCAGCTGGTTGTTTAGCCTAAATTGAAATAATAAGTTGGTTTAGATGATAATTGTACTCACGTCCAACAATCGTTTTCCGTCGTCGGTGGACGTGAGCGCGACCAGCGAGTACAGGCACGTTTCGGGGCACGTCGTGGGGTTGGTCTGTAGGATCCTGTCGCACTTGATGAAGTAGTTGTGCAACGCCAACGAACAGCCCGTGCCGAACGCGCACCGCAAGCGCACGTCTTCGCACGTCTCCGGCACGTAGGCGCCCGTCATGGTGGTCGTCCCGCCGGCCCGCAACAGTGACAGCAGCAGCAGCACCGCCGCGCCGCACAATAGCGCCATCGTAGCACCAAAATCGTCGTCGCACTTTTCCTGCGAACAACAATGAACAAAATTAATCGTCGTTGTCGAGGTTCTTCGACGCGGGACCGTGTCAAATCCGTAATTGTGTACGCTATAACAAAATCCGTAAACAAATAATTTTCCGTTTTTCGTCCGGAAAACAGTGCTAAAAATCGGACGGCCGAACCGGGAATCGAACCCGAGGGTCTCTCGCTTGCCGGGCGATTATTCTACTCGGCACCCGATCTCCTATTTCTTACTATTTCCGCTAAACCGGTCGACGCCGTAAGTTTTAGGAGGTCATGTCTTCCCGGCAGACGTAAAGTAATGACATTTTAAACACGACCGGATTTCGCCTTCTATAAATTCCCGGTTTCGAAAACAGATTTTTTTTTTTTTAATTTAATAAATACGTTTTCGGCCATATAAATTCCAAAGCGCTCTGAAATGACGAGGAAGTGTCTCCGCGGATAATACATCTAGTCGTACACAAAACCGCTATAGATCACCCGACCGCAGCATTATAAAGTTTGGCAAACAAAAGTTCTTATCAAACGCCTCGTGAACCGCATAAAATCGTCCAGTGAGTCCTGTGCTCCACAGCTAGAGAGCGCTACTTTGCAGAGAGTCTACGTTAAATTTGATAAGAACGTTGTTTTCGACCGTGGACCGCCGTACTATAAAATCGGTGTAAGACTCGATTTTAAGAATCAATTTCAAATTTTTTTTTTTTTCCAATTATCGCACAATCCGTGGCACGAAACAAATATTTCACGAGTTTATCGATAAAATGTGTCCTACTGATATATATATATATACTAGCTGTCCTGCATGGCGTTGCCCATAAAAAAATTAGATTTAACCCCCTACCCCTTGCCCAATTTTATCGATCCCGTCGCGATTTTTACGCGGTTAGATTTTTTCGCGGCATTTTACTAAAAATGAAAATTAATACGCAAAACGATCATTTATCGTTTGTCACTCTTAGGCCGTTAGGCACCTACACCACACGATATATGCCTAGGATTTACCATACGTCCGGATTTGAGAAAAGTCTGGATTTTAAAAAGGTAAACGTTTTGCACGGCTATGTCTATACAAAAAGTTATGTCAGATTAGATCTTCACCGTGTTCACTCTGTATAAATATACAATAAGTAATTTCAATTTTTGTTCATATTTTTTCCCGAAACGTCACGGTAAGTGACGGCACATCATTATTATTATCGTTGTTGCCATAAAATAAAAGATTAACGTATTTAACCTAATCATTCTGATGTAGACATTTTATTCATAGATCTAAGTAAAATTGTATTAATGAAATAACAATATTGTTTATCTTCAATTTATCCCCCCCCCCTGAAACGGGATTTTGATAACCGGATTTAGTCTAAAAACATTATGGAACCCTATATATACCACCAAAATTTCAAGTCTCTAAGTCCAGCGGATTGGTCTGAGCGTTGATCAGTGAGCGAATGAGGGTGGTTGGGGGGGGGGGTGGTTAGGTGAGTGATATTTGGCTTTTATATCAATAGAATAATGAGGGGAAAAAAAACAAAATGGTAACTAAGCAACAATAGTTTTCCTAGTAACGTATTAATTATTGATTTTTGTATATATATATACAACCATTTTCTTATAAAAAATCTTTAAATTTGCAATAAAAAAAAAAATTAACGGTCACGTATCGAGGTAAAAACTATCCTATATTTTGAGTTGGATCAAATCACACACATGAGCATAATCTTACCAAAATCGATTGTGTAGTTTTAGAGCGCATCGGCACGCAAACCAGTTGTACGCTTAATTTTTACATATAAAAAAGATATGGCTGGCAAGGATACTCGCTAGGGTCGATTGTCTCTTGATGTTTTATATGTCTACGAGTATATATGATCAAATCATATATGCATTTTCTCAAGAAATATAATATTGCGATGCACAAACACATCAAGTCCCGGCAATTACGTCTAATAATGCTGTGGTATATACAATACGAAAAATAATCATCATTATGTCGACGTTATTTGTATTTTCGTGCCGGTCGGTTAGGAAAAAAAAAAAAAAACAAACCAACAATTCTCAACATCATATAATGTCGGGGCAAATGTGCTGTTCGACGAGCGGCAACAATATTTCTCAATCTGTTCGTCTGTGGACGTACAAAAATCACTAGCCCGAAAACCGCAAATACGTACGAGTACTTTACGACCGCGCTGGTACACGGAGCAAGAAAGAGAGACAGAGAGAGAAAATCAAATTTATCGTCGGGTACAAAAAAAAAAAAAAATAAAAAAATCACGAGAGCAATAAAATGACGTCCAGCACGCACGGGAATTAATCGTAAATCGAAACGCGCGCATTAATTATTACGAAATGTCGGTTTTAGAACGCGTTCGTAATAATAATAAACACGTATTATACAAGTATATTATATATTATGTACAGTGCAGCTGCCCGTTCGCGTTTTTCCGTCATCCCGAACGACCAGTTTTTAACGATTATAAATATTATATACCCGGTTTCAAATAATAATATCGTTACCGGACGACTTTCCCGCGGTGGTTGGCCCGAAATGGAATTTTACTTTCCCCTCCCCCCCCCAAAAAAAGAATAAAAAAATATATAAACTAAATACATAAAAAGGGGTTAGAAGTTTCAAATTGTCAACGCACTAATTTATGTATAGTACGATGGCGTTTGAAACGATTCGAAATTAATATAACTTTTGTACGTTTTAGCCTAATAAAACCGTTTTTTTTTTTTTTTTTTTGATTAGTGCGCGAGCGTTTTAATTTTGAAAACGTTTTTAAACCGCCGTTTTATCGTATAAAACAGCGTTTTCCGACCCGTGTGCCGCTAAATGTCATCATTATTAACAGGGCTCAACACTTTATGCGCCAAAAAAAAACAATGAAACATGTACATACATCTGTACAGAAAAAAAAAAACCTTAAATATGCAGTTATTTATTTATTTATTATTATTATTTTTTTAACGCGCATTTATAAAAGAATTTTGTTTTTTTTTTAATTATGTACAAATTTAAGTATAATTTTGTCTAGTAATTTTCTAATTTATTTATAAACGTTTACGTAAAATGTCGATAATAGCTCAAAATATTTTTAACGATTTTGATATCGACGATTACCTGATTCGTATTATTTTGAATTTTCGATAAATAGCGTAATACAAATTATTTTTGTTCGCTATCACTTGTTAAATTGTGTTATTTACTTGGTAGCTTGTCGGTCATTAGTCGTCCGTTGTGTAGTAAATTTATTTATTTTTTTGTGATTGAGAATATTCGCTTATTACCGATATCGTGGCACGCGAACGTTACGCAATACGCGTGCCTATAAGGGCAAGATTTCAAGGAAAGCTGTAAATTTATTACTATACTGCCATTTTCTATATCCTATATTTGTGAAGCAGCATTCTCATCAAAACCAGAAATCGATTACAACCGCAGAACCTGGAAGACGACATGAGGGCGTGCTTGTCAACCATTCGACCGCGGAGGAAACTCATAACGATGGGATTTTTATATCGTAGTGTATCTGGTGTTTTTTTTTTCTCCAAATCAATAGATTTAATATTTGTAATAAATTAAAATATGACTTTATATGAATTTTCTTAAATTCCTAAATAAACACATTATTTTAAATTATTTACTAGTAATTTACTGATATAGAACTACTTTGGTATAAATATGATAAAAGCCTAATATAAAAAATACAAAAATATTTACATCTACAAGTCAGTACCACGGCTAAATATGGGTTGGATTTAGAGTACCGCGAGGAAAAAAGTTTTAAACCCTACAATAACCGTATATATATATATATATATGAATGTGTGGATGAAAAACTTTTTAAGGAAATTTTATAGAAGCGAGAAACGTGTGTTTTAACATCGTTTCAACGTCCAACGTCGTCCACGGTTTCCGTGTGCGTGGGCCGATTTCAAAGATTGTCTCCTCCCCCCTGCCACGCACGTTTATGGTTTAAAAAACGCTTAAAAAAAAAAATAAAAACACGTTTACCGGACGTAGGATTTTACTAATAGTGGTGAATAGATCGGTATAAACCGCTATCGTATATTTGACCCGATATTTTTGGAGTAAAAACCGTTTAATAACGTCTCTGGAATACGGAAGAAAGATAAAAAAAAAGAAAAAAGAAAAAAATAGGGTTTTCAACCGACTTCGTCGGTTAATTTCGGCGATATCGGCCCCGCGGTTTTTTTGTTTCAAATATCGGATAGGATATCGGTTTTATATCGGGGAGGGCAAATCATATGGGCTCACCGCTAGATTTTAACATGTTATATTTTAGGCGTGTGTATTATACTCTTTCTCTCTCTCTGTCTGTCTGTCTGTCTGTCTGTCTGCCTATCTCTCCGAGCTCGACATGTATTACACAAAGTGTGTACACACACACTCGTATATATTATATATGTATATAACGAACAATATTTATTTATCCGATTAATTTGTTTGGGCTCGGGTACGACCGTAACATATTACAGTAGCAATACACTACACCACTACCGAGCACTACTGAGCAAACACTACAAACGACGCGGCGAGAAAAAAAAATATTATACGAACGCAAACACGCGCCGAGATACGATAATGTTACTCGCGGGGGCAGAGTAGTCTCTCGTGTTTGTTTTTCTCGAATTATTATTACGGTTTTTTGTTTTAGTTTTTTTTTTTTTTTTTGTTCTTCTGTCGTGTCGTCGACGGGATTGCCGTACTGCTCGGTTAGCCGGTTCGTAGTTTTTTTTTTTTTTTTATTCTATATAGTTACCATCTACCACCTAACCGATACCTAACCAATAATAATAACAATAAAAAAGCCGACACGTATTTTATACTCCGCACCGTGGGCGGCCCATTGTTGCGGTGGTGGAAAATCGGGAACATATATTATAGTGTAAGAACTGTTTTTTAAGTTAAAAGTCGAGTTAATTTTACTACTCGACTAGTTGAGAAAAATAAATAAAAAAAACTGTATATTTTTACTCGAATTAATACATAACAAGACGGGAATGCGGCCTGTGGGATGAGTATTGTATCTTAAGCGTAAAAAAATACGTTTATGATGAGTGCGTAGTGTGGGGTAATTTTAATAATGTCACTTTTTTACTTTCAACATAACTCGAGTTATTATTATTATCCTGTAAACTTGTAACTTAAAACACACGTAATCGCTCGGAATTTAAAATCCGTTGCGATCATCGATTGGAATCTTATATGGGACCCGAGGTTATAACAATTATCGAGTACAAAACAAACTTGCTACAAAGGGGAAAAAAATTAAAATAATATTTTATGAGTATGATATCGAACTTTTTTTTTTTTTGTTCTAAACTTGCAATTCTTGGCCACTCGAAATGGAAACTTAAATGATCGGAAATTTAATCTCTCGCGTATTTTATTTATTTTTAATTCCTATATGAATTTCGATTATAGAAATACTAGAAATATTGCGGCCAAATTATATAAACTTTATTCGTATTTCCACGACTGAAATTTATAATACGGGCCTCGCGAATATATTTAACTGAATATTGATAACTAAATCTAAAAAAACTGAAACTAAATCGAAACCCGCATAACTATCGTGTCTATACTAGTAATCCCACGAGGATATTGTTTGCATTATTTTCTTTCGGCGTCACAATTTCCGTGCATAGATTACATATCCGTAATAGTTTTTTTTTTATCGAAAATTTAATTTTATACGCCACTTAAAATTCTATATAAACCGAAATAACCGAATATCTATTTCGAGTAGCCCTACTTAATTCCCGATACTACGTTTTCATTGTCGAACACATATGAGAGGTCAGAAGATGGAAGATGCACAAACAAATATAAACCTATTTTACAACACGGAAATGTATTTTATATTAATTTGCTACCAGCATTTTAAATCGTCCGAACCGTCATGTAGCGAAACGATCAATTTCGTCGGCGGCGATATTTTGTCGTACGAAACGTAACGAGTTCCAGTCGTTCGATAGATACGAGTTTTATACGATTTTACTACAATATTGAGAAAGTCGTCACGGACGAAAACCGTGTAAATATGTCTAATATGTTTTAGAGTATATGTTTTTCTAGAATTATTACAAATAAAATATATTTATAGTAGACAGGGGCGATCGAAAATAAGTATAACTTCGGCCCAACTGCCGAAACGTATTAAATTCAACGTGTACTACATTTAAGTACCAACATAATCGGGATTTACTTGAGATTCCGAACTTTGCTCAGAATTGTTTTTCGTTATATAAATTGATAAATTACCTTAACATCCCCCCCCACCAACAACAATGGCTCACACGCGGTGCGAAATACGTCGGATTTTTTTTTTTTTTGTTATTGTTATTTATTTGAAATTGAAAAATTATTCCGAAGACCAAATTGTCCACGTTAATTTTACGCTCTAGAACACTGTGAACCGTGACTTACTAAGGAGAAAAAAAAAAATGCCCACCGACGCGGGCGTTGCCGGCAGTGCACGCCCTCCGCGCCCCGAACGCCCGAACAAGAGATTCGTTCGGCCCCGCGGACGAGAGAACGAGACGGGGACCGAAAATAAAAAAAATAAATATATAAAAAAAACCACGCCAAATACAAAATGGGTGTGGGGGAGACGGTCACAATTATTTTATTATAACGCCGAGGTCGTCGTCGTCGTCCACCCGCAGCAAACGTGCGGCAAACGGCGTGTAAGGTGGTGGAAAAAAAAAAAAAAAATGAAATAATAACCGCCCGGTGCGGACGACGACGACGGGAGAATAGAACAACGTGCCCAGCGGCGGCGGCGGCGCGCACACAGGTGGCACACACCGACCGAACGGCGGCCGACCTGTCAGACCTTTTCACCTGTCACCCCTCCGGCGGCGGGAAAGGACGGGGCGGTATAATCCGTGTCGGATTACTGCTGCGTGGACTGCCGTCGCGCGGTGTGCGCGCGGGGTTGTTTAATGCCGAGCCCGAACCGGAGCCACCGCCGACCACTTTGTACCGATGAACACGAAAAAAAAATCAAAATCCCCCCCCAAAAAAAAAAAAAAAAACGTCGACCATATTGCGTCGCGTGTATTTCGTTTTCGGGTAGGTCCCGTTCCGCCCCCCTAAAGACAACCGTGAAAACCTTAACATGAAATGCTTGATTTTTTTTTTTTTTTTCGTTTATGCTCGATCGTCGTGAATCTGCCGGACTGTTTCTCCAAAAATTAAGTTAAACATTCAAACAGCGCCCGTTACCACTCTAGTCGGTTCGTGTGGCCCGTAGGCGCCCATATTTATATTATTATATAGGTACGCGCGCGTGTTGTACACGCCGCGGTCGCTAGCGGCGGCCGTATCGAGAAATTATACGTTCGGAATAATGTTCGTCCATATATATATATATATATATACGGAAGAAACGACGAAAAAGGAAAAAATTTTAAAACAAAAATATTCCGACCGGTCGACGAATAATAAAATATTTTTTTTTTTTTAAATAATAATTATCATTATCTATGCGCGTATATACTATGTGCATGCCGGCGGTTCTTCCTTATAAAACGCCTCGGCTTACGATCATTGCTTGTATACGGTGCCGTCGATAAAGTCTAACTTAAAGTCGACTCGGCAAAGTCCAAAATCGATTTCTAAGCTTTTGGCGGAGACGACAATCGAGTTTTTTTTTGGCGGAAATGACAGGCCCGGCGCGAAGTATGCACTATGTATTGTATTGTAATCACGGGAAATATTGAAACTGCGCTAATCCGTTAAATTTTCTAAAAGAAAATATAAACCAAGATTATGATAATTTTATCACCGTGTATGTAATATGTATACGGCAATAAAAAAAACGCCGATCGCGCAATCAAAATCCATTTTCGCCGTATTAAATTGTGCACCGGCGCCAAAACGACAATAATTCTATTGGTAGAATGTTAATGACGCCCGCGAAAATGCGATTAAATTATTTAGGACCCGGATTCTCGTGCGAGGAATATTTTAAATTTCAGAACAATATTGGTATGCACATATTTGCGCACACAAAACTCCAAAAACATGCAAAGAATATCGTCCTACGAAGATAATATACCCCCCCCCCATTATAATATCTTTTGAGATTATAAAAATAATCGAAATTTTGGTTTTTTTTTTCTGTTTTAATATGACTTCTGGAGATAAGGTTTGGTTAGGTAAAAAAAAAAAATTATAATTTTATAATTTCGAACAGTTTGCAGATGGCCATTTTATAGTTTATTTCTTTTAAACATTCGGACGTTTCGATATTTTATTTTCATGATATTTAATATTTTTTTCCAGTTAACAGAAAAATAGTGTATAATTTAATACCATTTAGTAGTGTTTCGTAATTATCTCATCTCGTCTTCTGATAAGTTTTGTTGATAACATTTTATTAGTATTTTTTTATTTATTTTTTTTTTATTGATCTACATAATTATCTCTTCCGGATAAAATCATAAATGCCGTCTTTTCCTCGCGTTATTAATGCAGCGCAGTCACGTGTTGCTGTTAGATAGGTTAAATAAGAATAATTTAATTATTATGTCGTTGGCGAGATTTAACGACATAATATTACTGTGTATCGCGCGTATTGAAATCAATCGGAATGACGAAATATCAATGATAATAATTTATTTTATTGACGTTACAAAAATAAAATATAAATTGTAATTATTGCTGTGCCGGGTTCTCTAAGCCCACGATAACCAATGGCCAGCAATCGTTTCCAGTAAAAAAAAAAAAAAAAAAATATAGAAATTGTAACGGGTCGATGTCAAGAAAATCAAAAAGAGCAGCACCGCGCACTACGGCAAAACTGTTCAAAAGTTATTTTATAACGTGTAAAAAATCAATACGTTCAATGAGTGACGGTGGAGGAGGAATTAACCCATGAATCCATTAATCCCCCTCGCCATGGCTACGCCACTGTAAAAAAACCTCATCCTGCCCGATGAAATGTAGATATTTTTTTATTGGACGTAATAGGTAATATTATATATTATCGTGTCTAATTGATATAATAATCTTAAAATCATTACACGCGCGTAGAAACGATTAAATACATTGCGATTCGAGGATTTCGTTCGTACGTATGATACACCGCACATGATAATATACAAGTTTCGGGTGTACACACAATTAGGACCGTCCGAGAGCTATAAAACCATTTTTTTTTTTCTCCTCTACATACGATTATACACTCTTCGAATAGGTTCATTAAATGGCGTTTTTATTGCCGGGGCACCGCACATGTGTATAACGTTATATAAATCGTATATTACTTATAATATAATACATATAATACGTCCATCGCTCCTCCTCCTATACATTATATTATATTATATTATACTGTTGCGCCGCGTATAATATTATATTATTATACGACGGCCGTAATCTATTTTTCGTGTTCACAATAAGTTCTCGGGGTCGTTAAAATCGGTATTTTCCACACACACCCCGGCCGTAGAAACGGATCCGGTACGTTTCAAAAGAAACGCGGGGCGCGTCGTCGACGTCGGCAGGACCAGCGCCCAGTCGGATCCTCCGTCGAAATCGATAAAACCCCGTCGACCCATTGAGTTATTACTTGTGCCCGTTGTACCACGCACGCGATAAATATCACGGTGGACGGGGATCCAACAGAGCAAATAGGGCGGGTGTCCGGTATTGGCCGAAGGCACTTGCCCTCGTTGGACGGTACTACTCTTGCCGGACGTATTGATGTTTGAAAAGAAAAAAAATAATTACAAATCGTCCATTTCAATAAAACGGTTCTGAGCAGAGCTTTCCGGTGTACTATATATAGGACTATAATTGTTAATTTCATATACAGTATGTTTTACACTGTGTAGTATACGGTGGCAATGACGAAAAAAAAAATGTGTTGTTATTGCAGTTGTATTTCGGCGTAACACACCGGTAACTTAAACAAAATTATATTACGTATCGAAATAATATGTGCCGAACAATTTTAAACGGCTATAAAAAAAAAAAAAAAAATATCGCGACTACCGATTTTGGAGATTTTATTATGAAAATGTTTAGAATAGAGTAAATTAAACCATAAAAAAACATGCCAGGTCTCAAAATCCGAAATTGCCCACTTTAAGACTTAAAACCTTGAGAAAAAAAAAAATCAAAATATCTATAAATAGCCTAAAATTAATTTGTTGACACCATTATGTTACAATAATACATTTTTCGTCTCTAGAACAATGATTTTCGGAATTACAAAGAAATAATAAAACTCGAGTTTGGCCGGTATTTCATCATTTTTTGATTAGCTTTTTCTGCCGCGTTAAAAAACTACAATATACGATATATAACGACTGGGGCAAAAAAAAAAAATTTGCCACCAAAAGCGTCTCCAAAAAGATACGTTTGGGGAGATGGTACTCGTGAATACCTAAATATTTTTTTTTTTTAGATTATGAGCGGAGTAACACTTTTTCTTCCTCAAGACTTCATCCGAACTATACACTCCTTTACTGTTTCCGATAGAACATTTTGTCAACTAGTATGCATCTTCTTGGAGACGCTCTTGGCGGCAATTTTTTTATTTTTTTTTTTTTTATTATTTCGTCAGTCGCGGTTGTTTTAATTGCAATACAATATCGTGCGTATGTATATTATAAATCCCGGTTAGGTTAGGTTAGAAACAACGAGCCGGAAACCGTTTTTGTATAGAGGATATTTTTTTTTTTTTTTTTTTCTGGATACCGCCTATATACAATAGTATAAATATACATATACAATATACCGGTCGTCCCTTACTTACATGTGTGTACAATAATAATTATTGTTTCGGAAACGTCGTCGTCGTCGTCGTCGTTGCCCCTCGCCCAGCCCGCAGACCCATATATACGCGCCCAGACTCTGCACGAGAATTCGGTTAAAAATAAAACACATCCTGCGCGCCGCGCGTCCCCCAAAAAATTATAATAATTTTTTTTTTTTTTTTTTTTATTATTATTATTGACGACGAGAGCGTGACGGTACACACACTCCTCGTGAAGACTTCTTCTTTCGATACGGAAATCGGTTAGGCAGGGCCCAAATGAGCAGACGTGTTACCTGATGAGCCTGCGAGACTCAGCGTGGGACGTTTTATATATATAAATATATTTTTTTTTGATAGGGGCGACAGAAATTATACTTATTATAATATACAATACAGTGACGTATTTAGAGTTTAATCTCGAGCGGGACGTATGTATCTATCCAGAGGTCACTGGCTCCGATCTCCTCACACCCTCTGAATTTTCCTAAATAAATCGTTTATCAACACCGTAAATAAAAAATACGTTACCGAAATTCAACCCTTCCGACACCCCCCATCGCCATTCCGGAAAAAATCATATTGTCTTTATATTTCCTTGGGCTGCAATATAGTTTATAGAAAAAAAAGGTAACCCACGTAACTCCCCGACGTAAATACGCCACTGATATTATATATTTTTATATACAGAAATAAGGAAATCGTTTTGATAAAACAATGAATACGTATTAAACTTTTTATAAGAATAAAAATTATTATCGAAAATCATGATAAACGCGAATTGGTTGATTATTTGTTAATTTTTTTTTTTTTTTTTTTTTCATTTTGTATGTAATTCGGTGAAATTTATACCTGAATATTTATTGTAAATTTAGCAAAAAAAAATCTATGCACTCGTCGTTGAAATTTCAAACAATTAATGGGAAAAATTACTTAATTTGAGAAAGTTGGGCTGCTTAAAATTATAACTCTGACCTGTTTTACTTCTCAAATCCAGCACCGAGCGTAGAGTACCAAATTTACACTTGTACGCACAAGGAAATCTCACGTCACCTAATCGTATTTTCGCGTTTGCGGAGAGAAACGGGAAAATTCAAACTGGAAGAGATTCTGTCGGGCAGTATAAAAATACGTTATTTTTAAAATTATTATTCGAAATACTTACAACAAAGTCGAATCGCGAGCGCCGCCATGCGCTCAAGACACGCGTAAAGCACTGCACAAAAACACGCACTAAATTGAGCACGCGGTCGGTTGGTAATAAAAAATTAATATTTATTCAAATATCTTTTCGTCAATAACCACAATAATATTATTAGTTGAAAAAAAAAGAAAAGAAAAATAATTCGATATTTTATACACTCGTATAAAATCAAAATAATAACACGACAAACGCGTATTCGGACGGACACGATGTACGCAAGAAACAGAGAGAACGGTCGACAGCGGACGACTGACGGACCGAAGACCGAATGCTGTCCGAAACGCTGCCATGAACGCGTGTGCGTGCGTTTGTGCCTGCGTCGTGTGTGTGTGTGTGTGTGCTTGTGTCTGTGCGTGCGTCGTGTGCGTATGTGTGTGTGCGTGTGTGTGCGCGCGCGCGGGCGCGAGGCCCGCATACCCACCGACAACATCTGCCCGTTCACTCCCACCGCCCAACCCGCCCGCCGAAGACGACGAAGGATCGCCGCCGTATTAATACACCGCCGCGACGATACGATCCTCGTTTTTGTCCTGCTCTACGGACGCGCCGGGCTCTGTGCAATAACCGAAAACCGCCCCGAGAACTCGGTTAATCAAAACTTTTCGAGGAACAAAACCCCAAGGAAAAAAAATTCAATTATTTCTAGCGCCGTATAAGACGTTTGAAATTGTCTTGCGTTTTGACTAGGATTTTGTTGATTTGTCGGATTTGTCTTATTGTCGCGCGGATAATTTACGTCAATATTGATTTTCCGTACCAGAAATTGTCAATACATGAATTTTGCCAAAAAGCGAAGCCGTCTGACTGTATTGAACAACAGCTAGTCCTTCAGCTGTTCCTTCATTCCCGCCTAATTCTAACCAGATTCGTCACGAAATCGGACGACCACAAAGTTGATTTTTTTAAATTATGGTACACGTTTTCTTTTTTCCTCGTCGATTTATTCGTTTTCATACTATTTTACTATGTACTCGTAATCGTAATATGCAAGTCTTATTTTATCCGCACACCGCCGCCGTCGCGAGTATCTATTTCTATAATCGGTAATAGAGAGACGCACAAATCGATGATTTTTTTTTTTTTCATACACCTATATAGGTTTCACGGATTCTGTAATTCGTATGCTAATCCTATAATACTGCCAAAACTGACGCGCTCAAACCGTCGTCCCACACGCCTATAATAACAACACGTTTTTATAACATTACACCGTGCCATCAATATTACCATATGCATATTCGAAAAACTATAAAAAAAAAACAAATAAAGACAATTTTTTTAATGCTTTTGTGTACAGGCGGTGGATATGCTGTTGTAGTCGGTAAACTATTGTTTCGGCAACAGATTATTTATTACGGAAAACAAAATACTCACTTTACACGTACAATCAAAATTTGATTAGATTCCAAGTGTGACAAATAATAAGCTCGATTACTCTACGAGTTTTACAAAGTAGTGTTTTTTTTTATCCTTTCAGAAAACATTTTCGATTAATCGAAATGCTTAGGTTTTCCCGCGCAGTTAATATTTGAAATATGCGGGATTTTCGGCCAGCGGTACCTATACTTTGAACAACATTTCTAGATTCCAAATAGTTTTTTCTGTTAAATTCTGGGTTAACCATGAAACAATGGAAACGAACACGACTATTATAACTTTACCGGTTTGCCGAGCTCCGCTCAAAATCGCAATTATTAATCGTCGCTTTCGGTATACATCGACTACATTAGCCTATACCCATCCTATATACCTTTCAAACTTTCCGCCTACAACCGAAAAGTATATCGGGTTATTTGTTGAGATTCGGGCGGCATAATAGTACAGAATTATCGTGTTTAGGCATTATTATTATATGTGCGGTGAATA
Organism: Tuberolachnus salignus; assembly: GCA_956483605.1. Classification (NCBI taxonomy): domain Eukaryota; kingdom Metazoa; phylum Arthropoda; class Insecta; order Hemiptera; family Aphididae; genus Tuberolachnus; species Tuberolachnus salignus. The sequence continues at coordinate 13,706,312 of OY101432.1, read as the reverse complement.
TAACATGTACACCGTTGGCGACCGTACAGCAACGGCCCGTCATATTATTATTAAGATAATCCGAGGATTATGCGAATATTCGAAAACGGATTGTAGGGACTTTCTAATGCGACAAAATAACGCCCGCCGCCGTTTCCGCCGTATTATTACCGTTTATGTCGGATTATGGATGGACGGGAGAGAATAGCTTGACCCGTTTAGGTACACATTATAATAGTAAGAAAATAATAATAATAATAATAGTGATAAAAGGGTCACCACACCGGTCATTGTTGAAAATCTGTGTATGGGTAATATGTTCGGTGTCCGTGATGGTTTTAACACGGCCGCGGACAGGCCGTGTACTACGGTTTTAATCCTCCCAGAAAGACAGCCGTACGCCGTTCGTCTGTCATTGTGCATTAAGAATAAAAATAAAAAACGAAAAGAAAAGAAAAAAAAAACAACAACATATATACCTATATAATATTATAAGTATATATTATACGGACGCGCGAACGCGTGCGCACCTATACTCTCACCTAAAGGGCCATGACGTGATCGTCTCTCGTGCAGTACATATAATTTTATACAAATAGGCAGGTATCTACGAATACGAATATATATATTTCCCGTTCTCGCGTATACGAACTACGAACGCGGATGGAAAAAAAAAAAAAAAATATTAGGAACGATGGCATAGGTACAGGGTGATTTTTTTCCTTGTGTACAATTACCATAGATTGTGATCATGATCAATACTTGATTACCATTTTCCCTATTCCGGTTTAAATTCCAAACGGGCAACAATCGGCAATACCAATGTTATTATATATGCCTATCGACATTATTAGAAAATAATTATTTTTTTTTTTTTTCAAATCTGTACAGATTTGTGTATAGGTGACGTTGGAAAATCAAAAGTCAATACTCGTTTAAGGAATAAAAAGTAAGGTTTATACATATTTCATGATAAAGCTTAAAAAAAAAAAAAAAAAAAACAAGTAAAAATCAAATTTACTTGAAATTCTCCGATAAAATTGCCGGGTCGTGAAAAAATAATCACCCTGTATAGTTTTAAAATTACGTTGTTGCAGCGCGTTCAATGTTTTAGACTGATGGCGATATGTATATTGTATATATATATATATATATGTAATCGAATTGCAGATACTTTCTAAATATATATAACTTTGAATAATATAAAATATATATGTATTTTTTTATTTTTTTTTTGAGACCACACGGTGCTATTATAAATATAGGTCATGCGATAAAAGATCTACACATGTGTTATTTTTAATAGAATATACGAGCTGAAGTGAACAAATCGAAGTGAATTAAAACATTTTAAAAACGATAACTATGTAATGAGTTGTTTTTTTTTTTTTTCTAACTTCTACCGAGGTCGGCCTTTTGCTGCTTCGACCAAATCCACCCACTCATCGCTTTTTTCCAAACTTGCGCTGTTAATTTCCCGGATATCTACAGCCAACTTGCACGTGGTATTCCTCGGGGCTAATGTTTTATTTAGGTTGTTAACCGACAATTGTCTCGTGTCTTCCTATTCCTTGACCCGCCAATGATAATCGCTCGTTCGGATCTTTAGGATAACTAGACATTTTTGAATATCGGAATATATGGAAAACGTTTGAAAATATTGTGTCCGATGTTTCCGTGTCGTACATCACACGATGTGGATTTTCGCCCGGTGGTATTTTATTCGTACAATTTGTCTAGATTCTCAATAGTTTTACCTAAAAATAAAAAAATCTAACAACGAAAACGTCATAGGTATTATTTTCTTTATTGATTTCTGGGTTACTTTGGTCACGACTGAAAAAAAAAAAAATTCGACTTTACCGGTTAACCGAGCTCCGCTCGATTCGTTTTTTGATTGCAATGGTTGATCGTCCTTAATTTGTATAAAAAAAAATAAATCATAAACTCCATAGGCAAAACAACAAGTCTTAAGTCGATAAGTTAAAATGTCTAGTTGTAATATTAACTTTAAACATGACCGTTCAATTAATTAATAAAAAAGACCAGTTGACTTTTAAAGTGTAAAATCGTTGAATTTTTTTATGATCCACAGCATCCTCCAACATTGTATTGTAATAATAATAATAATAATATAGGTAATATACGATCGCGGTCGTATTATTGCGACGACGACGACGACGTACGTAATGTACAATATAATATTATATATATATAAATAATCCGTATACGGTTTTCAGAATAAATTTACGTTTCGTCGGGGCATATAGGAAAAAAAAAAAAGAAAAAAAATACATGACCACTTATAACGTCATCGTATTATATACAATAATAATAATAATATAATAGGCCGGCCGGTCGTCCCGTCGCACGAAGAGACGCTATAAATGAAAAATTGAGATGTATACGAGATCTCGCGAGAAACGTCTTATTATTATCGCGGCAAGTAATCTCGCGGCGGATTGTATTATTATTATTATTATTATTCTGTGTACGTATAATATACGAGTATGCATATATATATATATATATATATATATTTGGTGATAGGGGGAGTGGATATCTAGAGATTCTGTGGGACACGAACAGAGACCTTCGGACAGCTGCATTTTTAAAATGCATTATTATTATTATTATTATTATTATCGTTATTATTGCCGGAGGACCGGGAAAATCGTGCCGGTGGAATAATCGAAAAAGACCGACCCACATGTCGCACCCCAGTCTCGCGCGCTGTATACGACTATACCGCGTACACGGACACACGGGGGATAATATAATAAAGACTTCTGCGGGATTTCGTAAAATTCGTAAATTTTGTATATTTTATTTTATTTTTTTTTCATTCTTCTCGTATTCTTTTCTATAGAAAATCTATATAACATTATACTACCGAGCGATAGCCATATATAATACGCGTGTGATGTTCGCCTTCGTCTTTTATTTTATTATTTTTTTTTTTTTTTTCGTTTTCTTTTTCTTTTTGTCCCTCTCGGTCCGAGACCTCTGCGGGGGACTGCCGCGGCAGTTAAGTTACCCTATAAGACGCGATCGTCACATAATATATATATATATATATATTATAATATTATTATGCCCCGTGGTGGTTATTGTTAATACTCAAACGCGTTCAACCCTTAAAAACCGCCACCGGCGGGGCGGATGTGGCGACAGAAAAAGCGTTCGAATAACACGACAATTGCGTAGTATTCTTATGATAATATATATATATATATATATATATATATATATATATATATATATATATAATATATAATACGGACGCTTCACACGGGTATATACGTACGTACATAACCGAAAACGAAACGAAACGAAATCCAAATTCAATGAAATATATATTTTGATATTTATTCGGAACGGCGTCGGCGACGGGTCGAGAATGATTTAGATTTTAGAAAGCCTGGTTCCGTGATGGGAATTAACGATGCGGATGACCGAGAATGGTTGTTAGCCAAAAAAAAAAAAAACAAAAAAAAAAAATGCCAACAGATACTATTAAGAGGACGTCACAGTAAAATTGTCCGTTTCTGTCTATCCTATGGACAATATTCGAATAGACTTAAAAGCAAAAACTATTTCATAAAATTAATAACGACAACATTTTTAGCGAGTTTTCACACGGAAGAATTTTTCGATATCTATTTTCCAGACAATTTTATAATAAATCAAACAGAGAAAAAAATTGCAGGATATCAAAAACTAACCCTAAGTGAAAACATATAGTAAATGTTGTCGTCAGTAACTCGGTGAAATAATTTTTGTTTTAAATCGATTGAGCCTGATGCTAATTTATTATTGAAAGTAAGAAAACGCATTTTTTGCTATGTTGTCCGTTAGATAAACAGAGACGGCAAATGTTACTGTGACGTCCTCTTATATAAGGGAACTTATGGACAATATTATATTACATTGCGAAAATATAACTTTATAAGGGTATAATGGTGTACTGCTGCACGATATTTTAGGTATTATACACAGAAAATTCCATGCAGTGGCGGACTGTCCGCGGGAGTTAGGGAAATAAATCTCTCTGGGCCGGTGGTCATGCAAAATACACGTGTCTGACAGGTGGATATAAATCATTGTAATCGAATGACGTTTCTGAGCGAAGCTCGGTTAAACAATCGACGATAAGTTGTAAAAAAATAATCGAAAATTGTATTAATTTGTTTATTAGTTAATTACAAGATACAGTCGAGTCGTGATAACTCGAAGTTGAAGGGGGATAAAAGTTCACCTCGAGATATGTATTATTCGAGATACCTAACTCGAATTTATCAAAATAAAATAAATACTTCGAGTTACCTATGTAATGAAATATAATTTTAAAATTTCACGATAAAAACGTTATGACAAATATAATACATTTATGTTTATACATAAATGCTATACAAAAACTAAATATGAATTATTTATGAGATACAGTAGAAAAATAATTTGTTATTAATTTTTGGTTTTTTGGCTGTTTATTGACAAAATCTTCTAATTTGCCTACGGATTCGAAAATAGAAGTATCCATGCCTTTGACAGATTCAACAAATTGCCTAACAGTTTGTAATGATGACATTGCTTGGTTCGCCGTAATCATATTTAAAGTTGTTTCAGGCTCATCATTTTCATTATTATCGGAATCAACCAATCGAGGTTCGAGTTATCGCGACTCGACTGTATTTACAAATGTTCGTATTGTTAACGAATTTAATCATGAATTTGAATTTTGTTTTACCACTTACAATACAATTTATGATGGACCTGCTTATTGCATTAAATTATTATTGAGCCTTTATTACAAAGCCAAAATAATTGAATTCGCGTGAAATTGAATTTGTTGGGTTATTATTTAAAAAAAAAAAAAAAATATATGGGACTAGGGCCGCTAGATTTTCGAACCTCTTTGGGCCGATCTGTTGCTGAATTTCCGTGCACGCCTATGACGACCGCTCCAAAAATTTTTTGTCGACCCTTACGATACGGAATCGTATTTTTATTATTATTTTCGATATCCGCGGCGAAACTGATAGTTTTTAAACGGACCACGGTTACACGCAATACTGGGCGAACAAATGATTTGTTTAATATTAAATAATATTATGTTCGTGTCGGGCGACACGCCGAATACCCGCGTCCGTTGTTTGCGTAACCATCGCACGGTGCGGTTAATATTTGTCGGGATCGCGGTGGTGGGTGCCGGTAGTCGCGCCGCGACCGATCGACTTTATCTCTTCTGCGATCGGCGCGGCGGCGGCGGCGGCGGCGTCGTCGTGTCGTCGTCGTCGTCGTCCTTTGCCCCGAAACGTTTCGCACCGGCACTCGACGCGTTTCGTAAAAATACAATATATTTTGTAGAATATAATATTGTTATACCTACGCGTATACCGGCTATTGTTAAAATAACACGGCATTATGTTATTATAGTCGTTTATCGTAATAATTTATAGTTTATATATATATATATTCTTTGTTCGGTATTTTATATAGGTGGATAGGTTAAAATGTTAAAAATACACGACGATAACGTATACGATTTTACCGGGAGATCGGCTTTATTATTAAAAAATAGGTGTACCTATATGCGCATAAAATGTCCATTAATCACATTTTAAAAGTATTATAATAGATTTTTTTTTTTTTTCTTCCGAACGCGGTGTTATACAAATTTGTATTATTGTGGCGAGAATGCTATTATTTATCGTATTATTATTACAATTATTTTCCTTTTAAGGCGAGCTTAAATCCAGAATACCGTAATCCGGATTTAAATACTATTATTATTATTATACAATATGTGTAAATAATTAATAATTATATTATTATTAAAATATTAATATCGGTAGGATTTTAAAAAATATAGAAAATATTACCATGATTTTATTATACAATATTAAATAATAATTCCTTTTACTCGTATATTTATGTATATCACTAATAACGTAATGTATAATACGCACATTCGTGTGTACTATATTAGTTTTCCTTTTGATAAGATATTTTGAAATTTTTACTAACAATAAACGAATTATATACAATCTCCCCGATAAAATATAAGTACCTAAATTCACGATTGAACACAATATTTTATAACATTTTTTAATTTTATTTTACGGACCAATTAAATCATTGATATTCGAATACAATATACAATATGCACATACAAGAACACTAGGTAACAGATAAAGATGCATAATGATTACAAATTTAACTGGATGTCAAAGTTAAGGGATCGAGAATGACAACGGACTTTTCTAAGGGAGTGAAAGAGAATAAATTGAACGACGGTTATGGCTATGTGGAGCTCTAAAATTAATATTTGAGAGTAGAGAAGAAGAATCAATTTTACTGGAAAGGAGATTTTAGATATAGGAAGCGAAGGTTTGTCTTAAATTCCTCCTAACGGCAAGGTTTGAAAGTCCCATAGCAAGGAGGATGTAGGTAAAATATCATGGAGTAGGCAGGGAAAATGTTGTGCCTGAAAGCGACCGAGCGGAGCAACTTTTTCTGCACATCACGCTCAATCGTATCACCAGCGGATGAAGTATTTGGCGCCCAGAACACTGTCACCATACTCGATAACGGGGCGAATGAGAGCACAGTAGAGGGTTTCTTGGGAGATACGGGATACGAAGCCGAATGACTCGGGGGATTTTCAACAAGCTTCTTCGATGTGCGACAAGAGACAACAGTACCTGGTGAGTATGAATCCAAAATCCTTGAATTATTACATGTGCATATATTGTACACGTTGTAAAAATCGGAAGAGGTTGATTTGTCAGCCATTCCTTAATATATGAAAATGCATGTAGACTATCATTATTATTAAAGCATATATATATATATATATATATACCAACTCGATCCGTATAGATTTTTGCGTAGACCTGCAACAACAACCAAAAGCGGACAGGTTTTCCTACGACAATATTTACAATATACGTATTATAAATTGATAAAATCGCGACACGATATTACATATATCGGAAATCGGAATGCGATAAGTATATTGGGACCGTCGGAACACCCGATGGTCATTCCGATGATAAATTATTACTATCGGGCGGTAAACTGGGCTGACGCGTCGTTCCTATACATAAATGTATATCCCGCGGCGATAATGCAAGTACTTTTTTTTTTTTTTGTTCGGAATCGCCCTGGGGTGCTCCGGTGGCGTCGGCCACATGTCTATATACGCGCCCGCCGCTTACATATTCCGCCGTGTCATCCGACGCAAAAATATTAATATAATATAAAAGAAGGTCAAATTTCGAAATAAATATATAACCATTATCTATAAGTATACTTTTTGTCGGCGTGTACGTACAGCGAACGCGTATAGAATATATCGCCGAGCCGAGGGGTGTCGCCGTGCAGTTACCACTGGCCGGCAAGCCCTTAAAATATTATTGTGTTCGCCGGGTATCTATAATGTACGTGTATAATACCTCTAATAATGGGATTTATTCGCGTTGTCGAACCGCACGCACAAACCATCGTTGTTAAAACGTATATACGGACTCCGGTACGACGGGGCACGTCATAACTCACTCGGGATTGTTTGGAAAAAATGGAGCACGCGATATTTTATTATTAACGTGTATTTAGGTAGGTATATCTATCTTTATACACCCGTAATCGCGATTGCCAAGTCAGAGATATGCGGCATCGAGTTGTATTTTTATTTTATTTTTTTTTTTTTGTCTACCGTCAATGACGAACGCGTGACCGACGTCGATGGCGGTCGATTCGTTTATAATAAGCGCACGAATACGTGCGTTCAAAATTGTACTCGGAGGGCCGGGGGACGTCGAAATATCCGCGAAATCGCATAAGATCCTTTCCCCTCTCACCGCGGTATCAGCATTAGATATATATATATATATATATATGGTTACGTCCGGTTTTCGTTATTATTTTTCCGAGCGATTCGATCGAATTATACACGCGATACATTATACCTATACCAACTCGTCTATATTTATATACATATACGTATTTATATAATACATCGTATTGTACTATTATCCCGAGCGTTTTCGGTCGATTCGTGTGCGCCGAATCGAAATTTCATCAAACTATTTTATTTAACGCCCACACAATCGTAAACGGAAGTGTATAGAGAAAAACGATTACGCCGGTACGCGGGGACGCGCGTTAAAGTCTCCCCACACGAAATACGTTTATTGCGGGTTATCCGTCGGCTAAAAGTTTTTATATTATTATTGTATAATAATATACTGTATAATATTATAGCTATAAATTTTCTAATGGTAATTATTACGTTTGATTATAATATATATGATGAGTAGGTATACTTGTCATATCTACCACGCGAGACTTCCCTGGGACTCTATACGCATATATATATATATGGTTTTTAAAAAACGATATTCCTTTATACCATGTGTATTCACGCAGCCCACCGTAGCAGGCTACACATATAGCCTAATTTTATACTATCAATTTTTAGGTTAAGTATACTTTCGGTTATACGTACTGGATAGGTGTTACTTAAGTTGTAATCAACATAAAATATTTAATATTTTTATACGATAATATTATAATATATCTAAACGTTGACGTAGTAATAATATAATATTGCATTAATAAAAAGTAAGCGAATAAAAATACGTTTTAAAAAAAGACGAACACACTTGGCACCATGGATGGGCCACTGTTCTACGTAACAAGTTGAAAAGGTAGGATATATATAATAGGTAATTTAATTTATATATGTACAATGATAAATCATCGCATACAAATAACGGTTTTGAGCAAAGTTCGATTAAACGTGTTTTGATGAATGTATAAATTAAAAAATGTATATGAATTCGTAAATACAATCATCGATATCACTCGTGTTTTTTCATATAAAATCCAAAAGGCCATTGACGTTTAATTTTAATCTCCAAGGTGTGCGTTCGAAATGTACACCTAATATATATATATATACAATTGGTCGACACAAAATTCGTTTTATTGTTCGTATTATTTGGTGTTTTTTTTCCCCTATCTATTGTTATAATTATTTATTTATAGTCTATCGGTGAATATTTGAATCCGCCAAAGGCATTCCTATTATAATATTATATACCAGCGTTTTTTATACTTGGGTATATTATCTATTACATGGATATCCCGCGTAGAATCATTTTTGTTCCTATTATAATACATATATGATAATAATATGTAATTTTCAATAGTGCCGCTATTAGTAATAATAATATAGAATATGAGTATGCGAAGAATGTGCGTTTTGACTTGTAGAGTTATATATACGTGCTAAAGGGAATAAGGCACTAAACGTCCTAAATTCGTTTAAATTAAAAACCAGAATTCCCAAACAACGACTACGTTTACAGGGCTGCGTTATAAATGTAAATTGTATACACATTATTACCGAGTTGAGTATTTAAGTAGGTATATTATGTGTATGTAGCTATATATATATATATATATATATATATATCTCATCCCGTCCGGAATCTATAAAATCTAAAAAAATAACGTTAGAGTTTGTATATATTTTCTATGTTTTATGTTGTTCGTCCGTCGCCGCAGTCCTAATTAAAATAACAAAAAAAAAAAAATACTCTGTTGATCATATAACAACTAGCCATTGTTATAAATAATTATTATTCAAACCTTTTTAAAAAAAAAAAAAAAAAAATACGACGTGTAATTAACGTATTAACGTTAATTATTTTTATTTTTTATTTTTTAATATGTATACGGTCGAATTTAAATCGCGAGTGCCAAAATACTGTGCCAAAGTACTTTGAGCATTTCAGATGTATATACAATAGGATTTTTTTCGGGTTAGTAGCGTTCATTAATATTATAATATTTATTTAAATATACTTATATTATTAATAACGACGTGGAAACAAAAACAATAAAAAAAAAAAATCATACTGCTCATGGGTGGACCACTGGACCACCATTAATGGCGATGAGAAGTTAAAAAGGTAGGCTATAGAGGGAAATTTAATTGATATGACCATAAATAACGATAAATACGAATAAATAAATCAAATGATTTATACGAATTTTTTCAATAAAATGTTGACTTTAATCGATTTTTAAAAATAATAACTAAAAAAACTGGACAATTTCAGAATAACTCAAAAATGACAGAGTGTTTTGAAAATTGTACCACGTCTAGAAAATAACAGAAACCGTTTTGCGTAAATATTCCGGTTTTCCGACGTTTCCCCCCCCCTCCCCGTTATAAAGAAAACTACAAGAAAAATCAAAAAACGATTTACTCGTTGTACCGACTAGACAACATTTACTAGCAAAAACCACAATCAAATTCGATGATCGGAACAAAATTTCTGGTAAATAAGTAGTTCACGGACGGGAAAAAAAAAATAATCGTCATTTGTTAAACTAACGTCAATGTTACAATAGAGAATAAAAAGTATTTAGTACGAATATTTTTTTTGAAAAAAAAACCGACCTCCCGGACGGTATCGAAGACGCTATACCAGAAACAACCCCCGTTTAGTAGCAGGGGTTCTTTGTTGATCGGAACAAATCTTCCGGTCGAACGAAAAGCCCACGCACACGTCGTACTATCATCGCTATTATAATATAAGCAATACAAATACCTATATATATATATATATATATATATATATATATATGTGTATTATGATAAAACCGAAAATACGTCTGGTAATAACGAATATAATAGGTAGGTTTGGGTATATTATAGGTGTACTTATCGGATAAAGTTTTTCGAATAAAAACAATATTAAAAAAAAAAAAAAAAACTACACCGTAATGGCATCGCACCTGCGTAGAATACCGCCGGGCGGCTTACACGCACACACACACACACGCGCGCGCGTCGGGTTTACTACCGATTTATCGTCGGTGGGTTTTTGGAATCCTAAAAGAGATGAGAAAAGAAAAAAAAAAAAAAGATATAGCATTATAACATCAAATAACGCGGCTCGCGTTGGATATAATATAGGTAAGGTACCCATATATATATATATATATATATATATATATATATATTATATAATACACTATATAGGTATATATTGTGCGCTCTCGGTGTGACAGGACAATAAAATTGCCTTATTAATGACGTCGTGCGTGCATGTGTGTGTGTGTGTGTGTAAAATATCGTATACGACACGTACCTGTATATATATGTATATGCGACGGCTAAGGAATACCAACACGGTATAAAACGTATTTTTTATTATTATTATTATTATTATTTTATTTTTTTTTTTTTTTTTCGGAGCCGGTTCACACCTTAACACGAGAGCTGCACACTGCTCGCCCCGTATCCCCCGAGTTTATACCGTATTATACGCGTACTAGCTCTGTGTATTATTATTATTATTATTATTTTTTTTTTTTTATTATTATTATTATTGTACTTTTTACATTATATAAATAGGCGACCACTCCTTCTCCGAACCATCGGGATCGTATTGTATTAAAATAATAATAAAAAAAAAAAAAATATATGAATATTATACGACAAACGATACCTATTTATAAAAGATACGATTTTCCGTTAAACGCTGCGGCATCAGTCGATATTATTATAATCGTGTCGGCCGGAGAAGAAGGGGGGGGGGAGGAAAAAAAAACGAAAATGTGAATTTCCGTCGGGTTATTCGTTAGACCGGCATCGTAGTGTTTAATATTGTCGACAGGCGAAAATTATTTGAAAACAAATTATATATATATATATATATTTTTTTTGAAATGACTGTGGAAAACTAACAGTTTGGATTTTTTTTTTTTATTGATATTTCGTTAACGTTGACCACCTCGCCGCGGGTTATCTCGTCATCGCCGTCATGACGGCGGATACCTATTATATTATAGACTACTCGCACTTGTTGAATTGTATTGTTTGACATACGTTCAATATCGATCTCAGTGATCAATAATCGTCTGAAATAATTTAAATAGTCATGTACTCTTCTGGTACCCGGCTGTCTACGCCATATCCCATAACAAAACGACGCACGACTAATAATAGATTTAACGACGAATAATTATATATATTATTTTTTTTTTTCTCACGACATTATATAACGACGTTTGTCATTTGGTAATAATTAGGATTACGGTAAACCAAAAAATATAAAGTGCAAAAGTCGCCGACGTGTTTATAATAATTGTAACACTGTGAACAACGCTCAAATTATTATGAAGAAAACGCGCCGGGTAAAGGGGAAGAACGTATGTATATATATAATTACTAGTGGCAGAGATTTATTGTTTTTTTTTATATATATAAATATAATACTGTCAACATAGTTTTATTTTTTTTTTTTTTTCGGAGACTCGCGTTTCCTCCAACATGTGGCGACTACGATAATGTAATATTATACAAAAATGTATATATATTTTAATGCTAAATACCACTCACTCATTTACTGATTGCTACATCTCAAAAATTACAATCTGTATGAACTTAAAATTTGGAATAGTGGTTCCTCTAATTTTCTAAATGTGCAATTAGAAAGGATTTAAAAAATTATTGAGTTTAAGTCAGTTTCATCTCCTGATTAAAAGTTTTATTTTCGCTCCCAGTAGATGTCACGTGTTCACAGTTAAGTGGCAGAACCGTGTCTGCCACACGTTCATATATTGCTATGCCTACAAGACAGAATCATGTCTGCTAACATTGACAATGTCATAAGCGCAGAAATTCCTGATCCTGAACATGACCCTCTGCTTTATGACATTGTAAAGTCTATCATGATTCACGGCTCATGTGGAAATCTGAATAGAAACTCGCCGTATATGTTTAATGGTTCATACAGCTAGCGGTATCCACGTCCAATTTCCAAGGATACGCACACTGCAGATGACGGATATCCCCAGTATCGTAGGCGATTAATTAATGGAGTGAAAATTGATAATCAAGTATAACCTTGTTTTGTCCCGTAAATTTACGGCTCAAATTAACGTGGAACTGTGCAACTCTGTGAAGTCTGTAAAATACATATGCCAGTGCGTAAATAAAAGTGATGGCTAAGCAGCGTTCGGTTTAGAAAACAAGTGTATTCAATGTATAACCGTTCACTTCATCAGTTTGGACTTTCATCATCGTCTCATAATGTGAGCGAATTAACCGTGATTATCTGACAACGTTGTATAGCTTTTTGAATCAGTTTATCACATCATAAAAAAAGCTTAACTCTAACAAAGCGCAAGGGCATTCTTTAAAAGTGGGTTTTGAGGTATGACTGTTTCTCCTGAAGGAAGAACCAAAAACATTATATATAAGGAGGTATTATAAAAAAAAAAAAAAAAAAAAAAAAGGGCATAACTAGACTGACTAGGCGTACAACTGTTAAAAACTGGGTATCGATATCAAGGTGTACACACCAGGGGCCGGGTAAACTTTAAATAATGTACGGTAGTTATTCGTTAAAACCTATGCCCTAGCCATGACTGGTCCGTGCGAAGCCGGGTAATTCAGCTATAGTATAATAATAATAATAATAATATTATTACGAGACGAGACTGCGCAGCGGCCCGGGCGCCAAACACAGATGCGCGACAGAACCTCGTCGTAGTATTTTTATTATTATTATTATTGTTATTCACAAAGGTTTTCCACCGTCTATCGTTACGTGTTTCGTTTAATTTTTTTTTTTTTTTTTTTTTTATTTTTTTTTTTTGACGTACCTATACGTGTCGGAATTTTCTTTTACTGCCGACCGCGACGACGACGGTCGCCGGCCGCCCGCCTTATTGTCGTTTCCCGTCACGACGACGACGGCGTACCTTGAGCACAACTCGACGTCGACGTCGATATAATTTCGTATAATATTATATAACGTATAAGATGATGTGGACTTGAGACCCGTCAACGACGTCACGCGACGACAAATAATCTTACGTCGTAATCAGAGCAATACGCACGCGCGCCCGAATCGTTACTTCGCCCGTAACATGTATACTCGTAATATTTAACAACTGTACGCGTATACGTGTTGTATACATATAGTTATTGTAGATAAACATCGTTATTTTTTTTTTAAATTATATTATATCCACCGAACCTCCCTCCCCCCACAATTATTTTTTTTTTTTCGTCTATACTTTATTTTTCGTTTTTTTTTTTTTTTTTTATTTACACCCCAAACAATATTGTTTACTATCGTGCGCCTATTGTTATGGAAATCTCTTCACCACCCTCGTGTACGTTTTAATATTCTAATATGTTATCTACACATCCGTAAAAAAAAAAAAAAGTTTACATTAAAATATGTAAATCATCCTAGTTAGTTGTGTACGAGTAACCTATACGACGAGTCGACGATTTACTGCGACGCATCTACGCGCACCGAATACCCAAATTATACAGTCGGATAATTTGATAAAAAACTGTATTTATTTATTTTTTACACGATTATATTATGATAAAAGTATTTTTTTTTTTTTTATCGCGTGATTTATACGAGTAGTTGGTCGGCATCGTGTGTATAATATAAACAGTCACCAACGCGCCGTGTAAAATGTAATTAGGACTGTGAATTCAATGCGTTATAAAATCTCAACAAATGCATTTAAAATCCCTAAAAACGCACAAAAAGATTTAAATTTATTTTATAATTTTTAGCGTATTATATACCTACAAAAACACACAAAATAAAAATGATTAACTAAACTAGCCTAACTATAGGTGGTATACGTTAGCAATTTATTGACGATAATTTGTTTTAAATTTTTAAAACAAATTTTCTAGAGAAGCCTTTTTACCGGTTTAAGTTGTTTTAACATGGGTATTTTACTATTTTCGCCCATTTTCACTTGAAGTATAACCGCTACTGTATAATGTACAAATACACACAAGACGGTTATACTTAAAATTAACGACATTCTTCTGTTCCGTCAGTCTGGCCGAATGTTTTTTTTTTAGAAAGCACTCATGGAATTTGACGAGACGTGAACCACCATTATTATAATATACATCACAATTTGGGGGGTGAGTTGTACATTAGTACAGTTTTATATTATTATGAATTATACGGTATATACAAACGCATTGGCGGCGATTATAATTTGTAAAGTTGTACTCGTCGTCCAGGACAAGTTACCATGTTTAGGTATATCGCGGCTTGTATAATATACGGAAAAAACGATAATAACGATAATAGCAGTCTCCTCTACATTATTATTATCGTTATTGTGTTGTTGTATAAACGGCATTAAATATTATTTTATAGTACGATATAAATGTTTGAAAAGGGTTGGGTTGCGATCGCCGTACCTATATGTATACGTATATATAATATAATACGATTATACAGGGTGATCATTTTTTTTTCCTAAGACACTAAACCGTTTTATATTTCAGACAATTATTATATATTCGAGATACAAAAATGTCTAGATTGCTCTTATTTCCGTGGCGTTAACTACGTTTGGTGGTGAAACCGGCGTTAGTAGACAATTTTGATGGGATTTCGTGTCAGTGGTAATATTATGTATACGGTATATAATAATACATTTCAACGCCAGAATGTATATTATTTCAATATATTGAAACTTTAAATGTATAGGCGCATATTATGTTGAACTATATATATATATATTTAGTAAGGTGTCGTTTAAAAATCATAATTAAATATGCAGTACAATTGTTTCACCGCTTAACGTACTAATGCCTAAGTAAAACTGCACGTTACATATGTGTATAGGTATCGAAAATTGTCTCAAAAAAAAAAAAAATTAAAAAAATAAAGGAAAAATTTAACGTGCGCAACGTTCCGAGATAACGAGAGTCTTACGGACAAAATCGATCACCCTGTATAATATTAATGTATACCCGTTGTGCCGCCGCCGAATGATGGATTCAACACGTTATTCTGGACGTTCGACTATATATACGTATATATATATATATATATATATATATATATATATATATATATATATAAATATATAATAATAAAAATAATAATAATGATAATATTATATAGAAGTTAAGTATATACGGACGCGCTCGTCCCGCGAACAATTAAGCCGTGATTGCGCGCGGCTCGCGATATAGCTAATGACCTTATACTTTTTATATAGCAGTGATAATTAATTATATAAAAATAATAATAATAATAATAATAATAAAAAATCCCAACGAAAAATCCCCAGTCACGCCTTTAGGTACGGTTCGTACCTCCGTCGTCGTACAGGTGTATTATTAATAATACATCCATGCCCTTTAAAGAGAAAACGCACCGTACACGCGCGTACATCTCTCTGTGCAGTGTGTATGTCCGTGTAGGTCATCACGAAGACGAAAAACATTTTAAGAGCGCACGAACTCCGATTTGGATAAGTTTGTGCGTGTGTTTTTTTACGTTAAAAACGTTCCTTCTCCGCCCCCCCCCCCCCGTCATCTCGTGTCGTATTACAAAGTCGTTTTTCGCCCCCAAGTTCACTGAACTTAGGCCACCGGATCCGACAAAACTAAAACGATCTCAAAAGAACATTTTTTCGCTATATATTCTCGTCCGTTCCCGATTATTGTGTGTATATATATTATATACCTATTATGTTACTCATAACCAATCAAAAGGTGATGAGGTTGCTGGTCACGTGAATAATTACCGGGGGAGGGGCGGTAACCCGTGCCGGAACATAAAGCAAAAAAATAATCGTATAAATATGAAAAGAACACCGACGCTGTGGGTATAAATTCGCTGGTAATATTTTGAAAATTCTAATGACAAACGAGCTTTACAACTAATGCTTAGTAGCTTAATAGTAACAAAAGTAATAATGATAAGGGGCGGAATGGCCGCTCACAAATACACGAAAGTACAAACAAAAAATTATACAAAGTAATACGAGGTTGCAGGGTTATGCACACGACCAGAAATGTATACGGGACCCGGAGTAGGGTGGCTGGACAACTGGAGCTGTCGGTGACGAAATGGTTCACCGTGGCCAGAAGGAGAAACCTCGACGATGGATTGACGGATGTTGAGGGTGAGTTTGATGGCGATGCTGGCCTACCGTTAATCACGGTAAAAAAAAAAACTGAAAATTGTAAAAAAAAAAAAAAAAACACGAAAAGACGGAAGACCGATCAATTGCGTATGGGGTGTTCGTACGTTTATCTCTTACGCCGAACGGAGGTGGTGGATTATGTTTACAACGAACTGCGGAGGTTTGCCCACCGGCCGCTGAAAGACTTTAACCAAATTATGTGTACGCAACATATTATGTTGATACGGTATTTTTACTGCGGCGTTTTTATACGTAATGTTTCCTGAAAATTTCCGAAATTTTAAGTATTTTAAAGTCGCTCGTAATCGGTCTGTACGCCGACTCGGCCGGTTAGTTTCGTACGATATGTCAGAGTGTGAAAAATGTCGTCGTAATAAACATTTTATTTAATAACGCACTAATAGGATTATAGACGGCGATATTTAATCAAGAAATAACCATACGGTTATTGCCAAGTCTATTTGTTGCCGAGAGGAAAACAAATTTCTAAATCGCGTTGTAAATTTGACAGTTTCAGCTTAAATCGCGTACAAATAGCATTGCGAATCGTTTAAAACGGTCAAGCATATCATATTTTGTTATCGTGATAATTTTCACACCGTTTTCAGTGCATCTTTTACACCGTGGTAAATTATGATTGTTATTACATTGATGTCTGCAGATAAGGAAGTGCATGAGAAACGTGACACCTACCTCCCAGCCCTGGAAATTTAAACCGAGTCGGCAATTCGACGATAATTTAATTTTGAAGTCGGCAAAACTAATAATTTCTTAGTTCTTTTGATATTTTATTACGTGATGATTACCGTTATATTATTATTATCATCATCATCAAATTAATTATTATTATTATTTATCATCGTTTATCAAAGGGCAAAATACACGTATAATGGTTAGACACGTTTTTTGAAGCCGGTATTAACGCACAAATGTAATATTTATGTATTTCGATAATCGATTGCCCGCGTCTATGAATAATTCAGTCCACGCACTTCGGCAAACAATCAGGCAAATTCGATATTTGAAATCGGCACATTTTTAATCACACCCCTGCATCGATTTTGGTTGGCACCGGATATCTGCGATAATTATTATTAAATCCTCCGGTACATGTCGTATCGGCGTAAAATTAACAAAACTACCGTTTATACTCGTATATGCAAAACTTCAATTAAAATATGCGGTTATCATTGACCCGGTTATAATACGCGGTCAATGATTATTATTTGATTATTTATTATAACTCGTAGGTCTAAAATCGAATGTCCTCTACTGTTTTGTACCTCTTAAATAGACTTATAATATTTAAATAATACAACATATGATTGAATGTTTCTATAATATTTTATCTACGGGTCTATTAATTATGTATGTATATTGTGTGATAATATGTTACGCTGTACTTTTAAAAAAAAATTATATTTTATAATATTTCTATAAAATATTATATCGGACATAACCTATTGAACAAGTACGAAACTACATTGCCGCATTGGTAGTAAAATAACAGAGGGCGGTCAAAGCAAGTTAGACATAATTTTTGAAGATATACACGTACGGAGTGTGATACTATATTAGTGAGAATTGCCTAGACGGCGAGCACAATCCTAAAAGAGAAAACTATAGAAGCGTTTGAAACGTAGTGTGTTGCCGTTAAATGGTCAAGATTTCGTGTCGTCACAGAGTAACAAAAAAAAAAAAAAAAAAAACCTTTTAAGAAGAATTAAGGAAAAAAGTAAAATTATAAAAAATAGAGAAGGGAGGGACGATATTGTTTGTTGAAGTAAATTATTGAACGTTACGTAGAAGGTAAAATTTGAAGAGGGAGGCCAAGGGTTTAACATATACCGAAAGATCATAATGGCAGGGAGAATGAAAAGTTATCGACCAGTCTAACCAATCGAAATGTTGATGACCAGAAGAAGATATAACATCATACGCTTTTTATACGAAAGGGGGGAGGGGGGCAGTGGATCGTGGCTTGACTAAACCGAACGATAATTTTTCAATAAAATATCCCGATTATATTATAATATACCTGTAGCATTAAAGACAATAAACAACGATTATAATGTTATACACGATTTATTCTACGCGATTAATTTAATGGTTCGTACAATAGGTCTTTTCTTTTTTTTTTTTTCTGCGCATATTCGCCGATTAAAATATTATCACTATGCGTCCTATTTCTATGTAGAATAATAATAGTTATTATTGTATTGTTCGCGTAGAATATATCGTGGTGTTTCGGGAATTATTCGGATTTCAACGGAACCGACGTCATCGTATATTTCGCTATGCGGTTCGGCACGATGGAAGCCACGTACAGCGACAACCCGTCTTTCGAAATCGCTATGTCGTGCGGTACATGATTGGCCTGGAAGAAAAGAAATAAAAGTTCGTTGTGTATTATATTGAACAATCTTTACCGGCAATAATAATTATTAACGGTTCGTATTGTTGTATGGGTGTATAATATACTCACAACGTCGTTGGACAACGGCCATTGGTCGACAATGTCCTCGGTCATCGGGTTTATAGTGAATCCTTGTACCGGTATTAACTGCGACGTGGGCCCGTTGACGGCGTAAATCAAATCGCCTTCAAGTACACGCGCGATTATTAATATTTATTATGTTTACCGCCGTCGCGCCGAAACGTACCGTGATTGGTTATCGCGTACACCCGTCCGAGGTCCGGTTGTTGTACCGTCAGCGGGGCCTGCGGTTTGCCGTCATCGGGCAGTTCCGCGCCCCGGCACACGACTCGCATGTCTTCGCGGTCGGCAATGCAGATGAGATTTCGTTGTTCGAGCAATGCTAAACTGTGCGGCACTTGAAGACTCAGGAACTCTACAGCGTTAACGAGAATTATACGACACTAGATACGTTAAAATACGAGTTATATAGCAGATTGACCTAATTGCGTGTGAGTTTAATTCTAAATCGACGTTTATCTATTTTTTTTCTCTAAAAACATCACAATAACAAAATATTATTGGTTTACGAACGTCACCCGCCGTTTAATCATTATAATCGTTCAAGTATTGCGTGCGCTAATAAATAATAATATTGTCGTGCCTGTAAGGCAAGGATGGGCAACTCAAAGTTACTGGAGGGCCAATTTTTAGGACTTTAAAACCTAATGGGCCAGAGCATAGAGATCAAAAGAAAAAAGTTCAATAGAAATAACTATTTTAAATTAGCATTGATTTTGTATAACTGTTACAGTTTGTTTAATGTTACTTTACAGAGTATAGAAATCAAAGCAAAAGAAACCAAAAAAAAAAAAGTCATTAAAAATAATTAAATAAATCATTTTTTCCAAAAGCACACGTCATTCCCTTTTGTAGATAAAAATGGATCTGTTTGTAACTCATATAATTGTAATTAAAGTAAAAGATCTCTTGCTTTTCAATTTCAACTGCCATAGGAGATTATTGTTTAAATTTATTCGAAGACGCGCGAGTTCAACATTTTCAAATCGTCTTTCGAATTTTACAATTAATTGTAGGTAATGCAACGTTCGAAATAAAACTCATCGTCCAATTCTATTTTGAAAATGTATCACGGGACAAATAAAAAGTTGCCAATAAAAGGCTGCCAGTTGCCCATCCCTACTATAAGGTATTAGTTGTTTAATATTGTCATTGATAATTATAGTCGGTTTAACAAACTATTTGTGTGTTTACCAACCTACGCGATTTTTATCGTGTTCGCGTATAGAGCTAGATATCTGAAAAAAAAAAACGCAATCGGGTTTTAAATCAGAGTTTCGAGTTTAAACAACAAACACTAATAATAATATATTAACGTATTATTATTATTCGAACGTTTGATGCGTCTTAATCGACGACTTTTCTTTTTATTTAATTAACGTCGTAGTACTCTACGAAAAATCGATTATTTATTATTATTTATTTTTTTTTTTAATTTACAAACCGGTCGCTGTATTCCCGCCCCCCTCCCCCCCGTAACTATATTTATTATCCTGCGACTGCCTACGCGCGGTAAAATATTCCGAACCGTCGTCGTGGTCGTCGTCCCATTAAAATTAAAATAAAAAAAAAATGACTAAAAATTGTTTTTACTACATGTTTATACAAGTATTATCTAGATGATAATACTATTATACTGACTGGTGTATATATTTGTATGTATATATATATATACCGTTGGCGTGCGGGAAGACTCGCAGGAATTCCCCTCGGTTCGAGTATTTTAAAACTCTGGAGTTGCAGTATCCGTCGGCGATAAAAATGTCGCCGGTCGAAGCGATGGCGACAGATGTGGGTTGACAGAGGGTCCTATATCCTTTACCGTTCTCGAATCTCTTGCCGAACGTCATTGACGGTCTGGGCGCTCCGGGTGAAAACTATATATATATATAATTTTGTTTTTTCCGCCGTTTCGTTATAATAATATGTCAACACGGGAGTTATTGGGTTGAACACGTTGAAAAAAAAAAAAAAAAAAAAAAAAATTATATTTACATAATAACGGAATGGTTTTTTTTTTTTTTTTTTAACAACCTTAAACACTTGATGCAGGGCCACATCTGTGACCCACACGTTCCCTTGGTGATCGACCGTGATGCCGTGCGGCATATAAAAGAAACCCGCTCCCCAGCTGGACAAGACCTCGCCGGTAATCGGGCTTAGCGTGACAATGGTGTTCGTCAATATGGGCCCTTCCTTTACGTGCTGATAGTGGTATGTTTCGTTGAAAGTGCTAAACAATTCCGTCGAATATTTATGTATGGGTGGTACCGTCCGGGGTGAACGTATTTGCAGTTAACCTTACTTTTCGTCCCAGACACGACTGCCCCGATGGAAAATCACAGGCTGTCCAACTGTGTTTATCGCCACGCCGCTCACCTGTCCAAGACGGGGTATCGGACGTTGCGGCCATCCTTCCACTTCTACGGGTCGCTTTATGTTCTGCGTTTGCTAAAATCGATACACCTAATTAGCACAAGCGTGCGTGCGGGGCGGCAGAAGGGGCGGGTGCCTCCCCTGCGAAGCGTTATATTTTTCTTTAACATTTTTCTTATTGATTATTAGGTACGTATGAACTGTGTAAAACATTAAACCCCCATTACGTCAAAAGACGCTTTAATGTGTTTTAAAAGTATTTTTTTTTTTTTTTCAGACATACATTTACGGTTGTTGTCATAACACGGAGGAATTTTTAATTTATAACAAAAAATTAATAAATGTAAAAATATAATATGTACATATGTAGTATAAATAAATAAAAAAAAAAAACAACAACAAAGCCTGTAGTATTATTTATAAGCAGTGTGTAATTATATATATTTTCTTCTTTTATTATTATTATATTTTATACGCAGTTATTCGTGTGTATTTTAATCGTTATTATTGTAATGGACTTATTGGACTTAGTGTTGTGGTATTTGTTCCGATATTGTTTTAACTAACCGTATATATGTATATATGGATCAAACACTTTTTTTTAAAGAAATCGGAAAATCAAAAAACTATTGTTTTATTTGGAAGTCTCGATTGAAAACGTAAACACGAACAGTCACTTAAAAAATGTGCGCTTAAGTTCCTTTACGCTGATTGCGTTCCTGAACTTACCGGTTTTGTTTATAAACGCACGAGTTCGTCGTTTGGGAACATCGGGCGGTCCAGGAGAACTTTACCGGAATATCGGAATTAATTTCCCCGTGACCTATATACCTAGTGTACTTGTATATTATATAATTAGGGAATTATGTAAGTGACCTGTCGCGGGCACGGGGGAATCACGGGGATATCGTACGTCCGGGATTGCGGCACTTGCCGTATGGCACGTACGTATTACACGGTCGAGATCGATAAAATACCCGGAAAAACGTTTGTGGGGTGGGGGGGAGGGAGGGAGGAGGAATTAAAAAATATGTTCCGTTTTAGTGCACGTGTATACCTATACAATAAAGAAAGTACCGTTATAATAATTTATTATAATACTCGCCTGTGATGACAATGGTAACGATATCGGAGGCGGCGGCGGCGAGTCAGTAACGTCAGACGGGGATGCGGCGGTGGTGGCGGCGGCGGTTGCGGCGACGATGTTTTCGTCGCCGTATACGACCCGTTTGATCTGGTCGTAGAAACCGTTGTCCATTGACCAACCGTCGATGGCCGACGGGCCGGCCGTTAAAACGGTGAGGGTGGCGGCAAATGCCAACAACGACGACGACAACATCGCAGACCGAGCCATGGTACAACGACTGACGTTCCGGTGCGGCGGCGGCGACGCCGTCGCGAATCTCGTCCGCGCGGGCATGCGTATTCGCACGGCGGCCATGCACGGTGTATATACTTATATAACACTATCGAGTGGTCGTCCGTCGTCGTTTATCGCGCGCGACTTTGGCCGACCCCGTCGTCGAGATCAATACCAGCGGCGACATTCGCCGCTCTCCCATCGCGCGATTATCGACCACTTCCGTTTCCCCATGGGGTGACACCCCTTCCCGCCTCGCGCCACACAGCCCGCGGGTTCACGGTTATATGGAAAAAAAAAAAAAGAAGAAAACGCTGACTTACAATCCGGGGCACTCGGGTATCCTCTCGTTGTTTTTTTTTTTCTATTTAGATTTACCTATAGTAACATTTTTCGATAATTTCGACTTGCTATTTGGATTGTTCAAACATTTTCCCGAACATTTTTTCTGAATTTCGTGATTTTTTTCATATTATAAACAACAAATGTGTGTGTCATTTTTTATTGATTTAATCACAATCAAAGTGTGTACTTAATTAATCGGTTAAGTAACCGATTGACAAACAAATTATGAATTTGGTGCTTGCGACCTATATTTTTTTTAACAAGTAACTTTCACTTATATATACAAATATGAATTATTTTCTGTCCAAGTCGTAATACAATTTTAAATGTATGATTTGTTTTTTTTCTCGGTTTTCAACAAATTTAATTAAAACGCACGGAATTTTATAATTGGTTTTTTCCCCCCATAAAAAGTGGTGGGACCCCCACCTATATATAAATATATATATTTTTTTTTTTTTTTCTGTATTAGCAGTGCACTGCTCGTCATGAGTAACATGACTTTCCGATTATTCACAGAAATTGTTTTACAAATAGAAAATCCCCGATTTATTATAATAATGAAGAAAAAACATGACCGTAAAAAAAAAAAATATAACCGTCTAAGTATTATTACATTCAATTGCCTATCTCTGGTATTAATTATTTTACCAATAGAAAACTGTCTCGGATTATTATAATTTGGTGCGCGAATCGAGGAAAAAATTGAGGCCGAACCCGGTTTTTAGTTTAAGAACAATAATTAAAATTGTTATTCCATAGCAGCATAGCCGATAAAACAGCCTTCGTCCCTCCTAAACGTGAAATAAATTAAATAATTAATTTCACGAAAAATTTAACAAAATGATAAAATAATCGGTTCTATAAAATAAACCCATCTCGTTAAACAGAGAAAAAGATAAGACACGCTTCGCACCATGGGTAGGCCACTGTTTTAGGTGATGGGTATAGTTAGGAACGTATAGGATTTAATTTATAATATACTGTATGCAACGATAAATCATTGAAAACGAAAAACGACTCTGAGCGGAGTAGTATTTTTTTCCTCTTGTTGTCGGGGTAATCAAGAAATCAACAAAAATAAATCTGATTCATCGACAATATTGTTGTCAATTTTTCGTTATCAGTATCAGTAACACCTTCATCCCTCGATTTAAAAAAAAAAAAACAAACAAACTTTGACACCTTGAGCCTCTGCTTACAATAGGTATGTACTGTTATTTATTATGTACCCACAATTTTTTTAACTATAACTATTGTACCTATATTTTGCCAATTCGGTGGTTAATTTTGAACGAACCTAAAATGTAACGGTTAAATTAAAACAACAGCAATTAGACAGTCTACTTACGTGACAATAAATAATAATAATGCCAAAAGCCAAAGAAAAATTAACTTACTTCTAGGTGTCCAATTTTAATTTTGAAAAATAATTTGAATTCGGCGGCAGTTTCTTTTCTATTTCCATGAAATTTCGGAAAGTTATTTGTATTGAGTACGGTACCAATAGAATTTACTCAATTTCTCAAAACGAACTTTAAACGGTCAGTGTGACAAAAAAATTGAAAAAGGTTTTCCTACAAAACATTGAAAAAGAGGCTCATAAATTCAAATTATTTTACAAAATTTATATTGGACTCCTATTGGAGAAATATTGGGCCAACTCCGGCCCGCGAAAGTATTTAATCCGGCCCGCCGAGGGTCCATCGACATGGATAGTATATGGCCCGTATAGTATAAAAAAATTCCCGAAATATTCTGAAAATTATCGAAGAAAATAGTTTTAAATATATAAATGGATTGCCTCGGACTGTGCGCGATCTTACCCTCATAGCGTGGTGTAGGTAGATAGTACTATAGTAGGTACTACGATAATAGGACCATATTATTTCTATTTTTGTTCATATTAATATTATATTTCCCGGATCTTTAAGAACATTCAATCATCGCTAGATGTTTTCTCGATGCCGTTTAATGTAGATCCGGAAAATGTATCTGCAGAACTGCAGTTGGAAATTATTGAAATGCAGTGCAGTACCCATTTAAAGCAATTGTTCTTGAATTCCACAAAACTAGATTTTTATAGAGCACTGCCGAAAGCTGAATTCCCAAAGATAATTGCTCACGCCCAGAAAATTATGGCTATGTTTGCGTCGTCTTATGTGTGCGAACAGACTTTTTCGACCATGAAATTGCGGAAAAACTCAATCAGAAATCGATTGACTGATGAACACCTTTTCTCGCTGTTGGAAGTTGCTTCGTCACAGCTGGAACATGCTTTCGAAAATACTATGAAAAATCAAAAAACAATTCCATATATCTCACATGCCTATTATATGATTTAATAAAGCTTAAACACAAAATGCATTTTTTTCTATAATTCTGGCCCTCCTCTAGAATTTCTTAAACTTTGTGGCCTCCCATTAAAAAAGTTTGCCCATCACTGGTCTAAATGTACTAAAAACCAATAGCTTAGAACCCCATCATGACAGCGCAATCTAGTGGATTACTATAATACAACGAAATTAATTTGTTGACTAATTTCATATTTGATGCCTATTTAAATTAAATATACATATTATATAGTCAACTTTTGAAAGTTTGTATAAAATTAGGTCATTTTGGAAAAAAAAAAACAATGGTGAGTTCTACGTTTTTTATTTACTACACCTAATGTGATCAACACAAAAATTGAACACCTACGTGGGAAACATTTTGGAAACACCATATTATTATTAATGTACAAAAAAAAAAAAACCCGGAACTAAAATGAATAATTCTATAAATTCGGCGTTAGCTTAAACCCGTGTAGTACTACAGTGGTAAAACGTTTACGTTTTTTTAATCTTTAATAATATTCATAACAAAAGTATTTATTAATTTTTATTAAATTTATTTAATATTGTTTTTGATACAGTTATCAAATATTTTTTTTTTACGAGTCTCTCAGTGACAGCTGTTATCAGTTACTGTGGCAGTTGATAAAGATATAATTTAATATACGTGTTTACTTTCAATAATAATATATTGGAGCAATATGTTTATTTTGTATTAATTTTCTGGTATTTAAAAATCCAGATGGACGTTTTTACTGTCGGGTGTGTCACCCTTTTGAAGATTACGGAAACAACAACTGCTGTTTATATTTCTGAACCATCATGAAGTAGCCGTTAAAAAATAAAAACCATGAAGTGTTTAGCTTTGAAATTGGTCTATACCAATAAGCTAATGTACAAATACTATTTGCTAGTCTTTATATTTTTGTTTGGCGCCCTGTCCAGTATTATTTTCAACCAATGCTGGAACTATTTATCATACAATCCCAAACAACCCAATCATCTAATTGTACGCCGCCCATTTTCCATTGTCGATTTTGATGATCATGAAATGTTCGACACTGATCAAAGGGCCCACGAATTAATTATCAGAGAAACAGACGTTGATGTTGTATGTAAGTAAAATAAATTAACGCTTCTGTGGTTAAATTGTATATATTCATTTAATTAATTTGTAGCCTATCAAGACAATGTTGAAGCGTTGATGTCATTATTGGCAGCCAACGAGATGAAATCAATGGGCAAAGGAGAAAAAGCTTTAAAACTCATAGAACATGGTATTGCACTTGCTCCCAAAAATCCCGATTTATTAAATGGCTACGGAGAACTAATTGAAACACTACGAGATGATATTTTAACAGCTGATCGGATGTATTTTCAGGTTTGTGAGTTATAAATCTACTAATCTATTTTTTCAATGTCCAGAACTAAATTTAATAAAATTGCATCCAATTCATGAAATAGACAAACATTTTGTTCACTGTAAAAGTTGATCGCAAATTTGTATAAATTACTAGCTGATCCCGCACAGCGTTGGCCATGGAAAATTAAATATTAATATTTAAGTATTAATACCCATAGAGTTACCCCCTACACCTCGCCCAACTATATTGCGGTCTTTTATTCTTTCTTGTCGATTATCTATTTAAATAAAGGACTTTCTTGTACGTATTAATTAAATCAAATAGTAATAACAACTGTTTTGTTTTTCATCCATGTCGCCAAGGTAATTTAGAAACTCAATTTTCTGCAAAATTCACATGTAAGCACCCCTTTAAAGGATAAATTTCCAAAATTTCATTCATATTCCACCCCTTCAACATAAAAGTTATATACCGCCAAAATATCTCTAGGACCAGCAGTTCAGTCTGGGCGTTGATCAGTGAGTGAGTGAGTGAATGTATCTAGTGCTGTAGCCAGAAAAATATTTTCAAATGTGGTTTTACATTTGAAATAATATGTCCTATATAATATTGAATAAAAAATAATTAAAATATAAAGACAGGTTTTCCATATTATCTTGTTTTCACTCCATACCTACCACAGTTAACCATAATTAAATGTCTTTAAGATGTCACGGTCAAGGAAGTACTATCTAACCTAATCAATTGCCTCAAAAACAAGTTGTTAAAATGCTCTTTTTTTATTATAAAAATTATGACTATAGTACTAAATTACCAAAAGCGTACAGAAAATTTGTACATTCCATGAACTAGGTGCTCAGTAATAAATGTAGTTCAATACAGTAATTTAAAATATTTTAACTATAGGCACTTATACATAGCCCCAAACATAAAAAAGCTTTGCGTAATCGTAAGAGAACTCAAATAATTGTTGAGGATATTGATTGGCAACAGCTTAAACGCATTGATGAGAAAAGAGATACAGTTGCTTCAATATCAGAATCTAATATAGCTCTTAGGAGAGCCAAAAAAGAGGCGTATTTTCAGGTAATTTAACAATTAACAAAATTTAAATGTGACTATTTAAAATTATTACTGTTCAATGTTTTTAGCACATATATCATACTGTCGGAATTGAAGGAAATAGAATGTCTTTGTCTGAAACTAGATCTATTTTGGAAACTAGAATGGCAATTGGTGGAAGAAGTATTGCCGAACATAATGAGATAATAGGTCTAGAAGCTGCCCTTAAATATATAAATGCAACATTAATCAACCGACTAGGGACTATATCTGTTGATGATATTTTGGAAATTCATAAACGAGTAATGGGATTTGTTGATCCTTTAGAAAGTGGAGTTTTTCGTCAAACACAAGTATGTATA
This sequence comes from Tuberolachnus salignus, assembly GCA_956483605.1. NCBI lineage: Eukaryota > Metazoa > Arthropoda > Insecta > Hemiptera > Aphididae > Tuberolachnus > Tuberolachnus salignus. The sequence goes on along the minus strand of OY101432.1, from coordinate 13,677,612 downwards.
TATTTAAAAATGAGTTGCAGTATTCTATGAAGTTCTTTATATTTTGTTAATGTTAATTTTCATAGGTATTTGTTGGTGGCCATATCCCTCCTGGCCCTTCGCATATTGGGACTTTAATGGAAAATTTTTCCAGATGGCTCAATTCAGAATCAACTTTACGACTACATCCTGTCAGATTTGCTGCTATTGCACATTACAAATTAGTTCACATACATCCATTTACTGATGGTAACGGACGAACTTCACGTCTACTTATGAATATGATTTTAATGCAAGCTGGTTATCCACCAGTTATCATACCAAAAGGAGATAGACATATGTAAATAACTTCATTATAATTAAAGAAAATGTATACACTATTATTTTTTTGATTCTGAGCCAAGTGAGGAATGTTTTGGTTATACTATGATATGTTTATTATTACTAATATCAATCAGTATTTTTATCCTCTTTAATGGCAACGTATGTGCGCCGTTTTTGTTTTTTCAAGTGACTCCGCTTGACAATACCTTTCCAATGATATATCTATTTTTCCCTATTAGGCGAAGTTGTTGGTACGAGATAAAAAGCTCTTGCATATTAATATATAAGATTATTTTTATTGTGTCTAATCAACTTCTACCAGTAATCTTACTCCAATCATCAACTTTTGGGGTGGTTTCTGGTAGATAACTCTGTCTAGTTGGTACGTTGGGGAGATTTGTGCTATAAGTTCTAATTTATGTTCCATAAAAAATAACAATTTTAATTTATTTTGAAATTATTTATTATCATAATGTTCAATTTAAATTTATCAAAACATTTTTGACCAAACTTTGCTCGGAATTGTTTTTAGTTTGCAATGATTTATCACTGCATACACATAAATTAAATTATCATATTTATATTACCTTCCTAACTTCTAACCTACAACTGTGGCTCGTTCCACGGTATAAAATACTTAGTTGTGTATGTAATATTTATTTATATGTTATAGGTATTATCGAACTTTAGAATTTGCCAATAAAGGAGATATTAGACCATTTTTAAGATTCATTGCTGAATGCACTGAAAGAACATTAAATCAATTTTTACTGTCAACTACTACAGAATTTTCTACTGATATTCCAGAGTTAGATTATGATAATATTATTATAAACTAATCATATGTATGTTCCAAGTTTAAAAAAAAAAAAACAGATATGTTATAATATACCACAAAACAAGCTACAAGTTTTATACAAAAATATAATTGTATAGCATTTAAAAACGTATACCCAGTGTATCAAGTATGTTTGGGTTACTTTAATGGAACAAAATATATCTAATTTTAATAACAAATATGAATTGTTAAACAATTGATTAGGTTAGGACAATTTTTAACATTATGCTAAATACATACAGAAAAAAAAATGAAAATAATTGACTTATTGTAATGTCAATAATTGATAAAATTTAGTTAATAGTTCATACTAAATTATAAATTTGATTGAAAACTAATTTAACTGAACACTTTTTTTTGTTTATTATTATAAAAACTATTATTTTTAACAGATATAAAACATGCTATTACTATATATAGAATGTTTGAACAATGTTCGTTGAAATTAGTATTCAATGTTTTTATACATTTGTTTTCTTTCTAATTCTAGTATAAATTTTAAATTTTACCAAATTTAGTTTTAATTAATTGATTATTGATCTGAAATGAATAACATTTATTTTGATTTCATATTTTTAAATTTACAAATTATTGTTAATTAGAAATTGAAAAATAAATTAAAAACAATTTTAAATGTTAATAATTAACCTAACCTAACCTAACTACTGTTAAACTATAGATTCAATTGCGCTATTATAGTAAATAATAAACACTTATTAATCATTTTGACACAATATTTATCATGTGCCAACTATTTTATCTGTGTTTTATCTTGTTTATAGATATTAATAATTTATTCTTACAATATATTGCCTGTGATACATTCCTTCTGTTAACTGTTACCTAATCATATACCTTGTATAAATATTACATAATAATACCTTTATGTTTATGATTTGTTGATTAATTTTTAAGTATCTTTTGTTTTATTATTATGTTAAGAACTATAAAATCTGATGAGTTACTATTTAATTTTCCAAAACTATTAATGGAATTTGTATTAATTACACAAAAAAGGAAAAAAAAAATATTTATAAGACCATTTAATTTTAATATAAAACTATACATTTTGAAGAATAAATAAAATATTAGTGTGTATACCTCCTGTATTATTTTATGTTAAAAATTATTCCTTTGAAATTATATACGTATTGCTAACAATGTGTGTATTTTATTTTTTATGTACAAATATGTTGGTGATATTCACAGAAAAAAACAAATATTTTTGTGAAATAAAACAATTATCTAGAGGGGGGGGGAAATATGTATTAAGTCGACACATTAATACGATGGAAATTTATCGAAAAAAAAAAAAAAGCACTCGGTATATTGGCTTGCCTTTGTCCATAACTTATGATAGATACGAATCGGTGTGAATATAATAAAGTGACCGCAAATGTCCAAAAAAAGAGGTCGCGAAAATTACGAATTTTCAGGAAACACATAATACCGACGAGGACGTCATAGTAAAACAAGTAAAATAGTGCGGTGTGATACGGTGACGGCGGATTAATATGTTCCCGAGTTGTCGTGTCAATGGCTATTGGTATTTAAAAATTTTTGTTGGCGAAAAAATGAAAATTCAAGTTTGTCGAGTGTGACAATAAACCAGGTTAAATTAGGCACGGGAATTATTAATGCAAACCGTTAACGGAATACGGCGGAGTTGAAACCACCGAGAAACAGCCAATTCCGTTGGACCGGGGGATATTTATAGTACGATATCCGATTATGGGAGGTCGTTATCATAGTTGTTCCGTCGAATAGTCGCACAAGCCTATTGATAATTGATATAACAAAATGTATGCAGTCAGTATTTTATATTCTTTTTTAATACTCCGGTCGCGGATTCAGCCTGTGGTCAGCGTTCACGTCTCGTAGTCGGGTCCTATTCTGTGTATTTCTTTTCTGCCGGCCGTCAAATCGTAATTAATCTGTCAACAAATATTTTAATAATAATTCTCTGTTCGTTCGTTAATTACGGTTTGCCCGATTTTTCTCGTGTCACATTCGTCGTGGTTGACGTTTTCAATGACCGACCATAATTGTCCAGTATTCAGTTCATTTTGATCCGCGTTCGTTGTAATTCGGCCGATTATGTATTTGTTTTAATTTTTCGCGTTTCGCCGTTGAATTAAAAAACAAAAAAAATGTTTATACTCTCCCTTTTAGTGGGCGTGTTGTTGTCAACAACTGTCTCGAAGGTAAGCTCCCACGATAATTAATAAGTCAATTTGTTAATTCATCGTTTGATTAATAATACAATAACATATGTTTCATTATTATTACCGATTTTCCTATTAATATATGAGGTGGCCTTTTCAGCGTCGAGCATTTATTTGCATACCTGTTTATGCGTACTATACTCCGATTGGTCATGTTATCGATGCGTCAAAATGTATACATTTTTCACACTTACACCCATACGAATATAAAATATGTTAAGGTGATAGATTTTTTTTTTTCCCCCTTTAATAGACCCCGTAACAAAGTTCATATTAATGGAGCTCTTAACGAAAGTGCTAGATAAAAATTATTAATAAATTATTTATATATTATCTGATTTAAAGGAATAATACCATATTAAGATGGTGTTCACCATTATTATACCTAGATTTACAAATTATTATTGTATTTATAAAATAAATAATATCAGATTTATATAATCACTCATTATCGTTCAAAATGTACAGGATGTATATATAGGGTTGAGTACGTATCGGGCGCTGTGATTGCCACTTTTATAAATATACAACCATAAGTGTTGTTTTTTGTGTAGGTAAAATATTTATAATTTGCACACCTTTTGCAAAAATATCGTTTTTATGATATAAATATCTTACGTTTAGCTCAATCCAAAGCAGAGTTCTTATACAAATAAGGATATAGTTTTGCAAATTTAAAAGTTATGTAACTATAATCTCACCAACTAGATGTTTGCTAGTTGTGGTTAATCTTAGTCGTACGTCATGTCTGAACAAGGGTCACCAGAATAATCTGTTTACTGATTGGAATAATTGTCAAGAATAAGTCCCTGTATACATTTCCTGCATTTAATACAATATTACTGACTTTATTAAATAAAATGTATTAATTATACTAATTTACAAAGTGCTATGTGATGGATTACTTTATGTTAAATTAGTACAATCTTGTTCCAATATGATTTCTTTTCATGAACCCATATATGCAATATGGATTGCATGCAATCATATATGAGACCAATAATCCTTTGCTCATCACATTCTCATTTTAAGAGGAATGATTTATAATTTACAATTATTTTTTGATAGATTCAATCTTTGTATGAGTTTTAATATTTGTGTCAATTGTTGTTATTTGGATAAAAACAACTATATATTAATAAAATATGTATATTTTATTTTATTTTTTACAATAAATTTTATCTATTTCATATACTATTGTTGATAATTTATAACATTATTATATAACAAGTATATTTATATTGTTTAATGATCACTGTTCAGTATTAAAAATATAATTAATATTTTTAAAATATAGGGTGAATCATATGAAGATGCTCGTTGCAAATGTGTATGTACCATAGTAAATGGTACAGAAATGTATAATAAATTATATATAGCCAATGTTCTTCCTAGCAAGTGAGTTAAATTAATATAAATTACAATTTATTGTAATATGGCCTAATTAACTCATTTATTTTCAGTGATTGTAATGGAGTAAGCCTACCAATTATTGGTGAAGTGAATAATACTAAAAAAGAGTTATGCCCGCGATGCACTTGCACGTACGAAAGTAGAAACACTACAACCATGAAGGTAACCCATAATTTGTGTAATTGATTAGAAAAAAAAGTCGAGTATTTTATTTAAATTTGTATAACCAATATAGGTGGTTGTATTAATCGTGCTGTGTGTGATATCAATATTGGTGACGTACATGCTATTCTTGCTATGCCTAGAGCCAATGATGAGAAGACGCAAGCTAGTTGGCGCCTATGTAGAGCACACCAACGAAGAGGTATGTTCTTTAATGGAGCCGACCATGTCCGATAGCGGTAGTTTTGTAAGTCCAACAAATTCTCTCCCAATTTGTCTAAAACAAAAACCATAACCACGTAAAACAGCAGTTTTTCTAATGTTCCGCAATATGAAAAGTCTTTTCGACATGATAGTGTATGTCAAAATAAATTGCAGTGAATTACGAAAAAGGCATCGAAATATAAGGTTTATATTGTAAATATAATATAGTTGGACTTTTTCATGTTGAATATTATTTTGCTTGTTTGTTTATTATTTTTCATCTCATTTCTTTATTAATCATACTTTGGCTTGTGATTTCAGAATAAAAAAATACCATTACCACATACTAATATTGAAAGATCTAATTGATTTTCAATTGAAATAATAATCATAATAAGTAGTAACAATGTTGCTTAGTTCATCTATGGATAGGGCGTTCTATACAAACACTATGTTGGCCATGAATTATTTGTTTTGGTTATTTAAAATTAAAAAATTAACACCACAAAATGGATTTGTGCACTAGTGTGATAAATGCTGGGATCAAAATAATTTATATTTTTTTTTACCTAGTAATGTTCTTAAATAATGCATGTTTTTAGTATTGATATTTTATTTACACGGTTCAATATACATTGTTTAAATGTTTATATATGATATATTGACTCGTAATAATTATTTGTAGGACGATCTCCCACAAGCTGTTTCATTAGACACGAGAGGAGGAAATGATCCTATGATTTCAATCGCCTCTAACAGTAATGTGCTCAATAGATTTGGACATCAACAGGATAAATGGAAAAAACAAGTTAAAGAACAAAGAAAAAATATCTATGATCGTCATACAATTCTCAATTAAACATGTTGAGTCAATAGTAAATTTGTTTGCTCACAACTAATTAAGCAAAAATATGTTCACTGTTTTCTGCATTTATCATGAACAATACCTAATTACTTAATATACCAGTTGTACAGAACACATGCAGAGTGATTAATTCATAATTCCTCGATTGTGTTTATATAAAAATATATGTCAACTTTTATTTTCAGTTTTGTACAGAATTCGAGTAACATATAATATTTAAATGTATTATTACTCTAAAATAATTATTTAATAACTTCCACCTTTAATCATTTAAATAATTTATTGAATAGTCTTCAATTTGGTTCAGTAAACTGACACTTTTATGAGCAACAGTGCTTGAGGTTATGTAAAATTTGGAAACATGTTTTGATTATACGTATTTAAACATAATATATTTTTATAATCCACAATGAAACTGTCATTGGTCTATTTTATTATTTAATAATATTGTTATTTAAGTTCTATATCTGTTTTAAAGTGTGTACGAGTGTAGATACCTATACTTTCAGCATTGATTATATAATAATCTAAATATAAAATCAAACTAGGTCCACTCAAATTGTTTTAACTCAAAATCGTCAATTCCTCAACCTTTTTCACTCCGTCCCTAGAATTTTCAATTTAAACATAGCAAAAATATGGGTTTCCAATTCTATTTATAAAATTGTAAAAATAAAATAAAAACTAGAATAAATTCATTAATGCTACTGATAAGTGGTTGTTTTCGAAAAGATAGCTTTTCTATAAGTGAAAAGGTAAAAAATACAGGCGACAGAACTATACAATGAAGAATTGGGGTGATGTGAGGCGAGGTGTAAATATTTTTTTTCGATGACTACATGGACAACGACTTGGAAGTGTACAGAAATGTATTACACTTGGACATTTTGGCATCTATAATGATTATAACAAGTACAAATGTGCGTCATTCATCCGATGAAGAAGAGTAACAAGAATGTACTGAACCCCTCGTTTCCATATGTGCACTAGCACAGGTACATTATAATGAATTAAAGCAATTTATCAAAACCAACAAAAGGCCAGTGATAAACTTTTTTTCAGCTTTAAATAAGATTGAATGATTCAAAGCAAATACTATGAACAACAACACAAATTAATAATTGTTTGTTTTAATTTTAATTTTTTATAAATTTGATGATATGAAAAATGAATTGTATTCAAACAAATAATACATTATTATACTATATATGTATGTACATATTATAATAAATATTGTATTGTTTTAAATAAAACACATGGGATGTTTTTCTGATAAAATCAAATTAATGTCAGCAATTTAAATAGTTTTTCATAGACAATTATTTTAAAATAATAGAAGAAGAAAAATTGTTGTATAAGTTTGTGCAACTTCCCAGAAGGATTTAGTATTTCTGTTGAGTCTTTGGTATTGACACCAATTTGATATTTGTTGTAACTTGTTAAACTGTAATTAGATTAAAAGAAGAAACCGATATTTTTAAATATGAGGCGTGATCAAAAAATAACGGGACTAAAATTATATCTCGGCTAAAAATGAACGTATCGGAAATATACACATATCAAATAAAAGTAGAGATAACACTAAATTACGTGATTCAAGCCGCGAGTTAATATTATATTTTAGTAATGAAAGACAATTCGTTGAACTCGTACGCTTTTGTTGTGTCTGCCGTTTAAGTCATGTCGAATAAGCACGAGCAACGTGTTTGCATTAAATTTTGCGCTAAACTCGGTAAATCAGCGACTGAAACGTTTGAAATGATTAAAAAAGCATTCAAAGATGAAGCAATGAGCAGATCTTAAACATTTGAATGGCACGAGAGGTTTATTGGGTGTCGTGAAGCCATTAACGACGACTCCCGTACCGGTCGACCATCAACTTCGAGAAATGTGGAAATGGTGGCAAAAGTTCGAGAAATTATTCGATCAGATCAACGAATGACGATAAGAAAACTTTCCAGTAAGTGTAACATTTCTTATTGATTATGCCAAACTATTTTAAACGAAGATTTATGCATGCGACGAGTCTGTGAAAAAATGGTCCCAAAATCGTTATCTCAAGATCAAAAAAATCATCGAATTGAAGTTCGTCAAAGTTTGAAAAAACGAATGCACAATGACCCGGGGTTCATTAGAAATGTTATTACTGGTGATGAAACTTGGGTCTATAGTTATGACATAAAGGCCAAACGAGAGTCATCACCAAGACCCAAAAAAGCTCGACAAGTTCGCTCGAACGTGAAGGCCGTTTTGATTATTTTTTTCGATATTAAAGGCCTTATTTATTATGAATTTGTTCCAACCGGTCAAACGGTTAATCGGACTTACTACAAAGAAGTTGTAATTAAATTACGAGAAAGAATCTAAAAGAAAACGTTCAGAACAGTTTCGGAATCGATCGTGGTCGTTGCACCACGACAACGCACCTGCCCATTCTGCCTTAACAATCCGCGAGTTTCTAGCTGATAAACAAATCCCAGTTGTACCTCACCGGACATTGCCTCTTGAGATTTTTTTTTTATTTCCAAAAATAAAAACTGTCCTCAAAGGACAACAAAATGATAACCAAACAATAAAAAAAAATGCTGTGAATCAACTCGAACAGCTTAGAGCTGATGACTTCCGACATTGTTTCTAAAAGTGGCAGGAGAGATGGGATAAGTGTATAACATCAGGCGGTGAATACTTTGAAGGAGATTAATATTTAAAAAATGATTTGTTTATTTTAATCTTTAAATAAAAAAAAATCCCGGTATATTTTGATCACACCTCGTATAAGCTAAATCATTACTTTTTAATAAATTGTCAACTACAAGCGATAAAATTTAAAAGTTAACTGAAATTAAATCTCAAACATTGGTCTTGTTTTTGGTTTTTGATTTTTGAAATCACAAAATAAGAAAAACCAGCATTATTATTAGTTTATTATCTTATTTGAAAAAATGAAATATAATATTTTCGCTTTTCCAGTTGTTGAAAGTGTTGACAAAATCGGTACAAAACAATCAGGAGTCAGAAGAAAAAAATTTTAAAATGTGCTATATTTTATTTATTTTGAATGCTTATTTAGAATACATTTTAAAGGGTTTTATTTCTTCAGATATATGCAGATTGTATTATTTATTTCGGAACATATTTTCATTATATTTTTAGTACATTATTAAATGTTATGTAGTTTCTATGATCTTGGAGTATATAAATTTGTTTCCTAGTTATTACAGCATGTGGGTAACATATAAACAATATTATATAATGGATCAAATGGGGTATTGTATTAATATTTTATTATGAATTCACCAAAAATACAAGAAATTAACAATTTTAATATTTTTTTCCACATAATATTTTTACTAAGAAAAAAAATATGAATTCTCCACTTTGAATGTAAAAATTGTTATAAAATAATAGAAACAAAAATCCAATTTAATGTTTTATTTCCCAATAGTTTATTCATATCCTTGCACAAACTTGGCAACTTCCCAGTTTGGCTTCAATGAAAGATCTTGTACTTCAATGGAATCTTTAGTAACGATACCAATTTGATATTTATCATGGCTTCTAGCATCTCTATAAATTAAATTTTTAATTGAGAATTTAAATTATAAAAAATAAAATAACTTTTAAGGTAAATACTATAAACTATTAATTGGAATAACTGAAACTAATTTTAAAATACCTGTAATACAACACTTCCATGCATTTTTTAAGTAAAGCAACCGCTTCGTCTTTTGTTAAACTGGAATTAGATTTTTCACGTTTTTCATCAATAGCTTTTCGCAATAATGGCAATGCAAGGTATGCACCGTAACCACTAGCAATTTGATCATCTGCAAATGCCGTACCTATTTTATCAATTTCACCCAAAAATGGTTTACCATTTTGGATTCCTGCAACCAAGAATGTGGACCAAAGAGGCTTCATCTTGGTTCTGCGATTGTACAAAACACGTGAAAGCCAAGTATGCAAAGCTTTTGGTTTCAATGAAATACCATCATTCAAACTCTTCTCGGTCATCACTTTCTCTTCGATGGTGTCGCGTATAAACTGGTAATCAGAGTATTCACCTGCAGCAGCAACAATAATGTTTTTGTTCACCTGTTGATACAAAGAGAGCGTGGAAAATTTAGAAATATAATAAAATGTATTTATATTTTTGTAAAAAATTAAAAACAACTTTAATGGGAAACTAGTCTTATCATACCGGTAATATTCTGGGATTATTTTGGAAACATGCCATTGAACCATACGAAGTCAATGTGTCAGCAGCTAATGCTACTCCAGAATCAAATACTACACCAAGAACTGAGGTAGTTGTTGTTATTGGAGTCCATCTATGTTGTACTATGTCATGCTGAGCTAAAAAATGAAAATAAATATTTTAAAAATTACAGCTATAAAGTAAAACTAAACAATTAAAAAGAATTACCTTAACCATAATGGTTTTGTATAAAATTTAAATAATACATTTCAGTGTTAGTATACACATTGTAAATTGTCTAAATAAATATTACAATCTTTTAAGATGACCTAATCACCGGACAAAAATTGAGGTACTTCCTGAGATTCAATTTTTAAAACATAAAAATGTACGAGTTTATAAACTCATACTTTACATCATTGGAAGCATATTTTTTATATTAACATTTTTTTTTATTTAATTATTTACAATTGAAAATTGACAAATCTCTACAAATTTCAAACGCTTTAGTCTCATAAATAATTTGCTTAAATTGAAAAATTGCTCAGATCGATGCAAAGTAAACTTATTTATGAATTAAAACATATTTTCATTTTTAAAATCAAACACTTTTGTGAGGCGAATAGCTAATTTATATTCATAAACAACATAAAAACGGCAGTAAAAGACGATACCCTTAAATGTGTATTGGGCAGTAGATTAGTGGAAGTCTTATAATTAAGGTCATTAAAATGGAAAAACAATTTTTAATTTTTAAAAATTTAGAGAAAATTTGGAAAACCAGTTTGAAGGGGCCTTAATTAAAATATGTACATATAGTATTATATAACAATATAAAACCGTTTATCAGTTTTATTCTTTAAGTGAATTACCAAAATTAAAACTATTTATATATATTCAGGTACCTAATTATTTAGGAAAGTACTTGAAAAAAGTTAAATTGTATAAAATATCTACCATATAAGTATAATTTATCAATATTTGCAATAGTTTTAAAGTTATTATACATTTATAGTTCTCTAACATTGAACTGAACCAAAATTAGTTAATATTTTGCTTCGGTTCGCTACATGTTAGTTTTCAGATAATTTTGTTACAAAAATAAGAACACAGAATAGTTTTAAAAACAAACCTGTACGTCCGGTGTCAGGAACACTTTTAAAATTTCCCGGGATCCAATTTCCTAGTTTCAATGCCATTGTGGAAAATTGAATTCTTACAAACTGAATACGATTCTCTTACACTTCTCGCAGCTTTACGAACAATATAAACACTTTAAATTAGCAAAAGAATATATGATTTATCATTGTTATGATAATATTCGACATAACCTAAAATACATATAGTATTGCGAATTGTGATTATTTGATAGTTATCTTTTTCCCATGATATCCTATATACCACTGTCCGCCATAAAAAAAAACTCATCTACCGAGCCACAGTTGACTGACCGACGATCTGGTAACACTGGATAATTAAAATTGCATTGTTTCTTGGTTTTTATTTTATTGTAGTCAGTAGAATCCATAGAGACACGGTAGAAGCGTAGAATAAACGAAAAAGTAATAATACACGATACGATAACGGTAGTACAATAATTTCCATGTACAGTTAAGTCACGTTGGTAGCCACGTTGGTATTTTATTCCATGACGATTGAATGTTTGATAACCTCCGGCCAATATGGATGACCAAAATTTGTAGTACATTGCAGGAAGCCATTTTTGCTCGGTTTTACGTAGTGGAATAATAATATATATTGTTATGCGTGTTGTTTATTACTCGTAAGAAGTGGAAGTTGGGAAAAATTAGGAACGATGACTCAATTTCTACCACCCAATTTGTTGGCGCTATTCGCGCCAAGGGATCCCATCCCTTACCTGCCGCCGGTTGTAAAATTGCCTCATGAAAAAAAAACCCGCGGATACCTGGGTGTTGGAAACTTTATGGACTTGTTCGAAGTACGTACAATATATTTTGAAATGTTTCCGAATCCAATAATTGCATATTTCATTTTTCTCGTAGGACCCCGAAGATACACCTCCGCCAACGAAAATCGAAACGCGAGAAGAACGGTTAGAGCGCAGACGTAAGGAGAAGGCTGAACAAGTGGCATACAAATTGGAACAAGAAATTGCATTATGTGAGTACTTTGTTGTCGTGAATGTATGTTCATTTTTATTTATATTTAATCACAATAAACTCATATTATGATGAATTTTTTGTTTTCATTTGGTCCCGTGTTAAAACTGTGAATAAATATTTGTTTTTGTTGCTTTTAGGGGAACCTCATTCAGTGGTAAATGCTACAACAGACCCATTTAAAACTTTGTTTGTTGCTAGAATTGTAAGTTATTATTTTTTTTATTACCTAATTCTGAATGTTTTGATAAGTAAACGGTCATTTGGTCCCTGTTTCTCATCCGGTTTTTTTACAGAAACTAGTTGTCAATAGATCAAATGTCCTAGATCCGTTTTGATCTATTACTCAAATAACTTGTACTATTATTAATTTTAGAAATTGTACAAATTCAATTTTATGTCATAATACCTATATAGTATATTATATTACCACAAATCAACAATAAATAATAGTAGTACTTGTCTGTGTATTTCAACGTTAATCACTATTTATTTTACATGTAATATTATAATGATTACATCCTTCATTCTTCAATTGGATTACTTTACTAATATCAATATTTTTATTTTAATGTTGATTTCAGAATTATGATACTTCTGAATCAAAACTACGGAGAGAGTTTGAACTCTATGGACCTATCAAAAAGGTAAATTATTTAACTTGGACATTTATCAATTCTAGAAATAAAAGCTAAAGTTGAAAATATTTTATTTTAAAATTTAATATTAATTCAGTATCTTCATTATAATGTTATATAGATTGTTGTCACACATAATAAGATTGATGGTAAACCAAGAGGGTATGCTTTCATTGAGTACGAATATGAACGCGATATGCATTGTAAGTAATCATTATAGATTTATTTACGATTTTTCAAAATTCAACCTGGTGGTCTCAAATGGCGAATGTTAAGGTCAAATTCAACTATACTAGTTTTTACCAATCCGTGTGTACATTGCATTTAAAAAATAAAAAAAACTCATTTAGGTTAATTAATTATTAAATTTCAAAACTTTATTTATACCCCCCTTTTGGATAAATATTTAATTAACCCTATGTTGTTCGCATTAAAAACATCACTTAGTTAGTTACACAGTCATTATTTCTGGGTATTTTTTTTTAATGTGAAATCTGATTTAAATATGTTTTTATTACTATTTATTTATATCATTAATTTGTACTAATATTAATTAATACATTTTCACAACTATTTTTTACATAAGTTTCCATTTATTTCAAAATTATAGAACTGTCAGTCTTTTAGACAGTTATGCGACCAACAGAGAGTTATAAATATATTGCTATTATAGTAGCAATGTTATCAAAGTTTTTGTACGTATGGCGTACAGAAAATCTGCATTTTGTATTTAAAAGTTATTAGCACTTTTAATTTATACAAGCAAATTGTAATTTTATATATATAATTTACTATATTCCTCAAATTAAAAATCATCACATAAAAAATGATTATATATTGGTAAGTGTAAGTAGCTCTTAATAATTAGTACTGTTTTGGTACAATTATTGAAATAGTTTTATATATCTGTGTACTAACGTAGGTAATTAATAAGTTTTAAAAAGAAAAAATGCAAGTCACGGTGCGGTAAGACAATTTACTCCTCAAATTCATTCAATACATCATTTGTAAGGATTATTCTACACAAATTCAAGATCTGAATACTCGCCAGTTTTGATAAAATATGTTTAAGACACTGGTTTCTATCTAACAACTCTTGCGCGTACTGCTATCAATACAATGCTCTTATAAATTCAAAATAAAAAAATCATTCTGGTACAGTTTTAATAATTGTATTTTGTTCTTGATGCAGTGAACTGTGAAGAGCTCGCTGATTGGAGCTTCTTTAATGACCCTGTGATTATACGTAGACGACTTTGTTGATAATAGGTTTGTATGTGTGGTAAGCCCAACATACAAATAACAAAATAGTTTAACCAATATCTACAGTTTCCAATCATTTTCTTACGTACAAATTATTATTAAATTTACAAATTATTTCTATGAATCATAATTTACGGGTACACAAGTGTTTAATTTAATTTAATTTAATTTAATTTTTTATTTAACAAATTCTTGATTTCTCTAATAAGATTCAACTTCCATACATTATTTTATTTACTAAAAATAGAAATCACTACAGCAGTAGGGTAATACACAAAATAGGGACATTACAGAATATGGTAAACTGTAACGTCATTTGTTAAAATAATGGTATGAAATTTTTTTATTTTTTTTTATTTTATTCTTCCGAGCATGATTTATGCAAAGGTAAGATAACATAAAATTGGTGGAAGAAAACATGATATTTTTATTTCATTTACACATTCTTTTTATCATTTTTAATTTTACTGGGTAATAATTATGCGCCCATTATGTAAGTATTGGCGTCTCAGGTAAAGTAAAAAAAAAAAAAAAAAAAATACCGACAAATTTTGGATCTACTTGGCATTACAACCTGCGCTAAAAAAAAAACAATCTGGGAAATAGCAAATGAGTATTATTGGTAGGTACTTAAATATTTGATTATATCTTAATATTTCTACATAGGTATTACATTTTTATTTTTATGAGGTTGGTAAGGCCTGGTTTCAGATTATTTTAAATTTGTTTCAATACGTTTCAAACATTCAATTTATGCTTCTTGATCAATTCATCAATTAATACATTTCATTTAAAAAGATCTTAAATCTTAAGCACTTTCATTTAAATATTTGAATATGGATAGGTATTCAGTATTTCAGTATATCATGGACAGCAAAGTTTTTATACACATTATTAGTTCAGTCTAATTGTTATCCCCCCAATAATATTTATTATAGCTGCATATAAACATGCTGATGGAAAGAAGATAGATGGTCGCAGAGTGTTGGTTGATGTTGAGCGAGCACGTACTGTCAAAGGATGGCTTCCAAGAAGATTAGGTAAAACATTTACTTGATTCTGAAAATAATTTTACTGTGATACTACTATATGTTAATATGTTAAATTTAAATTTGTTTATCAAGGAGGTGGATTAGGGGGTACAAGACGTGGTGGACCAGAAGTCAATTTGAAACATTCAGGTAGGGAAGATAATGAACGAGAAAGAGAAAGGTATGCTCGTGAAATGGCTGGTAGTCGTTCTGGACGTAGTGTAACTGTAGAAAGAGATCGAGAACGTGATTATCGTGATCGAGACAGAGATCGTGAACGTGATACAAGACGTCCACGTAGTAGAGAACGTGAAAGAAAACGTCATCGTTCTAAATCGTATGTATTCAATACATATATTATAATATACATATTGCATAAGCATAGTTCAAATTTTTAGTACAACTTAATTACAGCAAAATGAATCCACTTGTCCTGGCTAATGTTTTGATACATTGAACTGGTCAACCAATTTGAATTACGTTTATTTAGTTCAATACAAATCAATATAGAAATATGTGTTCAAAATTATTAACTCAAAATCCAAAAGTTATAAATCCTTCAACTTTTATTGAAATTTGTCTACATCATTATACTTTTTATTGTATTCTAATCAAATTATGTATTTTAATAACTTATATGAATGGTATTATTAGACGTTCACGTGAACGCAAAAGACGCCGTAGCCGAGACCGTGTTAGAGATGTGGAGTATGATGAAGTAGAAGAAGTTCCTGTTACTAAGTCTAGAGATAAAGATCGTGATCGTGAAAGGAAAAGAAAGCGTAGTCGCTCCAGGGACCGAGATCGTAAGAAGGACCGCAAAGACAGAGAACATCATCGCCGTGACAAGTAAAATTTTAATTTCCCTTTGTTATGAAAATAAACAAATAATATATACTTATTTTTTTTTTTTTTTTGTATAGAAGTAAAGATCGTCGTGATAAACATGACAAAGATAATTCTGAACGCGATGAAAAAGTTCATATTAAACAGGAACCTACAGACGGTTAGTATTTTTATTTAAAAATTTTATTGATTTAAAATACTAACACATGTGACTGCAATCACATAAATTTTGAAATTTCAAAAATGTTTTTCTAGTCAAAAATCATAATTGTTTGATTCTGATATAATTTTAACATTTAAAAAAAAACACGTTAACTAAAGTAAATAGAAATAATAAATGTAACAAAATAACAATAATTTCATAGTGATCCCAGTATAGTTTATATAATTATATCACTGATTATACATAGTATATAGTATGGATATACCACGCAATTAGAAAGTGTGAAACGCATCAAATGGATATAAGTGTGGTATATATGGTGCTAGTGTGGGCAAAGTAGTATTAGATCCATACTGTTAGCACTTGATTCGTAAGTAACACGCTCACTCACCCACTTGTGTTGTCATACACAACAACATATTTCTCGTCGTCGGGGACGTGTAGAATTGAATACTAATCTATAGAATATTGACGTAAAAGTGTCCATCCCGTAAAATAGCATATTGCCGCAGATCTAATAGACAATATTACTATTGCATGGACAATTAATGCGGTTTAATGATAAATAATAAAATTAATCTTATTCTTTCTTTTGTTATTATAATTTTCAAGAGAACATCAAACGTGCATTTGTCGTCTATATCTATTCAAACCGCAATATGGCGATAATGTACTTATGACCACATTGTTTTTAAAAACTTGATTTTGAAATTAAAATTAAAAATTGTACTAAGTGTCTATAAAACAATTTTTTTGAAATCTTTTGTGAGTACTCTTTCAATCAACTTGTGTTTCACATTTTTCTATTGTGTGGCGTATCCATACTTTATATAGTCAACGATTATTATATTAATGAAAATATGAATGATGTGATTGAAAAATAGGTAGTGTATATGTACTTAAAATTTCTTCATCTAATTTTTACATAATCAAAAGTAATTTTAAATATTATTGTTAATATATATTATTTATTTATTTTATTTTATTTTCAGATTATGATAACTATGATAATTACAATGAATATGATAATTATAATAGTGCTCACGAAGAATATGATCCAGATATGGTTAAAAAAGAAGAACCAGATGAAGAAAATGCCAATACTAGTCGTTATAGAAATCCTTATTATGCAAAACCTGAACACAGCGGGGAAGAATTTAATGAAAATGGGCAAACAGATAATTATGACGAATGATTCAAATGCTAATGGTATTAATTATACACTATATTCTATTATGTACTTTAGATCGCAAAATACAAAACATTACATTTTTCAGACAGGATACTTTAAATTTGTGTTTTTATTATTTATATCTATGCTATAAAATAAAAGAAAAAATACAAATTAATATTTTAGTGAAACATTTTAATGAAACTGTTTTATAATCAACTATTGGTGAATATTTCTTAATAAAAATTAATTGTTATTAAAAAGAAACTCATGCAAATTCAAATATTGTATATTAATTTATACTCAAAGTTAATACAAGATAAACTTTTTTGTATTCATATTCCAAATAATGTTTTTATTTGTATTTTGTTAATAATAACCATTCCTCTTGATTATTTTCATAAGCCTTAATATTATGATTAAAAAACAATTAAATAATAATAATTTAATACATGAAATGTAACTGTAAAAAAATGTCTTTCTATAGAATTTAATAATGTACAACTTTTTTTTTTTGTTTTCAAATATGAAGATTTGATAATAAAAATAATTGTATGTAGTACAGTGAATTAAATTAGATTAAAAGTTAATACTACACATTAATACTGTTTGAAATTTAATTTGATATTTATATTATGTTACTTTGTCACCTTGGTAGAAATTAATCAAAATTGTTTCGGAAATTAACGTGTTTACTTATATGTTATTATATGATACAATTTGATTGATTAAACACAACACATTGAATGTCAAACTACATCAGCGTCATTAAATATATGATTTGTAAACAAAATATGACATTAGTCATATTAATAACTATTAAAACATTGTAAACTATTGTTATTAAAATGTAATTAATTTACTTATTTATAACTGTACACAAAATTCTGTATTTTATTTTATGATTTTCATCAAAATGTACATTAAAACAGTAACCCTAAATTAACTTTAACGCTTATGAAACAGAATTATTACATTACGATCATTTTTTTTTTTTTCAACCAACAAATTAATTAATGAACCCAGCCAGATCCGGATTGCCTTTAGGAAAGGTGCTACACTTGAAAATCGGAAAAGAATATGTCTGATACAAAATTTGTTCTTGGATAGAATAAAGAAACAAAACAAAAAGAGGTTATAACAAATGTTATAACCAACATATTCTTCACTTCACCCTGAATGTTTTAAGTAGTAAATAGGTTATTCAATATTACATATAATTATTATATTATTGACAATTTGGTTGTTAAATTAAAATATGATTGGACTACTAGAATCAAATTAAATTACATTGACAAAGATGGGTCTAGGGCAAAGGTTTCCAAACTGTATGTCGCGATTGAACTTTTGGCGGGTTGCGTTAAATTTTGAAATATATTTTTTTTTTTTTCTAAAGAAAAAACAAATCATTTTAGAGAATAATTTCTTATCATGTTAAATATATAATACAGTTTTATAAGATATCAATAAATTTATTTTTGACAAGAATTTCATCAAGATATAAATATTGTTGATAAACAATGTACAGGTCGTTAGTATGTGGTGAGTCGCCAAATTGAAACAAATATTCGAAAATAGGTCGTATCGTGATAAGTTTGGAAACGTCTGGTTTAGGGTGTTTTTTTATGAATACAAATTTGTAATATTTTACCATACACTTAACAAGAATTTTAAATATGTATACCTTTTCCGTGTATTCTTCTGTTTTAATTTATTTAATATTTCCTTTGTTTTTAAAAAAAAAAAAAAAAATGGAAAACATTCGATTTATAAGGAAAATAATATTTAAAAATGGGAAATTAAATTTAAAAAAAAAATATATATTATATTACTTTTTTACTTGCATTTTTTTACTTTTTATCTGATGTGCTTTTTCAAGAGCAATACGGTTTGCTTTATTTAGTTGGTTTATTATAATGTCAGACTCAAAAATATTAAAATTTAGTAAATGTATAAATTAGTATTAATGCTATTGTTTTTGTATGATGGTCGGCGGACCGCTTATAACGTTTGATATTAAAAGTTTGAATAAATAAATAAATTATATTATTTAGCGTTTACTTATCAATTTCGTAATGGTATTCTTCTTTTTCCGCGTTCAAATACTGAAAAATATTAAACTGTGATTAAAAATTAAGCGTTCGCCGGTCAATTAATTGGTAGGGTGTAGTCATTTTGTAATCTTCATTTCTGAATGTTATGATAAATCAATAACGACGTTCAAGAGAAAACTTTTACTCAACCCTACAGCTGTGTACGGATATTGTGGTGCAATTTTATGGTTTTTTTGCCACGTTTTTCATGGCACAAACACGGACGAATTCGTGATAATCCAACATAACCTAACGAACAGTGAAAATCCGCATTAAAAAAAAAAAAAAAAAAAAAATATAATAATAATAATAATAGCATTTCACCAGTCACTGACCAGCCGTGACTACGTTTGATGATAGTGTACCCTGTTTGAAACTTTATTGTCGATTCCCAAACATAACATTTATGTTTTTTTTTTTTTTTTTTTCAAGCTTTTGTGAAAGTCTTTGCGTTCCGTGTTGTTGCATCAAATTACCGTGTAACGTCGACCCTGTGTAGTATTTTTCACTCGTTCGGCGACCGTACGAATTCCGAGTGCGGTACAGGAATATACGGAGTAACGATCCCGGATCGATCGCGAACTAGACGGGTATAAAGGAATACGGTTTTACGAGCAAAAAAAATTAACAGCCGCGGCCAAAGAGTATCGTATTGTGTTTCCATTGTCTTGGCGTTATCGGTACCCGGAACGGTCTATATACGGTGTTCGATTAACCCGGACGGAATACGGTCAACAACTGTACGTAGGTAATTACGTGTCGCACGTACCGTTGTAAAAAATGTCTAATGCCACCGATCGTTTTCATTGTTTAACAGACGACCGTCGCGTGCCAATGGTAACTGTGTGACTGCAATGAGTAGTGATCCTCTGGGACGAAGACGCACCAGCATCATGAATAGTACGGTACCTAAGAAGAGAGGCAACATGCGGGTAAAGGCATTCCCGTCCCGCACCGACGAGAAGTTTGTCGACAGTACGTGGGCGATGTTGAAGAACGCTATACAGGAGATACACAAGAAGAACAACTCGTGCCTGAGTTTCGAGGAGCTGTACCGTAATGCTTACACAATGATATTGCTGAAGCACGGCGAGCGGTTGTACAACGGCATGAGAGAAACCGTTACTACACACTTGGAATCCAAAGTCCGAGAGGACGTGTTGAGCTCGTTGAACAACAATTTTCTCCAGACGCTCGACCAATGTTGGAGAGACCATCAAACGTCAATGGTCATGATTAGGGATATTTTGATGTACATGGATAAAGTTTATGTCAAAAACAACGAAGTCGACAGTGTCTATAACCTAGGACTGGTGTTGTTTCGTGACATAATTGTACGGCACGAGCGTATTAAAGATCATTTACGCGAAACACTGTTGAGCATGGTGATGCGAGAGAGAAACGGTGAAGTCATTGACCGTATTGCACTGAAAAACGCCTGTCAAATGCTTATGGTACTAGGAATAACAAATAGGCTTGTTTATCAAGAAGATTTTGAACGTCCATTCCTTGCTCAATCCAGTGAGTTTTATAATGTTGAAAGCCAGATGCTTTTAGATGAAAACAGTGCTTCCATTTATATTACAAAGGCCGAATCTCGAATAAACGAGGAAGCTGAACGATCAAAAAACTACCTGGACGTTTCCACCGAGAGCCGTATTGTTCAAGTAGTAGAAGAAGAGCTTATTAAAAAACACATGAAGACCATTGTTGAAATGGAAAACTCCGGATTTGTATTCATGTTGAAACACCAAAGAACTCAAGATCTTGCTTGTATGTATAAGCTTTTGGGTAATTTGTCTGACGGTCTTAAAACTATGTCTGACTGTTTGAGTAAGTATTTACGAGAAGAAGGCCGGTCGTTAGTGAAAGAAGACCATACCAATTTAAATCCCGTCATTTATGTCCAAAGTTTATTAGATCTCAAAGACAGACTAGATTATTTCCTGAGTAATTCATTTTCAAATGATAAAATGTTTAAACAAACGATATCCTCAGACTTTGAACATTTTCTAAATCTGAATCAAAAGTCTCCTGAGTACATGTCATTATTTATTGATGATAAATTGAAAAAAGGAGTTCGTGGTATGGATGATAATGATCTAGAACCCATTCTTGACAAAGCTATGGTACTGTTTCGATTTCTCCAGGACAAAGACGTTTTTGAAACATACTACAAACAACATTTAGCCAAGAGGTTATTATTAAACAAGTCTGTTAGTGATGATAACGAAAAAAATATGATCTCAAAGTTAAAAACCGAATGTGGATGTCAGTTTACTTCAAAATTAGAAGGTATGTTTAAAGATATGTCTCTATCAAACACTATAATGGATTCATTTAAACATTACCTGACTGTATCACATTCATTAAACTGCAGTAATATTGACTTATCAGTTCGTGTGCTAACTACTGGATTTTGGCCATTACCAGCAACTACTCCAAAGTGTAATGTACCCAGCGTAGCACGTTTGGCATATGAAGAATTTCGAACTTTTTATTTGGGTAAACATAATGGACGCCAACTTCGACTCCAACCACAACTCGGTTCAGCAGATATTACTGCTATATTCAATTTAAACCGTAGAGATACTAGTTCAATGTCTTCTATTATAAGCTCGAATGGTAATGGTAGTAGTGTTGTGTCGACATCTTCAAGTTCTGGAACCAGTGTGAATAAGAGCTCTATACGTAAACATCTCTTCCAAGTATCAACTTATCAAATGGCAATATTAATGCTGTTTAACAGTTATGATAAGATCACAATGGAATCAATAATGAACGAGACGGACATCAATGAAAAAGACCTAACCAGAGCATTACAATCATTAGCAATGGGAAAACCCTCTCAAAGAGTGTTACTGAAGAGTCCAAAGACTAAAGACATTCAACCTCATCACGAGTTCTCTATAAATGAATCATATACTTCAAAATTGTATCGTGTAAAAATTCAGTCAATCACTACCAAGGGAGAAAATGAACCGGAGCGGCGAAAAACTAAGGATAAAGTTGAAGAAGATAGAAAACATGAGGTAGAGGCAGCACTTGTGCGTATTATGAAATCCCGTAAAAAGTTAACGCACAACACACTCCTCATGGAAGTAACCGAACAGTTAAGATGCAGATTTATGCCATCGCCTGTGCTTATTAAGAAACGTATTGAGTGCTTAATTGAAAGAGAGTATTTAGCTCGTACGCCTGAAGACAGAAATACTTACAATTATGTTGCTTAAAAATCATGTTGTACCACCATCTATATATATTGTATATATATACATATTAACTAAGGTAAATATTTTAACTATTTTTTTTTTTGTCTGGTTGCAATGAATTTAATTTAATAATATATTTATAAAATCATTTTATGATGTCTTAATACATTATACAAGCTGGCAATTGCAAAATTGCACATGCAACTTTTATATCCATAAATGCCTTATGGAGATTGAATTTAAATAACATCCAAGTCTTTAACTTATCTTTTATAAATAGGTAATTTATTATTATTTAATTTAAATGAAATAATAAAAATCAACCTTCATATTTTCTATGTAAGATTTAAATACATTTAATTAGTTATTTAATGGTCTTAAATTGCTATTGTATTATTATTTTCTTTATATCTAACATTTGGTTGTTAAATATTTATCAAATTGTCATTATTGTGTCACCAATTTATGATAAGTTTATAAATTTGATAATGCTTATCACATTGAAAAAATATATTGTAAATTGTATTAAAATATATCGCTACATATATTTATATGAAAATTGGAATTTGTATTATTAAATTCATCATAAATTGGTAGCGATATATTTTAATACAATTTACAATATATTTTTTCAATGTGATAAACATTATCAAATTTATAAACTTATGAATGAAATAATAATTGTACTATAATTATATGGAAGAAATCTGCATATATTGATTTAAAAGTAAAAATAAATTTAGAATATGTAGAAAAAGCTTACATTTACATTTATTTTATTGCGTATTGAGTATTAAGCTATGAAATAGTTTTATTTTTTGTAACTTATAAGTTTCCGGGTAAATTTGTTTGATATAAATAGATAATCTGATAATTCATTTTTGTTGTAAATTGTTCAACTTTTTTTTTTTAAATTATCTAAATCTATATTCGAACATTATAAACAAATGTTTAACATTTTCTCCCGGGGCGTTATTTAATATATGTTATAGATATATTTTAAAACATATATAATACTCATTATGTATAACCAAAACTCTGTGGTTATTATAGTTATATTTTTAATATACCTAAGTAAAAAAAGTATATTTGATCGTATAACAACTATTTATCTTTAAACAATACAAAAAAAAACTTAAATTATTTATTAGATATAGCTTTTGGGTCGAGCAAGGTTTCACAGTAGAGCAATTTGTATTAAGTACCCAATTATAAAAATTAAGCAGGTCTAACCGTTGATGGTGCAAATGACTGGTATAAATTTGATTATTTGTTTTATTTTATTTATTTAAATTGTGTTTGTTGCCTATATAAATTAATCATGATTCAAAACCATATTCACTTCATTACAGGGCTATTAATTAGCTACTTAACACGTCTCTTGAGACCTTGGTCCTTGGTTAAGCTACACGATGATGAACAAATAATTTCAATTAAATATTTTGCTGCCGCCGTTGTTATGTGCTTGCCCCTAAATACATCATAATGTATCCAGATACATACTACAAATTAATTATAAGATAATATAAAATATTGACCATATGGCCATATTTATTTATTCTTATTATCATACGGGTTTCTAAATGTAAAATATGATGTTGTTAATTTATTACATGGGGAATTTTCAATAGTATTAAAAAATCTTATTGTACATAAACAAATTTTAACCGGGTGAATAGAAATTTCTTAATATGACATCAATACGTATATTTATAACATAATGTAATGTATTTTTACTATCTACATTTTGTTTTCATTTAAATTTTTTATAAGTTATAAAACAAAAAAATGTATTTAATTTATTATTTGAAAATAAAACATTTTGTGGATTTTGTAATACATATCTATTTGAAGGACCTAATAGTTTATTTAAGATGTAGAGAACTCTCGAGTTATCGTGACCACTATTATAAAGAAATACAAGTATATTAAACAAAAGTATGGATTATGTTTATCATACAGATTTGTTTAAATAACACTAACATAGATTATTCATTAATACAATAAGTTACGTAGTATTATTTTCAGTAATTAATTCAGATAAAGGTTTAAAATTATTCCATCTTGATAATAATTTAAAAAAAATTATTACCTCGCAATATATACAATTTTAGATATACATTTATCTATGTTAAACATGTATTAATATGTTTTATTTTTTTGCAGATAATTGGTATTCATGGAGAATAAATATATTTTAAAATACTTAAGAACAGAAATTATCAAAATTACCTATTATTATTTACTCTTAATTGAATAACAATAAAACAAAATTTAAAAACCACTAGTTCTATATATTTTATTTTCTTTATTAATTTATTAGAATATAATTATTCTTAATATTATAACTGTTTAATTAAAAAAAAAAAAACTACACCTACCTAATTGATTTAGTTTCAGATTATTAAATAGTATAGTGTAGAAAAATGTAATTATATCTATGGATTTAAAATATTTTATTTTACTGTAAACATAATACTTTTTAGTAAATGCTGTGAGTTATATTTAATGTGATCACTGCGCACATTGGTAATAGATTTAACAGTTTAAATCTGTGAATTTCACTGTGCGTATAATTTGTTTGTATATTATAACAATGATAATATTGTGAACTAATGTGTTTTTTTGAAACAAAATAAATCTCTTTATATATAATATTACATATTATGTATGATGATTGTAATTGTGTTTTTATTATTATTGAGTGAAATGTGTTTATAATACATAATTATAATTTCAGTATGTACTTTAAAATTATTCTTATTATTATTACATAATTTTAACTCGTCTGCCTATGTTGTAATACAATAGTTTTTAATTTTTATTTTATACATTTAAAATGTAATATAATATATATTTTTTAAACTGTCTTATTACTACTGTATGTGTTTTAAATGATTATTGTAAACTGTTTGTTCTCGCACCACTATGACCGCATGGACAATAGATAGATACCAGTCTCAATCGGAGGTTCAAAGCTGTTCAAAGTGCTGTTCACTATATATACTTTTGTCTCTAGTCAAATATATGTTATGCATTATAAAATCTAATAAACTATCGTTGGGTACCTGTATGATGGATACCCAACTAATTTAAATTTATGTGTAACATATCTAATTATAATATTAAACATTGTGTATGTTTTTTGACTAATAACAGTAGTATCGCCAACCTTAATAGAATACAGTTTACATTGCCTATTTTCATTTTCTATTTGATTTATGAAAAATTCAGAAATACATGGAATTTAATCATTTTGTATGGACTTGGACAAACCTGAAAATGTGTTTTTTATACCTTTGAAATTCCATTTATTTAATGAATCACTGCTTTCGTCATGACCGCGGAACGCTAACTCTTATCTTCGCAAAAATAAAGCCAAATCGATTAAGTGCTCCATAAATAAACAGATTGAATCGTTTTCGTTAAACATTTTTTTAAACCAATTACAATGCTCATTAACAATACGTATCCACTATAGTAAAACTATTTTTTTTTTCTTCTAGGTTTTTTAATACTAAGTGATTATGAATATGTTTCTTTTGATGATTGGATGTATTTGTATACTCTTAGATCATTTTTTTTTTTTTTTTCTGTAAAATCATAATACCCAACGGAATTTCAGACAGATTTTGTTTGACCTATTAACAAACACGGCCAACAAAACAATTTTCCGATATAATAGACTTCCTTTCGCATAACCATGGGTGTTTTTTATTTTATTTATAAATTTGGATTTAATGGCCTACGGAATAGATTATTTAGGCTGGTCTAATTTCAGTAAATCATTCATTTCTACTACCCGACATCCGAAGTCGAAACGGCGTTTCCAACAATACGACAACAACCGCGGCCGTCGCCGCAAACATAATTCTGATTTCTGACAAATAAAATCGATCAGTGACCAACGTAAATGTGTAATAAATCGCACGGCGGCGCGCGTAAACGAATTCCAAAACTCAAAAAAAAAAACAAACAAAAATCGGACCACAAAGTTTTACTACATTTACGACGGTTTTCGTTTGAATCAATTCGTCCGAAACACCGACATGTCTCATTGATGAGAGAGCTCTAATCACATCTATTCGGAGTACACAGTGATAATGAAAACACGATCATTGCGCATGCGCGATTATACTCATTCGCGGTCGCGCGCACATACGCGAGCGTGTGTAATTTGCGTACACGCATCCAAATCCAGTGGTGACGTCAGAGGGATGCCTCTCTCACGTCATCGGAACATCGCCGCCCGCCGCTGTACTACCCTCGTTTGAATACATTATTATGTATTTCGTGCATTTCTTATCGGTTTGTCGCTATTGTCGGTATGACAAACACGAAACGATAATCATGATGAGAATAATAAATTCATATTATTATACTTCGTAAAGAAGAATGTTTTTCCGCAAATAAAATCGTAAATACATAAAAAATTATTAACGAAATACGCGCTATAGATATGATAACCGCATATAAAAATCCAAAAAAAAATGTACATTTTAAAACTGAGCTCCTTTTGTCGTAAATAATAAAACCCCCGTCCCTTAAGAGAATTAGCCAATGTGTAGTATACTACTTAACCATTTTGCCACAATTTCTTTTTTTTTCTTTTTTTTTTTTTATCTGATTACTTGTGGATTAATTTAAAATACTTGATTAATTTACACATTTCTATTTCTATTGTCGACTATTAAAACTAATTTATGATGAATACATTTTGAAACGTAATACATTGAAAATATAAAAAATGTAAATGTATGATTATTGAAAAATAAAACTTTAAATAAATAAGTTTATTAATATGTTTCATAGGCATTTAAAACTTATTAGGATCTAAAACTGCGTATGTTTGATAGTATGATAAGCTAAAGTACCCTATTTTTCGGCACGTTGCAAATGTGTTCAGTAGTAAGATCATTATTTAAAAAAAAAAAAAAAAATGATTTACCTTTTGACTAGTTGAAGCAGCATTTAAGGCTGACTGATGTTTTTTTTTTTTTTTTTATTGATATGTTTTTTTTATATTGCTGCGACAGCTATTTGATATATCAAATTCACATAATTCACAGTGCACATTATGAGGAGATATTGATGTCAGTTTTATAAATATAAACTCTTTCTGTAGATTTGAATTAAATACACATTTCCTACGTGGTGCGTAACCCATAATATTTTCAACAAAAAAAAATAGTACAATTTCATGTATTTAACACTGTTGTAAAAGGACACTAGGACAATATATCTAAAATGAGTACTGTCCTAGCCAAGAAGTATACTTTTTGAGTATTATTTACAACAAAATTTTAGGTAAGGCGCCGCCTCACTTGCCTCATCCCCAAAGCGTGGTGGCTTGTGTATTTTTTTTTTTCTGTCTAAACAACTCTTTCACCAAAAATCTTGACTCCAGTCAAAACCGACAAAAACGTTTTTTGTTACATTTTGGATCCAGTCGGTGCATTTTCAATTTCCTTATGGTTTTCTTAATAAATAATGTTAAAAACGTTTTAGCAACTTTTTTTTACCTTTCTATATGCATTTGAAATTTTCGATTATTTTTAGTTTAGTTTTTTTTTTTTTTTTTATAAGCATGTATAGTTAAAATTTGAATGGAAACCGTAAATCTGGTATCCCTGTGTTTAATTCAAAATGTTCGAGAGATTTTGCCGTTTTTACAAATGTTGGTTCAAGATTTTACCCCGTCGTGCATTCCTGTCTATATAATAATGACTGTACAAAACACGTGTGTTTTTAAAATATATATTTTTAAACACCACGGCACTCGAGTTTTATCCTATTATGTTACGTTCCTAAGGACGTCACCACATGTGTGTGCGTGTGTTGTGCGATTCGTGTTTCAGTCGCCATTATTAGCTATCCTTTTGGGTTGTTGAGTACGGTATAATTATATTCGCGATGCCATTTCTAGAAACGAAAAGGATTTATCATATATATATACATATATCAGTGGCGTATTTACAGAGGAAAGAATCGACCACCCACCCCCACCCCCTACACGATTTTTAATCATAATTATTATGACATATTGTATTTTTGTTGAATTTGTACCATAAAATTAAAATAATAATGGATATCAAAATTATTTATTATCGAATTCCTTCTATTACAATGCGTATGTAATGAAGGAGCACTATGCATTTGGTAAATTATCATTATTACCGTCAATGATAAATTTCTAAATACGCCACTGATTAGTGGCGTATTTACGAGGCGAGTGCAAGCCTCTCCCTCCTCCACCATTAGCCGTACCTATATTTTTTTATCCGGTTTGGTAATACTCAATTTTACAGATCTGGTAATATTTAAATACATAATTTTTTCTCTGTAAAATTTACAATCATTAAGTACTATATTGATTTTAACTAATATCCATTAACTTCATTTATATAACTATTTATGTAATATCGCACTGGTTATTTACTATATGCAATTCTGTATCAATATTAAAGTGTTTAATATTTACATGAAAATAACTAAATAAAAAAAAATATATTAATAAATAAAATAAATAAATAAATATAACCACTAATCTATCACATCTATCTTAGTGAATTTATTTATTTTTTTATTAAATTATTTATAAACAATATTTAAATTGTTGAATATGAACTTAAAAAATTAATATAGCAAAATTTAAAACAACAAATTTTTAAAAAAAAAAAAAGTTATTTATGATACCTGATATTTGCTGTTCGATGCAGCCATAAAACAAAAATAATAACAAAAGTAGTTTTATACTGTGATATATCCAACAATGGGTTTTCATGAGGCAAAGAGCGTTTAACCTTAATCTTATTGAAGTCTAATAATAATGATAATTCGTAATTATTATTTTTCCGGGGCGTTTCGCACAGGTTGTATTGCTTACACCTCAGCGATACAGAAAAACTCGCCAAATTTCTCTATAATAATATATTAATTATTATGATTTGTCAATTAATAATAATACGAAAAATTAAATAAATGTTTATAAAAAAAAAAAATATTACTAAGTCTACGACGCGATAAGAATATTATAATGCTATTGACAATGCTGGTCATTGATAGGCAGGTATAACAAATATATATAATATTATAAAAAATAAAAAAAAAGCAAAAATTGTTTTAGAGATACTCGATAAAATAACAAAAACTCATAATAATATAAAAAAATATACAAATGATTTTTTTTTTTTTTTTAATTGATACCGGTTGTATTTAATATTTGCACACGACCCATATTGTATTATAGTCTTTGTCTTTTTCTTTTCTTTCGTTTTCTACATATTTATTTTATTTATTTGTATTAATAAATATATATATATATATATATATTTTACATTTATTTATAATAATATTATTACAAGTATCGTAGTGGCGCCGATTAGGATCATCATATTTAAAGTTGACCATATTTGAATGTGTTTTTTTTTTTTTTATTATTATTATTATTAATATCATAATAGACATCGCCTGTAGTATGTTTGCTTTACGTGTTATATATTAAAATATTATAATACGATTTCGGGGACTACTATTATAAAATATTATGTGCGGATTATTTACGTATTTATTGATAATCGGTGGCGTATTTTTTTATTGTTGGGGGGGGGGGTGTCCTCCATGTCTGATTAACTTCCAACTGATAAATAATAAACTAATTAATGTTAAACCTTACTAATATAAAATGGTAATTTTTAAAATAAATGTTTGCGTATTCAGCATTAAGTAATACTATATAATAACCTTCAACTTATCTATTATACTGTATACTAGAGTTTCAAATGTAAAATTACTTGTAGAGTGTTGACATGGTAATTTAAAAGAAAAAAATAAGCGTACCAACTTCGCACCGTATCACCGTTGTAGATGGGAAATTGGGAAAGGTAGTATATAAATAGAAATTTAATTTATATCTGAATGCAACGATAAATTGCAAACGAAAAACGATTCTGAGCGAAGTGGTATTAGTCGTGTTTTTTATTGTTGTTGCCACGGTAACCCAGAATCAACATAATTAAAAAACAAATAACACAACTTGAGTTTGACGAAATCGTGTTCCTGGTCGTATTTTCAGGCGCGTTGTGAAAAAGTAATAGGTATTTTGAACAATGATTTCTTTAAAGTACCGACTAGACACCGGATTTGCTACCGGAAACCGTGTGTAGGAGTTAAGTCTTCGGATAAAGTCTTCTGTTTGAAAAAGTGTTTAACGAAAAAAAAAAAAAATAATAATAATAAATAAATAAACGTTATTGTAAAACCGCAAGACCCCTTTGAGCTCTGCTCAAAATCTAAAAGTAATTTCAATGTCTTTTTTTCTGTTTTTTTTTTTTTTTCTATCAGTAAATAATTCTGAAAACGGGCTTGTAAGGTTACTAAAATGTTGAACACACTCCCTCCCCCCTCCCGCCGTCGCTGAAAAATAATGTTTTTTCGTCTCGTTCTTTTCTTATTTCACATGTGCTCTAACCAAACCTTATTACCTGCACCGCGAACAGCACACACACGGACACACCGATCCCAATGGAATTACCCCCATCTGGTCTTCTCTTTGTAACCCTCGCATCCGACTGTTCGGCCGATATTCTGGTAAACGCACACACGCATTACACGACAAACGTATATTTATTAACACACACCCACCTTTAGTCCGGGTTTTTTTTTTTTTTTTTTTTCCCCATTATTATTGTGTAAACCAATCCTATATTTTCGAATTTCAATTTCAGTACAGCTTCGCGTCCCCGTCGCCGCGGTCGCGTTTTCTTCACCGCCGAAAACCGTCGTTTATTATAAAATAAATATCATATATTTTTTTTGATTTTTATTTTTTTTTTTTTTTGTTGCCCCCACCCCGGCCCTGCCAAACAAGGACCCTCGGCATATTATTGCCGATCGTCGCGGCGTTTTACGTCATTCGGAACGAAATCGACACCGACAATCCACGACAACAGAATAATATGAAAACGAATTATTACGACTAATCGATAAATCGCAATTCGCGCACCGTCGTCGCGTCGTATCATGCAAAAATCCATTTATTCTGTAAACAATCAGGTAAACACACAATTGATTCAATTTTTATATATTATAATTTTTTTTTTTTTTTTTTCCCGTTATATACGTCAAGGTTAACGGACGCTTTTATCCCAGCGCGCGGTGTATTGTCATTGGATAGATTATAGTATATACACGTTTGTTGGGTAAAATCGCGTTTTAATCTATAGAGGCAAGTGCGCCGTATCACGTATACGTAATAAATGTTTTTTTGCACCCTTAAAACCTTGACGTTTAATCGCAAGGCCGTCCGTGAATTAAAACACTCCATACGAGTGTGCGCGTATCTACTCGATTATCAGTAGACGTACCCACGCATATATAATAATATACACGACCGGGGGGGGGAGGAAAAAAAAACCGCGTTTTGATTTAATAGAATGAATTTTAAACATCGAAGTTTCTACGACGACTATATATAATATTGCGAGACGTGCAGGAGGATATACCGCCTTTGGCGGGGCTAAATAATATACACCGTGTAAGATTTTTTTGTACGTTACGCGTATTCAATGTGTATAACGCAATAAAACGTATAATATATATATTTGTTTTTGAAATTAATTTTTTAAATATTACAAATTACAACTACTTCGTGTTTCAGATAAAAAGTTGGATTTTTAATTTCTATAATTAGTAACAATACATCGGCTATTTTCAATTATAAAACAAAACAAATCTATTTGTATTCAATTTTCTTTCTCATTCTTTCCAGTACCTGTCTAATAGAATATTTTTTTATTTATTTTTTTATAATTAAAATTCCATACAGATTATATTTTGAAATTGTGTCGATAATATATTTATATTATGTGTTTGTATACTTTGCGCGACGAGAACAAGTAACAAACTAATACACTATAATATTAAATGCTATAATATATACTGTTATTTCGTGTATAATTTAATAATATAAAAATGTTATAAATATCACGAGTACAATGACTAAATAAATACGTCTGCGATAAAATAATCACAGCACCACAATTTTCTATTTATAATTTATATTCCCTTATTTCATTGTAGGTTTAAATATTATAAATTGTTTATTAGGGATTTTATTTTTTATACGGTGTAAAACGTATACCATTCTGTGTTTTATACTATACTATACTATACGTTTTATACGTACGTATAATCGTATATTATGTTTCAACCCTGGCCTTTAGTCACTTTTTAAGTAGATAACCTAACCTATACATAGTATTTATATATCGTAGTGGGCAGCCATATATTTTTTTTTTTATATATACAAATTTGTACTACATATTTTTACGGGTATATTGAAACGATATACAGACGCGGGTAGCTAAGTCCCACACACACCTTTTATACTACCTTCATATCATTAAAAAGGTAAAATCTATTGCCTAAAATTATTTTAATAATAAAATATTTTATTTTTTTTTTTCTTAAAAAAAAAATCCACAATAATAGTGAAATTTGCCGTACAATAGAAAACTGCGAACATATTGTATATTTCCGTACCAAATATTTACCAAACGATAACATTTTATTCTTTGCAGTTTGTTGATAATCATAATTAATAACTGCATTTAAAATATTTACGTATAAGTACATATTTATTGGATTATTTTTTAATTCCGTACTGTACATCCTAATTTCGGACTACATACCTTGTTTCGGGGCTCACTGTAAAATAGGGCCTGTCATTAGGTATAATACCGGCTTAGTAAATAATGTGTAGATGTAATTATTTCTTTATTTGCTATACCGACATTTTTAATATATAATTTTCATATAACTTTTTTTCTTTTTTTAAAAATTGTCCAAATGCATCGTGGGGCTCCAATGTTTCTCCCAAAGGTTTGTACAAATAAATGTACTCACACCTATCACCGTTAAAACAAAAAACAAAATGTACTTGTACGAAGCGATGCTATATATAAAATAAAAAATACGATGTGCCCTCAATAATATTGCTTAATTTTTCTTTCTAAATTTTTATAATATGTAGGCTATGTGTTTTTTTTTTTTTTTTAAAGTAATATAATTACTCGTTTATGACAAATTTCCAGGAATTTTTATTTTGCGCTATATGTGCTTACATATTATGTTACGGTGTTGTACGCACATTTTACCATCTTAATCTAAAAATAACCAAAATATTTATATTATATTCTTTATGGTGTAAAAATGGCTTTGAATATTTTCTCACGGTAGGATTTCCTTTCGTTTTTACAATATTCGATCTCTAGTAGTTATTTTAAAATCATATACATATATGCATTAAGAAATTATTACAGTATTGTCGAAAATAAACAATACAATTGTATCCATATATTATATACAATTTAGTAGATCGTTCGTAAATAAGTTGTGTGAAAAATATGCAAAAATAACTAGATTTTAAATAAAGTTTAACTTAAAATTAACAATACCGCGTTACAGACTGTTTATGTTTGTTATGTACAGTTTGTGTCCGAGTTATTCATTTATTACTTATTTTAATTACTTTTAAACGATAATCCGTATCTATATTCGTTTGTTTTTTTTTTCTCATAAGCTATAAAATAAGCAGTAATTTTGGAAATTGTTTCGTATATATTTCAGTGATACTCGCGGTCGTCTCCTTGCTGTGTTTAGAAATGTTTAAACATAATATATATAAAACAACGATAAAGGTAATTACCATTCCCCTTTGTTACGCCAATGCGATAAAACAAAAAAAGGCAAAGCAATGTATTTATATCGAAAAGTTTGTAGTGTACAAATAATATTAACTATTTATAACAACCGGTAAACAATATAAATTTATATACGAGGTTATTATATACGTATAATTCAAATACTATACACCACTCACTACTCTACTTCTCGAAAATTACAAAACGTATGAACATGAAATTTGGAACAGTGATAGTCCTCTAATGCTTTAGATGGGTAATAAAAAAAGATTTTTAAATAAAAAAAAATTTTGCGTTCAAGTGAATCCCCACTTATTAATTATCACGTTCGCCGTCAATTAGTAATGTGCGGGAAGGCCACGGGTTTCCAGTTACGTGCCGCCCATCAATTCCCGTGTTTACTTATAATTTTAATGACGGAGATATGAATTGTTCCGAAAAGTTTATCGATAAAAATTATCTCGCACATATATTCGTATAAATGCATACACCAATCCTGCGTATACCGACTACACTCGTACGGTGTGTATATATGAAATTAATGTTTTATATTATTTATTATGCGTAAAACTGTTTTCGCCCACGTCTCACGCGCCCGGGAGGTATTCGGAAAACTCGCTAGACCTAAATACTTGACATTTTGGTGGTAATTATCTCTTATGGTGTAGCGACGATACACGAAAGGATTAGTGGAAACCCATCTCCTAAAAGGGTGCACACACGTGACTTTTGCCGAGAATTGAATTTCTGGGTTACCTCGGCGACGCTGATGGGAAAAAAATACAGTTGTTATTATTATTTGATTGGGTCGTCACGGGCAAGAAAGACCTCTTTTTAAAGAGATTTAGAATGAATAAAATACCGCGATAGGGCCGACAGTGTTGGGCTAGGGGTAGGGTGTTAAATTCACGAGCATTTACAGTTCACAGTAGAGTGACGGAAACGAGGGGGGTGTCTGCCGCACATTCATATACTGTTATGGCTACAAGACAGCGTGTAAGCTCTCCTGACAAGCTTGTAATACTGTAGCCTGAAGGAAGAATCAAAAACATTGTATACAAGGAGGTATTATAAAATCAATACAAAAAACATAAACGACTGACTAGGCACACGCTTACTGATCTAGGTTTACGTACCGGGGGTAGGTTAGGCATGGCCAAACTTTAAATAATGTAAGGTAGTAATCCGTTAAAAACTATGCCCCAGCCATGGCTGGTCCGTGCGAAGCTGGGTAATTCAGCTAGTTACTTTAATAAAATTGTGCCCATATATATATTTATATAAGTTTATAATTTATTGGTTTTACTACGACGTGTAGTTTTATAATGGTTTTTTTCCGGTCTGTTAAAAACTTTTTTACCAGAAATCTTGTTCCGATCATCTGGTGTGGTAGTACACTTTTGTCTAGTTAGTGTCATTTCTCATATTTCTCATAGTGTGAGTTTCTCGTTTTGATCAGCGTTTTAAGTTTAAACTCATGTTGATGTTTGTCAATAAACACGAACATTTTCAATTTATTTTGTAATTGCAAATTAATACGACTTTCAATTTAAATTGATCAAATCATATTTAACCGAACCCTCGCTCAGAAACACTCAAAACGATTTTATAATTGCGCACAGATATCCACTAAATTATGTATCCAACCTTATCAATTTATACCCACCAACAACGGTTATGTTCGGGTTTTTTTACTTTACAGTATTCCACATATATCGGGATAACCCGTATTGCGATCGACGCCTTTCCCCTCTGCTTTTTACCCGTCGTTGTTTTTCATCGGCTAGAGGGTATTATTCGGTTGACACTCGGGACACTATAAATTCTTTGGCGCATTATCGGGTTTGGACAAACACGTGGCGAAGATATCGGATGTAGCGTAACGACGAGTGACGGATTTTATTATTTCTAGTGCGGAATGGTTGTAATATAATATTACGATGAACCCCCACCCGACTGAGCGGGTCGAATGATTGGTTCGGCCCGGTGTCGGCTGGGGAAAAGACGCCGTCGTCGGTCC
This sequence comes from Tuberolachnus salignus, assembly GCA_956483605.1. NCBI lineage: Eukaryota > Metazoa > Arthropoda > Insecta > Hemiptera > Aphididae > Tuberolachnus > Tuberolachnus salignus. Next base: position 13,641,124 of record OY101432.1, on the reverse strand, counting down.
CTGGGGATGTTGCGGGAAAAAAATATCCGGCGACCACCGCCGGCACTGCTGTGGGCAATACTAACGCTGCTCGAATACCTCCAACAGTTGTCCTAAACACTTGGCTAATGTACACTGGAGTCCGGGGGGCCCTTACACTTGTCTGAAAATCGATCCGCAATTTCTGAATTATCATTCGGAATATTTATAAATAAAAATATAGTGTATATATTTTTTTTTCGTCGGCTGCTGTTTATTATTATTATTTTTTCCTGTTGATTTTCTGGTGTGCCTCCGTGGCTTCCTCCGTATTCGGTATACATAATACATATATAGTGTCGTCTGGTGTTTTCTGGTAGTACTGATACTACCATTATGTGTTATATATATATATATATATAGGTAAATAGTTGTACGTATAAAGTCATTAAAAAATCGAAAATTGTGTTTATTTACCCACGCGGTTTCGACATTTTATATTATCGTCGATTATAAATACACTATAGTATTTATGTATAAAACCGTACGTAAATATTGGAAATATATCATTTTGTTTATTTCAGTTTTGTTATTAATAAAATGTTATTTGATTTCACCGTCGTCGTTATAATCTACACAAAATATTTTGCTAATCATCTTGGGTCTACTTTTAACTCTGTCGTGGAGTGTCACTTCGACCCCTATGACATTACATCGCTCCTACGTACTAAACTATGTATATATGATCAGTTGTATATTTAGTTCCGAGGTAGTATTTTATTCAGTTATATATGTGAGCGAAACGTTTCCCATCGGATTATTGTAATTTGGAAATTTTGGCCGGGCTCCCTCTGTGAACATATTAGTAAATGTTGTCGTCATTAATTTGTGGTGAAATAATTTTTGCTTTAAGACCTAGTTGGAGCCCGAATACTATTGGAAGTACAAAATAACGTTTTCGTATATTGTTCGTTAGACGGGCAGAGACTTCTTACATCTCGAATTAGGTATAGAAATAAATATTATGGTAAAAAATTTAAATAATATAATATTATCAGTGATTTACGGGTAAATATTGTCTAATATTGTCTAATGGACAAAACAAAACCTCGTCATTTAACGAGATAATATATTTCTATAATTTTCTATTATTTCTATAACTATTCAGAATTATTATTAGAATAATAGAATCATATCGTAATATTATTACTGTTAGCTTTTGATAAAATTATTTTTCTGTACATTGAGTACCTATACACGTGTAGGTACAAATGAACAAATACACAAAACATGTTAGATAGTAAAATGATGGGCGGTATAATTGAAAGAGCAGCAATCAATAGCAAATATTATTGTCATAATAAATATATGATGTAAATAAAACGTGTGACATAGTCCAACCGGTAAGGCTGTCTTTGATACACATTTTTTTTAGATGATTTTTATTTAATTTAACCAATAAAAATAATATCCTATTAGGAATTAGAATTTCAAATGTAATCAAATATTTTCTGGGCTTCGCCACTGGCTATTATAGATTGGCAGGGGTCTGGGTAATGGTGATTGTTATACTCAGAAGTATATATTTCCTTCTAGGGTGTGGTAATACCATTTACTGAAAATAAATTTCGGGGGAGGTGTCCACATTTTATTGTCGATTAATATTTTGGTATTGGTTTTACTATGATATGTTTTTTTCCATCCGTGGACAACTTTTTTACCAGATATCCTGTTCCGATTTTCAAGTCTAGCACCTTTTTCGAAATTATTTTGGATCTAGTTAGTGCATTGAAGAGGTAATTTTTTAGACTTTCGTTGTAGTGTTCTTAATAATTAGGAGAAACGGGAATACTTACGACAATGGTTTCATAATTTTCAATATTTTTCTTTTTATTGTAACTCAGTAGAAAATAATCGTAGAGTCCTTTAATTTTCACATGATTATTTTAGACATTCCTAAACATGGACAAATTTTTAAAATAATCTGGTTATTTAAAAACTATTTTTAGGCGTTTTAATTTTTTTTTCTCGAATTCATTGAATAAAACTGACTTTGGCCCAACAGAAATGTACGGAAATATGACATAAATCAAATTGTACTCTTCTACTTTTATGATGTACACCGAGGAATGGAAAAAAAATGACGAATACCGGTTTTGTATCTTATTATCTATTGTATCTATTCCTAGTTTCTGAAATCGGTTTTTTTAAACGTTAAATTAATACAATAAGACTATTGTTATCGATTACGTCATTATTCAACTATACGCACATATTGTACGCACGTATACTATCTCTAAATTTACTCGGGCAGTGCGCTCTGCCTGTCAAAAACTACTGTTAGGGTCCGGGACTCGATTCAGGGATGCAGAGGAACAAACGTTTTAGGTAACCGGCCTTTTTTTCTTTTCTTTTTTATTCCCCGTAGAAAAAAAACCATACCCCGCCGCGAACAATACCGGAGCACAAATATTTTTATTATATAAAAATGACGTGGTACCCTATACGACAGACGTACAACAGGTATTATTGTGCGGACGTCGACGACGACGACGACCGACAAAGCCGTCCGTATGCACCCGCCGCCGTACACAAAAACATCACTACACTGCCTGCCTGCCGTGCGCGGTTCGCGTCCCGCTCGGGTGTGCTGGTTGGTGCCGCTGTGCGTTTGTAAGCGAGCAGGTGTTCGGTCCGACATATATAAATATTATAGTCTATACTACCGACTGCCTGCCTGCCTGCCTATCTGCCGGCTAATGAACGTGTGTGTATTCGGTTGTTTTTTTTTTTTTTTTTTTTTTTTTTCCCCATACCGTATAATATTATTCATATATATATATATATATATATATCGTATCCGCGCAACAGCGTTGTCGTACTCTCGAGTCGCCCCGCGTAGTGCACGCTGGAAGAGTCGCGCCGACCGCCGACGACTACGGACGTGCGAGTGCCCCCGTCCCCCCGTTTGTTTCGCGAGTCGACGGCAAAACCGTTGGACGACGGCGACGGCAATTATTGTATCCTCCGACCGGGTTCCAGACACGCGTCACACACGCCCGCGCGTATAATAATATTATTAATAATTTTTCTACAACCGGGTCCTGTACGAGGCGTTCGACTCGATACCGTATCTATAGTATTGCCCGTGCCTATTTGTGTCTCCGTTACGCGGGGCAAACGATGCGATCCGCGGTATCGGTATCGCAACGGTCGCGCGTCGAGGGCCGGTGACGTTCGTCGCGCCGCCGCCGCCGCCGCCGCCGCCGCCGCTAAGACGAAGATTATTGTACCATCGACGGTCCACCGTCCGCGGCAAATCGTTATGTTGGCCGGATTGCCGAAAAGAGTGAGTACCCGTACCCAGATTTCTACTATCATCGTCCTTCGCCGGCGAGTATTTCCCGCCCTGGCATATGCGAATCGAACCGCGCCGGCCCGCGGACCACAAACCGTTGGGCCGGAACTGTCGAACAGAAACTCGGTAGCGGGGGGGTGGGGTGTAGGGATGGAGCGCTGAAACTCTCTACTCGTTAGTAAAACCCGGTGAACTACCAGCCCACCCCACGAATCAATCGAATTAAAATTTCAACAGAATATCCTACGTACGTTTTAACATTATGTTCATAACACTATGGGAGTTTTAAGGGGTTGTAAAACCAATTCGTAAATATAGCATTTTATTCGCAAAGAAAAAGAGTGAAAAACAAAACTAGGCACATTTTTGCTTATTACCCTAACGAAGAAATTCCCTTTGTATTATGATCCCTTTTTAGTAAATATATTATGACTATAAAAACAAATACATAGCATTAGTATAGTTGGTATACACAATTAATGGTCTCAAAGTAATTTATTTGTGTATTTATTACCTACTGAATTAATGTAATACAACAGTACATTTTAATTGAAATAACTCAACAACATACGTTTTCTATGAAGCAATTTACTTTTGTTTATAAATTGTTCGACTACCGACGTATAATAATAAAATATTATCGTAAAACACCAATACCGTCATAATAACCGTAATAACACTAAAAAGAATGCAATAGAATTTTGTTATTTTTTTAAAATTGAATCAAATATTTAATTTCACTATTAAACCTAAGTAAGGTATCAAGTATTTGATCGAATACGCGTAAAAAAAAAAAAATTATAAAAAAAATCGATACGTGAATAATTATTAAAACAACGTGTAATAACAATTGGCCGTGCGACGTACGAATAAAAACTGATAAATAAAAGTGATAAGGTTTCAAAATCACGTTTATATGTTCATTTGTGATAAAGCGGTTTTTAAAGCGGTTTTAATTTCTATGCCCAGTGCGAGCGTTTTAATTTAGAAATCGGCGGTTTGATGTTTTAAAAACCGTTTTAAACCGTGTTTACGTGATAATAATATTACGAAAAAATACAAACTTATGTTTGCAGTTTCAAAACGATTTCTTTTCGAACCATTTTAATGTCGTCATATAAACGTACTAGGCCTATGGAAAGTCAACGTATCCGATCGGAAAACACTGCGTGTCGGGTAAACGCAAAGTTTTGTCAGTTTTCATAACGATCCGGTACGACGAATACGATACGACCGTGTTATTATTGTTCCGCCATAGTTTGCGTAATATGAGAACGAGTGATAAAAAAAAAAAAAAATCCGAATACATATTACCTTATCGTTATATTGGGCGGGGAATTCACAACGTGTCTGTTTGTTTGTTTTTTTTTTTTTTCAAAAAATACCCGATTAGGTAGTTTTCGAGTTAATATATCTCATTACCGTGTACCGAGTATTGTCTTTCCCCCTTTTTTCTTTTACGAATCGAAAATATTCTTATTGTACAAAACGAATAATTACAATGTCATTGATATTTATTTATAGGTTTTACAAACAAACATTATTCTATACCATTTATTTTTTTTTTTTTTTCTAATACGTTTTCGATCAAATTTCAACCCGTAGGTACCCGGTATACAGGTGAATTTTACGATATATGATTGATAAAGTCGTAAAGGTTTTTTTTATTAGGTTCTGATGAGCGTAATTAAGGAGGAACGTGTATTGGTTTTACCGTGATGTGTGTGTTTTATTTTTCTGTCTTGACAACTTTATTTATTAATAATAGCGAATTTTGCCAAGTTGGCGCATTGGGGAGGTAATTTTATTAAATTATTTCTTGTAGATTTCTTAATAATTTAAATAAATCCGGAAAACGGGAATATTTTCGAAATAACTATGTTTCGGTTATTTCAGATTTTGTTTTTTTGTTGCGGTTCAATTGAAAATAATCATAAACGTTTGAAATTTTTACCGAATCCTTTTTTAGACGTGGCGCAATTTTCAAAATTATTGTGGCTTTTTTTAAGTTTAATATAACAGTTTCTTACGTAATTATATGGAGAATCTGTAGTCGACATTTTTTCCCAACTTCCCGCCTACAATAACAGTGGCCTACCCATGTTGCAAAGTATGCCCGTATTACTATCTTTTACTTTATTGATGTAAAACAGTAGGTAGCATTTTGTTTCAAATGCGATTTAAAATGAATTTTTAAATCGAATATTCTATAATTGTTCGTAAGTATAGGTGGTTATAGGTATTTATTTTTGGCATTTGTAGAATCAGCGGACGGATAGACACCGGCTAGGTTAGAGCTTTTGTAAATTGATATAGTTTTATTTTCGTTTATCACTGTAGAAAATCTGTCTTTTGATTTCTCGATGTTTAGGATTTTTGTTTTTTTCAAAAGGTATAATAACCAACAAATACGAAGCGGGAATAGTTAATTATTTGAGCGTGTATCTCTCATTGCAGAAAACTTTTTTAGCAGCTCCCTTATAGACACGCAACATTTAAATTATAATTTATTCAAAAATATTATTGGTATCTTTCATTTTAAACAGTTAAAATACCGCACATCTACCGTTACCTGTATTTGATAATAATTAATTGCGTGACTTAACTGTATGAAAGGACGTGGCGTGTTGACCATAGTGATGGGGGCATCATGAATAGTGCAGTAACTTTATATATATATTTTTATGAATAATGCATTAAAATACGTTTTATTATTATTTTAAAACTAAAATAAATATACTTTTTATATATATATATATTATAATAATACTTATATATAAATTTATTGAAAGTTTATTATAAACAAATTTGTTAAGAAAAAAAAAATTATATATATATGGTATATACAAAATGTTGAGCAATCATTTTGTATATATTCGTTTCTCACCTAGGATTTCTTAATTTAACAGATTTTCGCGCAAAAATATCGAGTTACCGATTATCAAAATAACATAGAAATTGTATTTATTAGTAGAATATATTTTATCTTATTATTGAGGCTGTTACACAATTGAAAACGGCTAGCTGCTAGATACAAAATCAATTTTACATCTGTGTTAGTTTGCGTTATATTACAACTAATGATAAAACGTTTTCACGATATTGTCGATACTTACGTCAAAACTACTATTGTGTGTCAGTTGCACTGTGCCTGTTAATTTAATCATTTTTTTTTTTTTTACTGACTTTATACATTTTTATATAGAAAATATCAATGGCAAAAACCTGACATGGATCCAACATAGGATTGGTATACGATCACTATTTTGACCGCTGTAACATATTATCGAGTTTGAAAAGTTCTAAAATTCAATTATATGTACTTGTGTTTATCAAGTACATACAAATCATTAATTTGACGATTATAAAATGGTAAAATTAATTTGATAAAATGTTTAATAGACATTAGCGGCGAACACGGTCCGTTTAGGGACTGAACACTTTTGAATTAAAAATAAAACGGTTAAATTAGGTTAGGTTCATAATAGCCAATGGGGGGGGGGATTAGTATTCTAACGGACATTTTATGTCACAGTATATAAAACAAAATCAATATAATTTTTTTTTTTTTGTTTTCGTTGTAATGTACTATTGGCTTACGTTTAATTTAAAAGAAATATATATATATATATATATTAAATAACCATCTTAAAACGTGAATTTTATTTTCCATTGTAAATGTGTGATATTAATTTATTTGCCAGCTATGTATGACTGCATATAGTCAATTTTCGAAGTGACACTCGAAAATACACTTGTGTTTATTTTGTTCGTCAATCGCTATAATATCTTATGCGCTTTATAACAATTAATGAAAAATCGGTCACGCCATCGTTTGAAAATAATCATTGATACAATTTTAAAATAAAATCCGCGGACAACTTTTCTCCGATTTTCAAGTGTAGCGGCTTTTCTGAAAGCATTTCGGCTCAGATTGGTGTATTGAAGAGGCCATTTTTTTTTTTTACATTTTTGTGTTGTATTCTTAATAATCGGAAAAATGTAATGTTATAATGGTTTCATTATTTTCGATTTTTTTTTTTTTTTTATCACTTGATTTCACGAAAATTATTGTTATTATTTTTTTTAATCATTTGCCCCGGTTATTTTGTGTTTTTTTTTTTTTTTTTTATTAATTATCTTCGATCGAGTTTTATAATTAATTCGTTTTAAAACAAATACGAATTATTGTTATATATATATAAATATGATATTGTGTTATAAGTTTATCAGAGTCATCATCACACATCGGCCTTGACTTCGTGTTCGTAACAATAAGATTATAATATATATGAGATATTATTACCTATTATGTTATTATTATTATTATTGTCATTTCATTTATTCAACCTTCACAAATTTTTTGTTTCATTATGATACTTTGTTTTTAACCATAGAATCTCGTTATACTGGATCATCTATTTTTAATTAGATTTGTGGTTTCTTAACTTTAATTGAACAGGCGCCTACCCGCAGCAAACCTATACGATATTTCTGTATGTTTGAATGAATATTGTAATTTATGGTATGATATTAAATACGATAGGCATATTAGTACAATTTTGAAAATGAATAATTTAACGCATCTATAACTCTAAAAAATAATAGACGAATTATTTAGTTAACATTTTATGTAATTTTCATATTACATAATTTACTCACTATACTCAATTGTTAAATTTGAAATTATTCAAACGAATTAAGGATAGATTACTATCACGTCTATTGTTTACAATTTACTTGATTTTAAATGTTGACTCGCCGTTTTTATTTATGTTTTACATTAATTTTGAAATTTCATTGTTCACAAAAATATAATCATGTGTCCTTTATTTATGTGTTGTGTTTTTCATTCTTCAGTATTTATACAAATTTATATGTAGACGGCCACAATATGCCCATTGTCTAATTGACTATCTATCCGTTTTAAGATGTTGTTTTATAAGTATTTATTTCTTTTTAGATTTCAAATGTAGCGACAAAGCTATTATAGTTTACTAAGATATGTTATTTTTTTTTTCAGAAAACACTTTTTCGGTTAATAAAAAGTGCTCTATCGTTCGTATCGTATCGTACAAAATGCTGATTTTCCATACGGCGGTCCTTTATTTAACAGTTGTTTATATACTCCACAACCAGTTATTCCAAAATAAATCAAAACAAAATTGACAAAAAATGACGATACATATTACGTTTTATTTTTAATTGATTTTTGGGTTACCTCTTGGGTGTACGATAAAAAAATAATGCGGTTATAAGTTATAACTTATACCTGTTTACCGACCTCCACTTTGAATCGTTTTTTGATTACGTTTATTTATAGTTGCTTTCGGTATATAAAATAAATCTAATACCATTCAAACTTCCAGTTGTCACTAACGACCTACTTATACATGGTGTGACGTATGTCCGTCTTTTTTTATTTATTATAATCACCCACGGAATTGTCTGCTAAAAAAAATTACCCGTTTTGCAGTGAAGAATATACAGTATTGATTAGACATACTTACTCGTATTATGTGTTACTCACTTGGGAAATTTACACGTTGACATTTATTAAAATAGTTATAGTTGAACTAAAGTTATGGCGGTGTTAATCATTTACGCTTTTGAATAGCGACTGTAATTAGAATACTGGAATAAATTATGAACTATTATACCTATCTGCTATTTAATAATTAATATGTTTTTTAAAATAATTTCACAATCATTATTTAAACATTTTGGGCACTACGCGTTAAAGGTACGTTAAAAAAAAAAAAAAGTTGTTACTGAACAACCGTAATAATATTATTAATATTACTGTTAATACTAATGTTACTGTTTTCTATTATTTACCTTTGTATATATTGTCTGCTAAATTTGCCACTGTATTTCGTAAGAGTGAATAGTATGACAAATCAAAGCCGTTAGAAGTTGGGAAGATAGGGGCATATAATTTGTGTCTTTACGCAATGATAAATCGTTACAATCGAAAAAGTATTCTGCGCCAAGTTCGGTTAAACGTATTTTGATAATTTTTAATTGAACTTTTTATTGTATTAGATTCACAGCGAGAATTCTTTGTGATTTTTTTTTTTCTTGTCCGTAAACATCTTTTCTGAAAACATTTTGGATTTAATTGGTGCACTGGATTGGTCATATTTTTGATTTTCGTTGTAGTTTTCATAAAATAGGGGAAACATGTGAAGAATAATCGCAAAAACCTGCAACTTTCTAGACGTGGTATAATTTACGATACATTCTGGCAATTTTTGAATTGTTTGACATAAGTTGTAACTTATGTTTGACGGCGTTTTATACAATTTGTTATTATACAATAAAATTTAATCGATAATAGAAGAAACCGTTATTGCGTATATATTCCCGTTTTCGGACTTCTTACCCGGGTATTCATCGTTATTAGGAAATTAAAAAAAACATGATCTCCTCAATGCACCAAACAACCTTTCAATTGCTACCAGAAACCACTCCTGAATACATTTGCACTATGCTCAGAATCTAAAATGGAGGAAATTATAGTCTTATGGCACGCAGAACCTAAATCCTTACATTTATAAATTGAATACATAAATTTTAATTTTAAAACACGACATTTTTATACTTTAAGAGACGGATATTTTCGAGTTCCTTGTTCAAATAAACAAATAATAATAAATAAAACACATTTAAGTTCCGGATGTCGCGATATAATTTTGATATATTGTACCAGTTGAAGGATGATATATAACATAATATATTATATATGGATGGAAACAGTAAATTATATGTTATGACTTAATAAGTATTGGATAATGATGTGTTTAAAACAATACTTATAACGACGCAACGCTGAAAAGCGTAATTTCTATTACGTGACCATTAAAACTCGAGTAGAACTTCTTCTTAACACATGTCGCGTTGTATATTTATGAATATTATTTCATAGCGATTAAAATGGAATAATTATGGTGATTTAAAAAAAAAAAAAAAAATATTATTCTGTGTAATAATGGTGTATTATAATAATATTAACATTGCGTACTCCTAATAATACTTCGTATACACTACATAACGAACAAATGTGCGCACCGCAGGGAAATATAATATTTACTAGGCGTAAAGTAAAAAACGAAAATTGTATGCAATTTAGCAACGTGGTTATAATATTTTTAAGTGGTTTTATTTTGTTTGACCTCCCGTGTCTGTATGGGTCGAATTTATTAATTGTAATTTGATGACCCTCTTTATGTTATTCAATCGTACTTAAATTTTGCACACAGCTTATTAGCATAGTGCTGATTGACAATAACATGTGAAAAAGACTTAAAAAAAAAAAATGATTTATATAATATTAGTATATTATATAAAATGTATAAAATATAAAATATTTTATTAATTATCACTCAAAATTATAGTGATGTAAACAATGTAATTTTAATTTTAAAAAAAATATTTCAACATATTCCGATTTCAAATTTCAAATGTTTTAGTTGTTTTGACTGCACAATACTAAATTTCTTTTTTTTATATATATCTTGTCATTTACTGGTGCATGGCATTAATATTAACCTTTGTGTAACGGTGGTGTACAATTAACGAAAAAACAAATTATACAAACAATATTCAATAAGTACGTTTACAATTTTTTTTTTTACACAAAAACATGTATAGTCAAAAAATAAAAAAATATATCTAAATGATTTTTTTTTTTAATGCAAATTACAACCTCGAAAATTAAAACAATTAAAATAATATATAGCAGTATTAAAATATAAAGCCTTTGGAAGCGATTAATTGCATTTGATATGTTATGAGATTGTAAATCATATACTATATAACGAGAGAAATAATAATGGATGTATCGAGAGTAATAAAACTATTGACGTAGTGAGAATAAGAAATGAATACGACAGATCGTCGAAAATATCAAAGACAGCTGGACAAAATTTGCTACCGGAAACCACCCCTGATTTTGACACTTGGAGCGGGATTATCGGTCGAAAACTCGTTGACGGGCAGAAAAAAAAACCGTTTTAAAAAATACACCATACAGCGAATATACTATGCGAAATTACTTTTTAAATAACATACGCAGTATTTTATTTGATAATAATAGGAACCAGATATAGACAGTGGGGTTTCTACAAAATGAATCACGATATGATGTTTCACGACGATTTCATTATATTGCAATGATGCAATGTTCTAATATGAACCTACCTTACGATGGGTTCTTCGAGTATTACTGTTCGTTTACATCCTTGGGGGTCAATAAGTCAATGTTATTTATACACTTTGCCTAATGAAATTTATCATCAAAATATTTGCCTATAGAATGATTTCACCGTACTAAGGTCAAGATGCAAGGTTATAGTGATCATCTTAAATCACTTGCATTTAAGTCTCCTCCGGTCCATCATAATCGTGAATTTACATACATGGATATGTTTAGATTTGTAAAAAATTAAAAAAAACTAGTCATACCGTAAGTATGCAATTGTATATTATAATAAATTGTTGTTGTTTTTATTTTTTAATAATAGTATTAAATACTATTTTTTTTCCTTCTAGAATTGTTTGTTTACATCTCTATATTTCGAATTTTAATAACGGAGTGAGAATATGAATTTGTTTTGTTATTATATTTTTTTTTAAAATTACTTTGTTAGTGTTTTAGTGTCGACACGAACGTTGTAAAAGTTTACGAAACATTTTTAGAACGTTAAAAATGACTAAATAAATTTATTATACCATATTCTAATCCTGAAGCTCAACCGAAATGTTTAGATTAATTTGTATCAATTTTAAAATAATAATCTTAAAGAAATAAAATATTTATCAGTGATTAATATACTATTTATTAATTTGTCAATATTTACGAAAACGTAGTGCTAAAAATTGATATTAAAGTAATTTAGTTTATATTTCGTTTTCTGTATGCTGTAGGCAACGATAATAAATCTTTGCCAACAAAAAACAATTCTGAGCGAAGATCGATTAAAACATGTTTTGATAACTTATAATAATTGTTGTAAAATTGTAATTATGAATGGTGTTATACAGAAAATGTAAAAAATTCATAACGTGTTTAATTTGTATGTAATATTATTATTTTGTCAACAATGGGGCACACCTTATTATAGCATTGTTATAAATGGTTGGAAAATAATTAATAAACACACTGTTTTCTCAACATAAAAAATAATAATATTGTTTAATTAAACGAATGATGTATACAAGGCGACATGTTTACATTGTGAATCAACTATTTTCTCAGTGAATTTTTTATTTATGAATAATTTAAAAAAAAAAATTACAATTAATACCTTTTGATCTTATCACCACAACCTGCTATATCTAGAAGGTTTTTTCATTTTCGTATTTGTGTTTAACGTATAAGGTTTTCATTTTATCTTTTGATACGGAATAGTTTTTTTACCCGTTAGACATTTTTTTTTTTAATTTCTTCTTAATTTTAACAAAATATTTATTGTGTATCAAAATGTTGGCTTATAATAATAGAAAAAACCTCTAAGAATTTTAATTTTTACATATAATAGTTTGAAATATATAGTGAGTAGGTAATGCGTTTCCAGTATAATATCAATAGTATAACCTAGATCGCTGATATTTATGTACAAACATATTTTTATTAGATGATGTTCGTTCAATTACGAATGTAAGATATGTCCAGAATGCATAGCACTAAGAATTAAAAAAAAAAAAAAAGTAACTTTGCACATAAGTTCCTATTTTGATGTTATGAGAATTTTCGCATATTTCATTAATTAAAAATATCTATATTAAAATATAAAAAAACCTATGGGCATTTCAATGTTTTAATTTTTTAATTTTATATCGTATTGTAAACTGTAGTTTACTTAGCCAGATACGGAAATGCGATAAGTTTCTATAATGGAATTTTGAAACCTATACAAATAATTGATAGTTGCCTGATTTTGTTGCGATCACGGAAGACTATCATTGAAGTATCACGGACTAAGATATTTAGTCTGTTACTCTTCCTATAGTATCTCATCGATTTGTATAACCTCTAACATTTATCAGTTATCATATATTTGAAGATCAATCGATAGTCGTGAATAATAATAATAAATAGAGCGTGGATTTATGTATATATATATATATATATAAAAAACATCTCAAAACATGTTTTTATTGGAAGTATACACAACTACGCAAGAGTATTATTTTTAGACAATTTTTACGAGAATAAATTTTCAAATTTTTAATATTAGCGTCATATTTTTTGCTATTTTAAAAAAAATATAATAATCTGCGCTCTATTATAATATATTTGAAATATATCAGTGTATACTAATACTATACAGGAAAATTGAAAAAAAGAAAAAATAACAATTATCTTTTTATGAGTATTATCCGTGTTTAGATTAGGTTAGGTTATTACGTAACATTTTCGGAGTATTAGGTACTTCTACACTTGAAATGTAATCATATAAACTTAAAAAAAAAAAAACTAAATAAACCCACATATCATATCGCATTAAAAAACCATTGAAATGTTTGTACAAATCTACAAATATAAATGTAAAAAATGCGAATAAAATAACTATGCTATAATAATATACGAATTTTTCAATGTTGTTTTTAACATTGGCTTTATGCTACAAACTTCTCTTCTAAATATAATACACGTTAGACATCTCGAGTTAAACAGATAGTTAGTCAAACTGATTATATTATGTATTTTATAAAAAAAATCATATGATAAAACTTCATGTAATATTCTATGCGCGGTTTTTTTTTTTTTAATTTTCTTTTAATCGTGTTAGCCGTGAAACGAGCACAACAAATTAAATTATATAGAACTAGACAACTATTTGATAATATTTATCTATTTATAGTTGATAATATAAATATTCAGTAGGTAATAATTATTATCAACCGTAAAATTACATTTCTTAAAAAATTTTCAATTAACAATATACGAAAATAATACTAATTATTAAAAAAAAAAAAAATGAATGTATACAAATATCAATTTTAAGCGTAATGTATTGGTTTTACTATGGTGTGTGCTTTTTTTTTTTTTTTTTTTGCTGTCTGTGAAAAACTTTTTGACCAGAAATCTTACTCTTTTCAAAAACTATAGGATCCGATGCGTATGAATTCGTTTAGCGAAAATCTAACCTAACCTCGTACAGATCATTTCACATGACGGTTGTTGGTTGTTGGCGAAGGCACTTCGCTCGTTGGATAGCTTGGATGTATTGAACTTAAAAGAAAACATAAATCACGTTTTTCAATAAAACGATTCTGAGCAGAGCTTCAGTGTAATATATTAGACTATTATTGTTAGTTTCTTATAGAGTATGTTTTACACTGTGTGGTATACGATGAAATCATAAAAAATGTGATATAACACATATAAAATTATTTTACGTATTTTATCGAATATATTACGTATCGGAATAATGTGTCGAACAATTTTAAACAGCTGTAAATAAAAATTGTGGCTACCGATTTTAAACATATTTAGAATAATGTAAATTAAACCTAAAAAAAAAAAAAAAAATGTCACGTCTCAAAATCCAACATTTCTAACTTTAAAACTTTAAACCTTGAAAAAAATCAAATTGTCTATAAATAGCCAATTATTTAAATACATTTGTTTTTCACGTCATTGTACTACAAAGTTACATTATGGAAATGTTTAATAATCGTATTATTTTATTTTGAAATTTGTTGTGTAGTAATATTAGGATGTTCCATAACTGGACATATTATTATTATTATAGCAATTCGCAGTCGGTAAATAACGTGTATAAATATATTTATAATAAATGCGTAATTGCAGTGGTGAACACAAAACATCCACGTAAACAACACGTGTCTCGAATTTTATGAAACAGTTTATGATTTACACTATCCTGGGCGCTTATACGATATTGATAATAACTCATTTATCCCGATCGAATTACGTTTTTCCTCTCCTCGGGAGATTCCCAAAATCTTGATAATACGATAACACCACCACGTATACCTACCTTATCATTAAACATCGACATAGTGACCAGACGTTCCGCATTAGGATGGGATTGTCCGGATTTTTAAAACTGCGTCCCCCTTTTAAAAACCGTATTTCACTTTCACGGGAATGTTTAATATATTATATTATTTTGTTATTTGTTGATTAACACCGTCTAATAATGATAAATACTGCTGAATACTAATCAAACAATATCAGCTGTTTTTTAAAAAAAAAATATATTACATAATATAATCATTTATATTATATGTTATTGCATTACAATATTATTATCACAATTGAAATTATTTTTAAACGAAATACCTAACGCGTAACCGAGTATATTTGATTTCTATTGTGCTTGTATGTTATTTTATTACGTCGGTTTACTAATATTATACGAAAGTAAATTCTATTCTATTAAATGGAGAGGGGAGAGAGGGGAAAAAGACGATTTATCGGTAACGTGTCCTCTTTTTTTTGGACAACAACAAAAAATATGGTTCGCACCACTAGCTGTACATCGACATTCACGTGTTGTCTCCACGGTTTATCTCTTAAAAAAAAAAAAAAAAACCCCGTGTAAAATGGAGATACGTATATATATATATATATATACTCGGCGTACGAATTTTACAATAAAAATATCGTTATGTACTATGGTATGTATTATTTTATAGTTAGTTGGGAAGGTCGTCATCTAGACCGCAAGGTCGACAATATAAATACGCGCGCGATTACCGGATTTTAATTATTATATTGCGGACGGTAGTGCCTACGTACGACTCCGTAGACTTTTCCATTTCCGTATTTTCGTTTTCCCTCAACGCACGTGTCGGCGTAACATATACGTATATACTTGTTTTACGCGAAAATAACTATTGTACTATTTGATTATATTATTTAATCGTGTATTTTATGTATACATATATATATATATTATTATTATTTATACAAAACAATCGGAGAAGCTTAATAATGTGTAGACGTGCGCGTAAATATATATATATATATATATATAAAAAAAAAAAAATAAACAATAATATACCTACAACCTACGTTTATATTTAGCGCGCACGCGACGTCGAATAAATAAAAAAAAATATTAATACAATTATTGCGCAATTTTTTTGATTGCGATATATTGATATCTTTGCATTATTATTATATATAAATTCGATCAGCGTTTCCTCTTAGAGAAGTGACCTATTTTTAGAGTTTTCGTGCCCATGGTAAAGTTTTGACGGTACCCCCCCCCCACACACAAAAAAAGTAATATATATATATATTAGGGTGGAACACAAACAAAAAAAAGCTTATCTCAATAGGTGTATATTAATAGTTTATTTTTACAGGCGTAACAATTCCGTCGTAGAATCTTATTTCGAGATAAAATATAAAAAAATGTATCCAGTTCGCGAACATTGATATAATGGCGAATAATACGATTGCTATGTATTTTATAGATATTTACAGCTTAAATCCGTAAAATCGGATAGCTGAGAAAAAAATAACATCAAGTAACAAGTATATCAACGAATGAGGTTCTAAATAGTTGATAAGAAAAATCAATATAAACAAAGTTATTGGCCACGAAACGTAAATGTTTACATAATGTTGAGAAATCATCACGAAGAAATTACCTTAAAAATATTTTATACTGGCTAATAACTTTGTCAATATTGATTTTTTTCTTATCAACTATGGCACCTTATTTATTCCTTTAAACGTTTACAAACACGAAAGTCATTTTTCGAATGATTATTTGTTTATGGTCTCGATCGATTTTGGATTACCTGTCCGTCCTAATCCAATAAAATAATAAATTTTCGGGATAATTCAAATTATGTTTTACAAATCAATTGTTTCGTATGACGTGCTATTAATTTAATTTTGTATTTTACATTAAAATTACGTTCTATTGTAATTCGTTTTTGGCGTAGAATCAATCGGTGTTATTTAAGTATTTCTAAATGGTCCCCATCCAGTTGGAAACGGAGATAAACCTAAAATACACAAGTTATTATTTATTGCTTATCGGTATATATATTTACATATACTTATTTATATATAGTTACTACTTATTATATATTTAGATAATACACAACAAATATGTTACACGACTGAAGATATGTATATGGTGATGGTTGATAATATATAAAACTCGAAATTCACAAAGTCTTTGAATTTTAAAATTATAAATGTAAAGTATGTCGTTTTGAAGGTAGAATAAAAATGCCACTTTTGAAGCACAATATTGCGCCCCTGGCGTAGGCACTGTTCGTTATACCCTTGCTACGCCACTGATTATATCACTATAATACCATCATCCGTATGTCTTCTCTCTCTCTCTATATATATATATATATATACACACATGGTTAATATAGTCGAGTTATAAATATTGAAATAACAAAAATCAAAAAGCGTGATGTAAAAACTATATCTGTTCATGTCTAGTAAACATACAAATTAATTGCATTTTATGTATGGTTTTTAACAAACATTATAAAAATACGTATATGGAAATAATATATAGAATACGTATAGATGGGCCCCTCCTATATGATGTTTGCACGTTTATTATTTCGTAAGTTCGTTGAACTTTTCGCGAAAAGTTACCATGAGAAGTGAATTTAACTAGAAAAACAAAAAAAAAAAAAACACAGGATGTCCGTCTAAAATTTGGCGTCCGTAAAAAAGGGATGGCTTCGGTGCCCTAGAGTAGTCGCCACCTCTTTTTAACACGACCCTGTACCTAATCAATAGTACTTATTTTTTATACGATCTATGGAATATGTATCAAAAAAGACCTATATTATGCCCATTGTACCGATCATCTTGGTAATCGGATAAAACTTCTGAAAATATGCTTGAATTCGTCACAAAGTATTTACTTGAAAACGACTTTTACGCTTTTTTGAAATTAAACTCCTTAAGAAAACTCTTTAATTTCTTTAAGAATTTTTAAAAATCAAATTTTGAAGGATGGTAGAGTTCAATTTTAAAAATAAAAGTCAATTTTCAGTAAACTTTATGACAAGTTCAAATATGTTTCCAGAAGTTTTGTTCCGATAACTAAAGGGGATGGATACTTGGATCGGTAAAATTGTCAAAAGATACTTTTAGACTAAAAAAAAAACCTCACTTTTCGGCCGTACCCTTTCTCTTAAATGGATATCGGACTAGTGGAAATGTCTTATCATTAAAGTGGTCGTTAAAACGTAACAAGAAATTGAAGACAATTTGGAAAACCGACACCAATCCCATTATAAACCAGTAGTTTTTTAATTTTTTTTTATTGAAAACGTGTTTAGGTGTATACAATATAATACTGTATTACGCGCTGTTTTATTTCTGTAAAACAATTTAAATAATAATAACATGAGTAATGAGGATGACGGTATTAAAAATAACGCGTGCGCGAAAACAACAAAAACCCTCTGTGCCTCTGCTGTTTTTTGCACGAATCTTTTGTTATTATTTATTTCATTTTTAACAACAACAATAATATAATATTACGCCCGTTTTCTGCAGATATCAAGGTCGGTGTCGAACATTTCGGCGATGCGGTGCAAACACGACTCGTCGACGACGGCCGCGGTGTCGGAAGTGGCGAACGCCGAACTGTCATGTTACGGTGTGTTCCGCAAACTGGAACCCGACGGCGGCGGCGGCGGAGGCGGGGCAGAGCCTCGTCGCGTCATAGCCGGCCGGCCGCCGCCGCGATTGCCCGCGCTTCCACCGCCGCCGTCGACGCCGCCACCACCGTCACCACCACCGATTCCGACGACGACTCTGCCGACAGCGTTCAGTCCGCAAGAGACCGCGTCACCGTACGCAACCACTGCCGTAGCGGTCGATTACGACGACGACGGATACGACGGCCATCACGGCGATTACGACGTTTACGGCGATTTCGACCGCGACACGTTCTCTGTGTACGACGATAACGGCGGCGTTTGTTGCGACACGATTGCTGCGGCCACCTCGACCCCGAACGCCACCACGACCATTACGACGAAGACAGGCCCGCTACCGTCCGCGACCGGTCGCCGGTACCGGGACGACGACGACGTGCCGAACGATTTCGGCGCCGTCGTCTGGGACGATTACGGCAGTCCGCCGGCCGCCGTCACGGGCGATCTGCGAGGCGCCGTCGCCGGGAGTGCGGTCTCCCCGTTCAGCCACACCCCCATGGGTTCAACCACCAAGCTCGTCGGGATCGACGCTAACAACGACGACTCGCCCAAGGTACGTACCTACTTTTCGTCTATTTGTTTTTTCTTCAAGTCTCTGAAAAGCAAATGTATTTACATTATAATTTCTATACTTATTATGTACGGTATATTTATTTCCTACCTGGCATAGATCCTCCCCATAGGCGCATGTTTTTTCTTTTTACAAATCATGCGTTTTAATTCATGCTATAAAGTACAAATTTATCGTCTAAATGGTTTGTCAATACCATTGAATGTCGAAATAAAAAAAACGAAACAATCGGCAAATTGGTAAATTTGCGCAAAAGAGCCAAGAAAACTAGTAATGTGGTTATTGTCATTTTCTATAGTTTAATTTAGATTTTAGTACACATGGTTTGTACATTTATATGTACACGTTTAAATTTAATATTATATTTTATTATTGTATTTTGTTGAAAAATTAACGTATGTTGGTTAGGCTAAAAGAGGGTGGGGGTAGTGACGAACCACCTTTCCGATCTGTGGATATGAAATGTTCACATTCATCTCCCATATCGAATTTATTGTGATTACGCTACTGATTTCCTATACTTTTTCAAACGCTCTATCGACGTTGAAAACGATTTCGAGTCCCGCATAACGACACGGCGTTTACGACTCGGCTTTCGATTTACGTTCGACCACGAGCATTCGTTGATATGCCTATACTATATTATTTATTATTATAAACGAATTAACCTCGTCGTTGAACAATATATGATTAAATTGACGTACCTATCTAAGTATACATGTGCGTACTTATAATAAACGCCCGTGTGAATACGGCAAAACAACCAAGGTCGTCGTAAAAACGACGCGAAACGCGATAGTAATTTTTCGGTTATCGTGATATCTTCTGCAGCTATTCGCGCGTCTTGAACAACACTTCTACAGTATAATTTATTATTATAATAAACGCGGGTGCCTATATATATACGAGAGATATGCCATTGGCCAAATTTAATTTAATTACGATCAATGGGGGGTTTTTTTTTTTTTTATTCATTCGATTGATTCCGGTCGCTGTTTTCCGTTAGAAATTAATAATGTCGTAGTATAGTTATGTGTAGATATATATATATATATATATATATACTCGTAGATTGTGCAGCGGCGGTGATGTCTGCGATGCAGTGACCCGGGGCTCGAAACCGCCAAACAATCGCGGGAAAACAACAATAATCTCAAATGTTTAAACTATACTATGGTGACCGCAGTATATAGAAATGCAACTATACACGATTATAGTTATATTTAGTACAGTGCACCGACGAGTGGAGACCGGAGTAAATTGCACGCCTAGAGGGACCACCTGTACATAGTTTTCGTAAAAATTATAAGATAATTGTAGCCGCAGCGAACACGAAAATGTCCGCTACGACGTCCCAAATTGTTTTGATACGATTCCCCGGGGAAGTCGGTGTTCCGAGTAAAAACCTATAACCTAAATACTCTGATCCTTAAAAAAAAAATAAAACTCGTCGGGTAGGTCACGTTTTGAAATAAAATAGTCACGTGGCGGATTACGCACGAAATTATGATATTTTGAGAGAGAACGGGGTTGATAATAGTGAAATATTGCGTTTGGCCCCTTATCGATTTTCTGACGATTACCAGTATTCCGAGGCAGTGGCGTAATCGTGCGGAAGTATCAGTGAGCGTCCATTCCCTTTAGCCTTTTTCTATTTTTTTTTGTTTTTGCGGTTTTATAATTTCATTAATTTGAAACAAAAAGTAATTGTTGCATTGACGAAGATTTGAAACTATTACTTGTTAACTCGTGTACAATCTTAGATCATATTCTGGGCAAATACTAGGTCTGTTCAAAAAGTACCAGGATTTTATTTTTAATAATTACAAAAATGAAGTTACATATTATTTAAAGATATCTCCTCCAAAATACTCTCCTCCGGACGATATTCAGTGATCCCGGCGATCATGCCATTTTTCAAAAGTCCTTTGGAACTGTTCCAAAGTTAAAGCTATGAGTTCTGTTGCCGCGTTCGCTTTCCTCTACATCTTGAAATCGTTGTCCTTCAAGTGCAGATTTTAGTCTTGGGAATAGAAAAAAATCATATGGGGCCTGATCAGGAGAATAGGGAGAGTCTGCGCGGGACCACAGAAATTTTTTTATCAGCCAAAAATGCACGAATCGACAGCGCTAAATGTGCCGGTGCATTGTCGTGGTGAACAATCGCGGAACGAATTTGGCAGCGCGACCCTTCTCATCTGTACATTTTCCTGTAAAATTGCATGACAAGACTCAATTGAGATTCCTTTTGTTAACTCACGTACGGTTAATCGGCGGCCATTTTGCATTTTTTCGCAAATTGTCGCCACACCATCGTTTCTGGATGACGTCGACGGTTTTGCAGAACGTGGATCGTCTTCAGTTGACCGCCGACCGTCCTTAAAACGTTTAAAACACTCGAATGTCACGGATACACTTAATGCGAATCATCCCCAAAAGCGGTTTTAGTAATTTCCGTACATTTCCGTTGCATCATTTTTACCAAGTTTCAAGCAAAACTTGATGCACGCGCGTTGTTCGTTAATTCCAGACATGTCGAAAATGGCGAACGAAACAAACTGACTGGATTTAATCACGTGTAATATTAAACTGAGATAAGATAGCGACTTCGGGTTTTGTTTAAAATATCCACTTATTCGCGGGGAATACATATATTTACAATTTGAAACGTTATCGTGTGTAGATTAGCCGTAATAACATTTGTCCTGGTACTTTTTGAATAGACCTCGTATACAAAAAGAACTGTAGGTGTAATTGGTAGAAATATAGAAAAGTTTCATTCGTTTTGCTTGAGTTATTGAACCCAAGGCTTGCTTATTCTCAGAATTAAGTTTTATGTGTGTACAGTAAACAATGTAGGCGGTAGTTAGGTATGCGATAAAAATATTTTGTACGTGCGTTCTTATGTTAAAATATTGATTTCACCAAACCCCTCCCCCATTCCCTATGACCTAACCTTAATTACGCCACTTTGCTGGGATACCGTTTTATTAAAACGATTAAGATAAGTTTTATATTTTTGGTTGTCGTAAACACTATACTTAATGCAAAATGTGCATATATATCGTAGGTATACGTACGCGTGTTCGTCGGGGTTGGTTCTTGTCAAGCCCCAAGCAAAGGAGGGAGTGGCGAACATATTTTTTATATTTTACGTACACGTATACATTTATACTACACATAAACGCAGACCAAGGGGAGGGGTCAATCCACCCATCTCCTACCCCGGGAATCGCCAGTGGCAGTCGTGATGTGTGTATTCCGAACGATATATTTTGCCCGGATTTATGTTTTATATATTATTTTAGTATTTTTACCCTCTAACTATATATGTGTTTGTATTGCGTGCGCGGTGGCCTTGGCAAGGCGAAATTTCACGGCTCATAAAACTCTGTGGACCGTGACCCGCACACATACACACAAATCTGTTTAGTCAAACGATTTTAGGGAAATAAAAAAATATAAATGAACCTGGGGAATATTATAATATTGTGGAAGTGGTGAGATGTTTTTTTTTTCTTTGGATTTTTGACGGTTCGTTTCCTGAATAAATATGAAACACATACGTAACTACCGATTGTCCCCTGCACAAAAATTACGAGCGTGGTAAATTTTGAATGCATTTTAAAATCACGTATTTTTTTTTGTCTTTAGGGTTAATAAAAAAATAACCATATGTACCTACTGTTTTCTGTGGTTTACGATGTTCTTGCGCGCACCATGGTATAAGAACGCAGATATAAGTATCGTCTAAAATTTCGTGTTTTTTTTTTACCCTTTTATAACCGGTCTATTCCCTCTTTTGTAGTGAGTATATAATACATACGTGATATTTTTTATGTGTGTCGTTTTAGACATAACCGCACCGGATACACGGGCTGGGGGAAAAAAATATACGTGGACAGTATAATATTTTTTAATAATATTATTTTCGGAATATTTGAGTTTTTTATTTTATTTTTATATTAAATAAGTTTTGACTTTTTACTCTGTCCTTATCTATTTTACAAAGATTGAATTATTAAATCTTTTTATACCCGTATTTAAATTACTTTTTATCGTCGAATGGGTAATCTTATACTGTTGTATAATAGGATTTGTGATTAAAATACAAAATTAAATAGGATTTATTATTATTATACTTGTATACCTACACTTAGGTTGTTTGTCGTTAACGTTACACGTCCAACTTATAGAGTATATTTGTATAGTACCTATTTGTATTTACTATTTCGGATTATCTCGTGTCATAGATAAATGCAGAGATGTCATAATGTTATACAGGAAATAAAGATATTAAAATATCATGTTCACATTTGTATAGCGATGTTCACCTATACAATCATAATTATTATTCTATGTAAATATTATATTTTAAGTGATGGTATTCAATTTTTTTTTTTTTTCTCAAAAGTAATCCTCGATCTGATTGTGTATAGTGGTTAAAAATGTATTCGAATCCGTTTGGTATATATAATATAATATATATGTTTTAAAAAAAAATAAAAAATATTATCGTTTATCAGCAGTGGTTATTGTGTAATCGAAATTATATTAAACCCTATCCTCCTATATACATTACAACACAAAAAAAAACTTTCATTATAAATATTTTTAAAACTGAGTACGATTATTTCGTTTAAATTGCGTAAAATATTATTTATAGTACCAAGGCGGGCATGCGGCCTACCCATAGGACACCTACATGATCCTGATGTAGTCCAAATAAATATTAAAGTGCAAAATACGTCTATGAGTGTATAATAGCTTTGGGAAATTTATAAAAAAAAGTGACTTTTAACTTAACTTGGTTTTTTTAAACTTTTGTCAGGCCCCTCCAGTCTCTTATTTATTACATGTACAGGCTCTCTAGGATTAGGTACCGTATATATATATTTTTTTTCTCCCTTTATCGTGTTGGGACCTTTCCTAGATAATTATAATGAAAATGTACGAATTGACGATTTGTTACGTTTATGTAGAAATAAATTTGTTATTTTAATCACTTTTTGTCGATCAGAATAAAAAATATATATAAATTGATTATAGCTTCTGGAGCATAATGCACACGTCGTATAATATAATGGTAAAACACGAAATTGGTTATGTCGTCGGCATTCGAAACGATTTTCAAAAGTGCGTTTATATATAATATACGAGCAATATACCTCGACCGATTGCTCTTGTTTTTTATTTTTTTTATTTTTTTCTACTATCCGCGCTCGCGATGTATACGGAATTAGAACTACTCGAAATGGTTTCATTTTGTTTTTTCGTCCAAAGGCTAATATACATTAATATCATCTATACATTTCTAACCGCGTTATCGAAATAGCGTGTTTTCGAGTTGTTGTATTATACGTTTTTAATGGCGCACACGAGTCATTGTGCTCTGTAATGATGTATTTATATATTTATTTATTTATATATTATATAGGCACTAGTCTTGCGGTGTGGTTAAGTAGGTATAATAATAATATTAGGCGTACGCCCTTGAGACGGAAGACCGCAAGACTATAACAATATTGTAATATTTTACCATCATTACCACTACCTGACTATTTATATAACTACATAAGCTGGACCGTCGGGGGTTTATCGAAATTTCTCGATATTGAAAATGTTTTGAAGTTTTACTTATTTCGTAATTTGCGTATGCGTATTTATCAATTTCTCACCGCTATAATATCTCCCATTTATCTGAAATCACGAATCCTAATAATTGTATACTATTCCGTATTGTGTATAACCATAAAATCAGTGGCGCCGAATACGCACTTAAGGTGATGCATGCGATTGCGCCGTCTAGAATTAAGGGTGGGTGCACTGGATATCTGACCGGGTAGTTGTTATTAAATAAAAACGATTTACATAATATACCAAGCAAATCGGTTTTAGTGATTGTATCAACGCTACTATAAAATGGGGTGTTCGTTGAACGTTCCGAAGGGGGTGGGTGAGTGGTTAAGAAATAATTATACGATTTGCGCCACATAATAAATACAAATTGGGTGCCACTGCACAGAATACGGGCCAACACTATAATATATTAAATATAGTACACATTAGCCAAAGCTCAAACAAATTGTAAAATATCAATATATTACCAATTGCAATAATACTTAAAATGCATATGAGAGGAAAATCACCGCCACCCCAATAATATGGTCTGGTCTTGACCAGACCTGATGCACCCCGTGTTCGGCGTCGCCGTCTGCGGTATACGTATTGGTAATACATTGTATATTATTTTTGTTTCGGATTTTCTCTCGTAAAAATTAATATTCTCCAGACGACTACGACTATACTCGTTTGGGCACGAGCCGAACGTTAGTCCTACCTCTTTTTTTTTTTTTTAAATTATTTTCTTATTCTGAGCATAGCGAGGAATGTATTGGTTTTAACCACGACGCGTGTTTTTTTTAACAATTTTTTTTCGTCTGTGAACCGCTTGTTCTATCAGAAATCTCCGTTTTGCGAATGTAGCACCTTTTCTGAAAACATTTTAGATCTAGTTGGTGCAATTTTCATGTTTTCATTTGTTTTCATGTGGATAACATTGTTTTGGCCGAGCGAAAATGTTTAACACGATGTTCAATTGTAAGTTGTACTTGGTATTCAAAAGAGAAAAAGAAAAAAAATTTAGAGTGTATTGTAGACATTTTTTTTATGCGTTTTTAAAGTTAATATTTTGATAAAAATCATAAAAATCACAGCATTTCAAAACGTTCTTAACCGAACTTCGCTTCGAATCGTAATTCCGTTAGCAATAATGATTATTATTGTTGCGTACAGATATAAATTAATTCATCTATGTATCCTATCTTTCCACCTATAACAGTGACCTCCCTCTTTTTTTTAATCATTTTTCTCTTCGGCTCTAAAAGCGTCCGGCGGGTATAATAATCGTAATATATTTTACAAGGGTATATTATTATTATTATTATTATTAATTTATAGGATTTTACGGTTTTATTTAGCTTAGAATATGAGAGTGGCCACCGGTGCCATAATTTCTGATTGGTTCCCGTTATCAATGACACAATTTTCGTCCAAACAATATTATTAATTAATCGTTTTAATATTTAAAGTTTCAATATCTTCACTATTTTAATTTAATTTAATTTTTCGTTATTAAACGTTTTACGGATATTACCGTTATTAAACGGATAACCGCGGCGTGGTTATTTATTCCAAACCGATAAAAATGTTTGGACGAAAAATTACACAATTATTCTGGACATATGTGAACCGTGTGCGCCGTCCATATCCGCATTGATAAAAACTCTCTTATCACAGGGCTCTCTAGTTTTATCCGAATTTATCGGATATTATAATATCATAATATTATTATATGGTATATTGTATTCCGTAGTCTGTTCGTAACGGTGACCGTCCCCGTCCGGGTCCCGTCCACGTTCCTCCGGGCGGAATAAATATACCTTTATATTATCGTATAATAATAATATTCGTTACGTTTTTTTTTTTTTTTTTCTCTTTCTTTTTTCATTTCATACCGTCGACACATACTCGGAACGAATAACAATAACACACGTAGGCACACACACATACACATAGACACACTTCGTATAATAATAATAATAATAATAATAATAATAATACGATGTCCTCACCTCGTCCCGGTGCACAGACGACCGCGACACCAAAAATGAGGTGCGTTATTTATGGCTACAATGACGCGTCGTGTCGTCGTTTTGTACTTATAATAAGTATAGCGTACACAGTGGCGGCAGTGGCGCGACGATGACGGGAGCGCGAGGAGAATTAAAATTTCTCATCACAAACCTTACTCTATATATATTATTACACACACACATATATATATATATATATATAAATATACTACGTTTATAACGCCAACGATAACAATGTTAACCCGCAACGGTATGCACATACATACGAGTATATATATATATATATATATATATATATATATATATATATATATATATATATATATATATATATATAAATAATAAAAAAAATAATAATAATAAAACACGATGACCGAGTGTGTGAGCGTTCGACGAGTAGGTACATAATATAATTATTGTTGTTATTATGTATCATCCTAGTTTTTATTTTTTTATTTTAGTAGGTATATTTAATATATACGAGTACTAGTATAGTCATATTCAGGGGGATTCGTGCTCGGCAGTAGCCGTAATCCCTCGCTGCGCCCCGCATTGCTGGGAAAGAAACCATCAGGAAAGTGGCCACTGGTAAGGGTATGTCGCGTATGAGACGGAAAGGTGCGGTGAAAAAAAGATTAAAGAAACTTTTTGGGTGATGGAGGTTCGGACTGGTAGGGACGATAGCGTCTGGCAGAGGTGGTTGGCGATGAGAGCATCCGTTTACCCGCAGAAGAAGAAAGCTTTATTGAATATTACAACTATAAGTAAAACACACGCATCATAGAGTAAAGCAATAATGTATTTCTCGCTTCGCTCGGAATCTAAAAACAAAATGGAAAAAACGGCACGTGCATATAGGTGATAATATATTTTATTATTATTTCGCGGTGGGCCGGCAGATGAGTCAACAATGACTTACAGACAATAGCGTTTTTTTAGAGTAAGGTATAGTGCCCATGTGCGTTATAACGTACCGCGGTCCATAGAGGTAAACAATCGGCCGGAGGAGGCTAAGACTATTAAATTTCCAACGGCTACCTACCTACCCGTCGTCGTAGTCGCGTGTCGACTTTCGTTTTTTTCTTCTTCGCTATACTTTTTTCGTTTTTTTTTTTTTTTTTACCGATGTCAAAATTACGTAAGAACGGTTTGTTGTTTTTCGTACACCTACCTAGTATATAACGTACTTACATTTTTATACCCCGTTGAGTATAATATTTATTATGTAGTTCAGCAAAATTAATAATTGTTTTTATTTACGTACGTGTGTTTATCATAGAACATAACTTCGAATATATTCTGATATTATTTCGTTTTGAAAAATTATGTTTTTCACTTTTTCCGTGGATTTTTGCTCTTCTATTACCATGGCGGTAGAACTGCCTGCCGTAATTGTAATCATTTACTTGTGCTTTTGGCGTCGCGTATTCAAATTCAAACGGTTTTTGTGCCCATTTTTTTACTCTGCGTAAACATTTAAAAATATTTAACAGCTTTAGGTCGGTATAGGTTACCAATTATGACATTCTATTGTTTTTATTTTGTTTATAAATAACCTCTTATCGTCTATTATTACGTTTTTGCGTGTTAACTTTATAACAATAGTACGAATTCGTTCGTTTTCGTATCAAGACATCAAAACGTCTAAATTTGTCTAAATTCGACCGACGACGGTGTCGATGTCCCGGTGACTTAAAACGGATGCACTTATTTTATCACAAATGTACATTATTATACTTGTAAATATGATGCATTTCTTTAGAACACCTCATCGATGTTTTATAATAAATCAATAAAATAATATATTTATATACGTATATTATAAAATGCATCCATAGTATCATGTTTAATGTATGCGCATGTAAATAGAGAGAGAGAGAGATAGTGAGAGAGAGAGAGATTCTAATGTGGTATAAAACAATTAGGTATTTAAAACAAAAAAGAATAATATTGTAAACTACCTACCTACGTATATAATTATTATTTTTTCTTTCTTCTATTGTTTATAATCGTATTAAATAATATTCAATCCCTTTATTAAACGCCATTGTGCAGGCTCGTACAATACCTACCATTGCTTACATAATCCATACTATAAAAAAATTAATGTTGTTATTATATTGTCGAGGTTTAAATAAATAATCTTATTTATTTTAGTTTTTTTATTAACGGTTGTTGCAATATATATATATATATATAGGATAGGTTTTCTAAGATTTAAATTACTGCCAGTTGTAGATTCGATATTTAATTATTTTATCCGAAATCACTTGCCGCCGATTTGTGTAATGCAAGGACAACAGTAATAACGTGCAATTTATATAGCGTATTTACGAGAATAGGAATTTACAGTAGAAAAATAATTATAAATGAAAATATAATTTTATAATATATCTCGTTTTCGTCGATTTTTTTGATTTTTATATTTTCATTTTATACAACTTTATATTAATATACATTAATTACGAATTGATTATCTGGGATTTACAGTTGTATCAAAAAAACCCCTAAAATTTGTTATCATCTTCACAGTTTGTATCAATATCAGAAAACATTGCCCGTTCATCAGTTATTGAATATAATTATTCAAGTGTTTCCGCCTCATTCATTCTAAATTTGTAATAAATTTAAGAATTATTTACAACTATTTTGCAATTAAACCCTTTTTTTTTCTAATACACAATTAGAATCAAACCTGATAATTTATAGTAGCCGAAATACTTGTATACATAAATATACATACAAGGGCAAGAATTATATTTTGACGATTTTTATGTTTTCATCAATTTTGTTATCGAATATTATCTTTTCGAAAATGAAGGAAAAATCACAAGCCTAAGATAATATGATAAAACTTCTAAACACTTTAAAAATGTAAATATAACGCAAGTGGCTATTTAATAATAAAAACAAATATTTAAGAGTAAATTATTTTCCATTAAATTATCAATATGCGCGGTGGTCTATATATTAACCACTTGATAATATATTTTATTATTAAAAGCCATGTAGGATCCGAAATTTAGCAGTAAAAATGTAAAACACGGATAAATATATTTTATATGGTAAAACGGTTTATTAGTGCCCTAGTTGTTATTCAATTTCCAAAAAAGTGAATTACAATGTAAAAGAAGGCGGCTAATGTGTAAGAACCACTAACACTTAAAGGGTTACGCATTTATATGTTTTGTATATAGTAGACTTTTTTTATTTTTTGTAATACATCACTATATATATTTTAAATAGGACAGTATTAATTAAAATACCGTATAGTTTGACAATTAATATTCTTGTCGAACACTGAATTAGTAAAAAAAAATGGTCACTTTGATCGCAGTTTATTATTCGATTTAAATATACCTATAGGGTTATAATTCTGAAATGTAAAACCACGAGGCCATGAACTCAATTTATTTAATTAAAATATCGATATGATTAATTATTGTGATCAAATTTGTTTGTTAATCCTACAACGAAAATAGTATTTTTCTGTTTTTTTTTTAATCAATTTATGTACCATGTGTGTTGTTTGAGGTGTATTTTTTTTTTTATCTTAAAACGAAATTTCACGCATTTAATACACGTGATATACTCGTAAGGTATATCCATGGCCTCTGGATAATTAAAAAATGATTGCTTTTCAATCCCGGCTTACCGTGTCATTGTCATTGTGACATTAGTTGCACTGACTCACGGTCCGGTTTATTTTTAATGCGAAAGTTATTCAAATATAATATAAAAAGGCGCGTTTATATTAAGTTTAATAGTTTTAATTTTCTTTGATTTTAGATTCTGAATGTAGCGAGGAAATTATCGGTTTTATTAATAAGAAGATTTTCCCTTCACATCGTATCTTAAAAGATGCAGGTGTTTCGCTTGGCGATAATTTATTTAAAACGAATTTCTAAAAAAAAAAAAAATGTTTAAATAAAACCTGACAACAAATGCCGATTACATTGGTTTTGTTTTTATTGATTTCTGGAT
Source organism: Tuberolachnus salignus (assembly GCA_956483605.1). NCBI lineage: Eukaryota > Metazoa > Arthropoda > Insecta > Hemiptera > Aphididae > Tuberolachnus > Tuberolachnus salignus. The sequence goes on along the minus strand of OY101432.1, from coordinate 13,609,905 downwards.
TACCTTGGCTATACACACGGGGGGGGGGGGAAATACGACGAACACTATCACCATACCAGTTTACCGAGAATAAGCTCAGAATAGTTTTTTGATTGCAACGGTTTATCGTTGCTTTTAGTATGTAATATAAACTAAATTCATCGTCCATAATATCCTAAATTTTTCAAACCTAACGATATTTCTTTGAATTTTTTTCGGTAACTTATTATATTTAATGTGATTAATATTGTTGTATACGGACTTATTATGATTTGTTTACAATTTAAATGTTGTTCTTTAACGGTGTAAATTGTTTTCTACAATTGTACATTTTTGTATATTATTAATCGTTATTAATTCGTGAATACACAAAATATTTCAATACATTTTTAAGTTTTATACGTGTACATAAGTACCATCGGATGATAATCCCCTTATAATATATACACAGTAATCTAAATTTTACAGGCGTGTTAACAATATTAACGCAACGACATGGAAAGTGTGATAACCGGTTTTATTTTCGATCGCGTCTGTGTCGACGATTTTTCCGTACATAAACTCGTAAAACGAGTATCGAAAATTAATAATACTAGTCGCCGCGGCGTGTATCTGTGCAACTACGGTGGTGGCGGTTGGGATGGGAGGAGAAAGGGGAGGGGCAACAAATAAATAATAATAATAATTTAAAAAAAAAAAAAAAAAAAAAAAAAAAAAACTACCGTCCAGAAATATTTGTTGAAATAAAAAAAAAAAAAAACCGTGTCACGAACGCCGGGCCGGCCACGTACTATCCATCTTCGCGTCCCTCAAGAAGGTCAGGATTCGATTTCTCTGGTAGGCCCAATAGACCGAGTACGTACCCGGGAGCAACCTTGAATGCGGTACATTGTTGTCCGCGATTAAAGAAATTTGTCGTATGCCGTACAGTGGGTTTTTTTTTACTATATTTATTGTTGTATACAGTGAACTCCTCGTGCAGGTACGCAAGCGGCCCCGGCGGAGCGCGTGATGAGCATCATCACGTGTGATTATTTTTATACGTCGTCGTCGTCGAATCGAATTAATTTAAAACGGACGAAACCGCACGTACCGTAGAAAATATAATAATATAACGTGCGGGGGACCTTCTTTTTATTATTTTTTTTTTTTTTTTTAATATACGGAGATTGGCTTTTTTACTGTTTTTTTTTTTTATGATATCTATATGTTTCGAATTTACGAAATATTCAAAGTATTTTGAGTATTTAGTAGACCTATCTATATTGTGCAATAAAACCAGTACAGACGTTATAAATATTTCTTTATTATTACGTCCCTGCTTTAGAGAATAATATACATCATTTTTATTTATACTTGTTCAATGTATATATAATTGTAAAAAAAAAAAAAAAAAAAGCTGTTTTTTAGAATATACTGAAAGGCAAGCGATAAGAGTTTATATGCGTTGCGTTCGAAATACGAATTGAAATGTTTCCAACATATCACTTGCATTTTTCACGGTTATTCACAAGGGCTTGGCTGTAGTGTTTCCTGTTGGTTGTTTGAAAACGTATCCTATTTTTCCTGTCCAATAGCGGCATTGCCGGAATCATAAAATGTCGAATTAAATTTCGGTGGTCGATTTAAATAAATAAATAAACAATGATAAACAGCGAGATCGAAAATTCCTATGCGACTGGCGATTAAAATTTCAAACATTAAAACCCCTTTGCTATATATTGAAATTTAAAATATTATCTGTATTTTAAAATAGTTCACCGCGCTGCTTTGCAAAATCGTTTTATTTTTCAAACACTCCCATAAACATTTTCTAAAAACGCACTATAGAACCTATAGGTATATTTTCACCGTGCTAGTGTAGTTCAGTTTTGTTATACGGATAATTATTTTTTGTTAAAATACAATATACCGTGGACACAGGAAGTATACTTCCTATACTATAAACAGCTCTCATTGCATACCAAATACTGTTTGTGTTTTCCCTTTTTGGTTTTTTTATTATTTTATTTGCATTTTACAAATTGTAAAATTGTTACAACACGGTACTTAATTAGAAAGAAAATTTATTTGTAATTTTACGCATTACAACATACATACATACATATACAATATTACGTTTAAAATATTGGATTTGCTGTATAATGTTCACAATAACAGCCAGTATTTTTTTTATTTTTTTTAATCAATGTCGTGATATAAACGAGTTTATCGAGTTATTGCAAAGGAGTAGGAAGTTATTTTATATTCGTACGCAACGATAACGAATTTGAGCAAAGTTCGGGTAATCATGTTTTAAAATTACGTAATTTTTACGAAATAATAGTAGTATATCGAGCAGAATTAAAGACTATTTTTATTATTTTTTTTTTTATTGACAGAGTAATCTACTTAATGAATTTGTTTATAACTAAGCGGGTTTTTTTTTTTTTTTATATATATATACTTATAATACTTATAATTACCTTGTTACTTCCTCAGAATACACGATAATTATGAGAAACACATACTATTTAATGGGAAAAAGTAGCGATAGTGTTTGTATTACTATATATATGTAGGCCATGTCACTATATTAAACGCACACTTAACTTTCATTTGATTCTTCGTCGCTTTCATTATTCGTATGTTATTAAAGCATTCTGCAATAATTCTTCTTCCCGATGCTTTTTGCTTTTCAATTATTTTATAAATAATAATTAACAAACTGTGTCAGTAGGTACCTATCACTAAATACTTACTATCCTACTTTTATGATTTATCATTTTTATATTAACACCATATATAGGGGGTAGGTAGACAATATTAAATGCTTCAATTTTGTACTATGCGTTTAAGTCATTTGTGATATATAGTATATTGTATTTGAAGTATGTTTATTGGTACGTATACGAATTAGTTATCGGATTATATATCGTATAATTAATAAACTATGTAAAGCATACAAAATTATATATAGGTACGTTAATAGTAAACACTAAAATTAGGTAAAGTTAAAGTTTTTTTTTTTTTGAAATTTAAAAATAATATATATTTTTTGTTTTTCCTGTACCATTCCCGGATCTTAGTAAACCCATTACATTCCTCGTTTCGCTACGTCAAAATTACGTTTGAAATCTAAAATTGTAGATAAACTGTGTTTTGTGTATAATATTTATAGCCTTGTATAGGTGTATACAGAAATGTTACAATCTCGAGGTATTGATTGTCTAAATATTATGGGTTTGTGTAACGCGTTAATTATTTAATATTATTTGCTTTCGTAACCGTCGCCCATAAAAATATATAATACAATATATATAACTTGTAACTGTAATGTAAATACTTATGCACCAGGGGCAGCAAAGTTATTTTATATACCTACTATACTTACTTATAGTTTATTCCCGATTCACTTGCGTGATATAATAATTACAATTATTATTACTTTTATTATTTATATAAGGTTTTTTTTTTTTTAATTTTTTGAAAGCCTTCTGGGAAAGAAAGTTACTACAGCGGCAGCTCGACAAAAACGCCATTATAATATTCTCGTTCCGATATTTTTTAATAAACCTGCGCGCGTGTAAATATATTATTATAGGCATATATAATATGTACGAATCGAGAGAACTCAGGAATTATTATAATGTGTAAAAAATTTAGGTGGAAAGCGGCCAGGAAAGGTAACTATTACCTTATAATGAGACGCATTTTTTTTTTCTAATACTGATCATAACAGCCATAGAGCGATCGGGAAAACATCTCATAAACTTTTACTTCCGATCGAGTATTTAGGATAATATACTGGATGCCAGAACGAGAGCTAATCAGTGTTAGGATGGTACCTGTCCAAAACAATAAAAAATGCAAAATATGTCTAAATGACATATTCCCCCTTATTTTCGTAGTTTCGTATAAAGAACTGTAACTACAAACAGAAATATGTAAAATATGTTCAGAATTTCGAATGAATTTTGTTGGTTAGTTTACATCTCGAGTTGGTAATTATTTTGTTGATTCTCTTCCCTGGGTTCCGTCTATATACGTACTTATCTCGCACCTGTCGTATCTTATTCTTGACTAGTTTTTTGTTTGTAAAAATAAAAACACCATTTTTACACGGAAAACACGTTGCAACTATAAAAATATTTGCGCATACTGTACTTCGCGATTAGGAATTGTTGAAAATTATCGGTTCTTACAATGTATCGCTGCTTTATTATCTCAATATGTGTTAAGAGGCCGCGTCTCTATCTTTCCAACGGGCGATATGACAAAAATATGTCTGCCACAGTTCAAACATATATTCGTGAAAAAAAACGCAGTGAAATTATAAAGACAAGACTCTATTTCTTAGCACAAGAGTTGGGGCAACTATAGATCCCGTTATTGTTATCGTTGATAGTCGGGGATCTAGTTGGCCGTTCACTGGTACAAATGACGTATTAAGAATTAGGGCGCCTCGGGACAGTTTTTTTTTCTTCGTGCCCCTTTATACCGAAAATTAGGGAAAACTCACCGGATGAAGTATCAAAAAATGTACTTAGACATTTGATTTCACACTATAACACAATATATACGAGTAATTTATTACTCAAGTTATTTTAGGGCTGCTTCTTTGTAGCTATTAATTCTACAAACAATTTGTAATATAGTTATTTCAATAAGCATGTTTACGAATATATTTAAGACATGAGACACATGTGCGAAAATTAGCCAATTAGCTACACTTTATATGGGGATTTGTTTAATTTTGATTAGAATTTATTGATCGATTTAAGTCACGATACTTCTTTAGCCTGCGAGGAGAGTTACTAAGAATGGTATCGAAATGTAGCGCTGATATTAAGAGATTTGGATGGTTTGTTAGTTGGGAGCGGAATCGTTTGTACAGTGCTTTTGCAGTTTCTTCTACTGTGTATTTGAGATATAAAATGGGGAATTAGTAATTATACGAATAGTAATGGATTATTTCATTGTAGTCAATATTTTTAACCGATTTTTAACCTCAATGTTTAGGAAAGCATAGTTTTTTAAGGTTTCTTTAGTAACTATGGCTTTAAAACATTATAGCTTTATCATTTTTACTGCATATAAAGACCTTTCTACTACTGACTATTGTTTCAATAACTTTCCCATAAGAAGTTAGGTTATAGGTAACTTATTTAATATGTTAGGTTAACATTTTGTTCGTAATGCTCTGGCGCCCATCAAATACCAGCGCCCCGGGGCAGTAGCCCCTGATTGACCTGTTTACGAACACGCCACTGACCGGTACCTACACCGTGTTGCCACACACACGTAATATCATCGTTGACACGTGCGCGGCGTCGGCGACGGGTGTACGTAAACAATACCGTCACGTCGCACAGTAAATTATCGCGGAGCTCCCGTCTCCGAGTGCTGTGCGCTCGCCAACGGTTATCCGGTTTCTAGCTGTTTCTCTCTCTCTCTCTCTCTCTCTCTCTGAGCGTGTTTCTCACGAATACGAAGACGATAATATTATTTTATCGCTTCCGACGCGACAATTGTTTTATATACGTATATATGAATAATAAAAACGGAAGTGGTCGCAGTATATAAACGGGAACGTTTGAACGTTGTGACCACCGATGAATATCCAAGAGGTAGTCCGGGACAGTGTAATAGTGGGTAAGCCGAAACAAAATTAGAGAGAATAGAACGGGATAAACGTACATTGGGAAGTATACATCACTCGGACTTCCAGATAATGTTTATGGACGACTAACTATACAAGCACGACCCATCGTGCAGGTATCCTATAGGTGGTGGCGCAAATAGGGAAATACATCAGGGGGATGGGCGTAAGCTCTTGTCAGTAATATAACAAGCATATTACGCAATGGTGTATTTTTTCTTGGTGTTGGATGAAAAATCTGAGATTTGAGGGCTTGAGGGAGCTTCTACCTTACAACCCATATATTGTTCTTTGAATATTATCCAATTAAAATTATTACTAAATTCGTGTTTATACGTTAAAACTATACTGTTTTCGAATACTAATACTTTTTCTAGAGGGGCTATGCCCATCCAAACGCCCGATATTTGTGCCATGCCTATAGGCCAGTTGTTTTCAACCGGTGGGTCGCGTGAGCTTTAAAATTGGGTCGTGATCAGTCGCGTTAGGTTCTTTTTAAAATTCAATAAAAAATTAAGATTATAAAATAATAATAGCTATACAAATTATATTTTGCAAACAAAATGAATAAATGGAATACAGTTTAAAAAGTTCTGCGTGGTACATAATCGGATATAATAATTTACGAGTAAACCGTAGAAAATGTTAAAAAGAAATAAACCGAACATTATTTGCGGATTGCTATAAACAGATTGTTAAAATTCGAGTTTATTATGTGAACACGGTCATATATCTCATTCATTTTTTTTTTTTTTATCATTACCAATAATAATAGTTAAATATTACCTACCAAAATGTAAATTTGTATTTATTTAGTTATTACAGTACTAACATGGGTCGCGAAAAATGTATAGTAAAAAAATGGTGGGTCCGCGAGTCAAAAAGGTTGAAGACCACCGTACAGGTCACACTTCCGCCTTGGTAATTCTATTTGTTTGGTTTTTGTTTTACTAGATATTAAGTTAAAAAGTTATCAAATAACAGCAATTTGTAACTTGACTTTTTATTGACTCGGTGAATTTCAAGATCAAATATCAAAATCGCCATTGCGATACGGGCGAAAAAAAAAATCCTCAGTCGACCCTGAAAATATTACTCGGTTTGCGATTAGTCGGGTTCGTTGTAATTTATATTGATGCTTTACAGCGCCGCCTCGTTGACCTAGTCAACTTGTTTTGTCGCCCGGGACACATAATATTAACACTATTATTGTGTAGCGGTAATTTTAATATAGTATTTTGCACACGTACACGACGTGATTGCATAATAATATTTTACGTTATTATTATTACGTTTTTATATTTAGTGTGAGTGTATTATTATTATCGCTAGTGTTTGTCGCTAGTTATATTTGCAATAGGCGCGCGCGTAGTTAAAAAAAAAAAAAAAAAAATGTTAAGTACACGTTTTCTTCTACGACGATGCGTGTAAATATACAATAGGAGGTAGGAGAGAAAAAAAAAATACGCCCAGTAAGTCGGTGTTTTTCGTTGTGTTTATGTTGTTTTTAAGTAGATCAACGATGACGAGAGCCGGCGTATAAATATGCGCGCCGAGAGAGAAATAACGAACGATTTCTTCACGCCGCCGCCGTCGTAAATAGTGCGGGTGGGAATTATTCCAACGTGTAAGTATATCAATTCATTTTGTCTCGATCGAAATGTCGAACGCTTTATATATCTATAGTCGGGTTTCTTTAGCTGACGAACATCGAAAAGGTCTCGTGGGGGAGTGCACAGAGTGATATATAAGTGGCTGCTGTACGAAATCTGTGTCACCAACGTGATGAGGCGCGATTTACGACTAAAATTTCCTATATAAAAAATAAAAATGTACCGATATTTGACACCGCGGTACGACCAATTTGTACAGTCCTTATACATTTTCAAAACGTTTTTACACTGATTCAGGGGACATTTGTGGAACACGTATCCCAGTTACAACGACGCCCCTCTCTCTCTCTCTTTATATATATATATATATATATATATATATATGTTTTTCTATATGGGGGGGTTGCACCTGACCTAATTTGGTAATACGCTTATACCATTATTGTTGATCGCGAATGTTCCGTAAATTTCGAGATAACGGGGTAAAAATCAAAAATATATGTTTTACGTTATCCCCCTCCCATACAGGTGCGCAAGTATGCATATTTTCTTCGACTCTGCCGGACGAACATTTTCATAATTATTATTTTGCACATAGCAAACGACCGACAAATTATTCGATTAGTCACGACACCAATCCTGTAAACATTTATATTATAATATATATCTATAGAACGTCGTTGTTAAACTATATTGCGCAAAACGACAATATTAGTTATGCTAAAAATATTAATCGTTCAATACGTATTTTACTCTTACCGTGTTATCCGTGTAATAATAACCGTCTAAACAAAAAAATTGTGTTTAATTTGTTGGTGATTTTTGTTTTTTTTTTTAATATATATCTTTACTAGTTTTCTTGCAGGGCATTGCCCGTGGATTTAACCCCCTACCACAACTTTATATTTTATTCTTTTTTCTCGATAATCTCTCTGAAAAAAAGACTTTCGTGTATCATGACAACTAAATCAAATAATATAATAACAATAGTATTCGGTTATTTTTCATCCATATCGCTAAGGTAACCCAGAAATTTAATTGTTCGCAAAATGCATGTACCCCCTTTAAGTACATCACCCATACACCAGCGCCAAAAAAAAAAAAAAAATTCAAGTCTCTGGGTCCAGCGGTTTGGTCTGGAGGCGTTGATCAGTGAATGAGTGACATCTTCCTAAATATGTATATATTGGAATACTGACACATTTATTTTCCTACTCGTATAATATTCACGATTTCATCATAAATCAATTGGTATTCGTATAGAATAATTGTTTTGCCTGTTGCACATCACTGAATAATTTACACTCGACGTATGCGGTTTACTTTGTTTTACAATGATGATTATTTTTTTTCCTGAGAAAACACTATTTGGTTATTCAAAATTTACCGGTTTTTTCATATCTCTACACTGTAGAAGATACGGGGATTTTTGCGAAATTCGCAATAATTTTAACAAAAAATTGATTTTTAGTGTTTTTGGCGGTACATTAGTTTTAGTTTTGTTGATTTCTGGGTTACCTTGGCAACAGGTGAGGGGGAAAACATGACTAATACTACTGCTCTCAGAATCGTTTTACGCTTGTAATGTTTATCGTTGCGTACACAGTATATAAATTAAATATAATCCTATATAAGTATATCCTTCCTTCCCAACTACCTACTTTTAACAGTGGTGCGAAGTATGTCCTAGTTTTTTAAAAAATTGTTTACGAATATTTTGAAACATATTAATTCGGTATTGTTGAGATAAAAAACACGTCTTAATCCAATCCGGAACGGGTTTCTATAGTTTAGGACCAACATAACTTTTGGTAGGTAACAGGACCAGAGACTAGACCGACTAGAGATGTAGCGCCATGCGACATGAGAAAATGAAATCGTGTATAAGAGGTTTCATTAATAGTTATAATATTATTACTTTTAATACAGGAATAGGAAACCGTGAGAAAACTAAAAATATAATAATTATTAGTACTTATGATACTGTAAGTTATTTCATTATTAATTAAAAATTATTTAAAACGTAGTGAAACAATATACTATAATATTTATTTAGCATATTTTAATATTGTATTCTTTAATTTTATAATTTTATGAATAACTTTTTATTTCGTTGTACAGGCATGGGCCATAATAATTACTGGCGTACAATTATTTGCTACATAACAGGTAAAAGTGTACAAGTAGCTGTAGTTGTATAATATCATTAAGCATATGTTTGCAATTTCCGCGTCGAAATTATTCAAAAATATTGTTTTCGTTGTTCATAAAATAATACGATTTGATTACAAGTACGTCATCGTATTAACTCTGTAATTCGTGATTATTATATAATAATGTGTTTTAAATTTTTGAATTAAATGATGCGTATAATATATGGAATGTTTCGTGTAAATATTATTCTATATATATATACTTGACGTTTCAGTAGCACATCGAATAATTGCAAGGTACTTATTGGTGCTTTAAAAAAAAATAAAAAATATTTTGTCAATAAATTACGTAGATATGAAGTCGAGTCAACTGGTTATTTTGTCACACTGTTTCCGGGCCAAAATTACGATGAAAAAACAATACGACGACGCATATATTCGTACAATGAATTCAGATTATGATAATTCTGCGATGATAATATTTTATTCGATTATTTAGGTTAGGAATCGCGAAGAAAAAAAAAACGACGGCCGATTTGTTCGGAGAGTGAGGCAGGAGTATACGAATATCGTATTATTATAAAAGGAAAATCATATAAATATATATGTTTTATTATAATGTTATATGTAACGAAATTATTAAATATTATAATATTATTTCCAAATTGTATAGTAATATTGACCTCCCCACCCCCACTCCGGAAATATGGTCGTTTTTCGACATAATATAAAACAAACTCGAACTGATCAGTTTCGTGTAGCTTCCGTAAATACACGGAACATGGTCATGGCTACGGTTTATATATACGGTAACGTGAGTATAATATAATAATAATAATAATATTAGGTTTATTCGCATTTGTCAGGTCCGCACGATATCAGCGTATTGTATTGGATTCGACCGGACGAAATAAAATAATGATAATAACAATACGTTTTACTAATAATATTCACCTGTAAACGGTTACAAAAAACGAGAGTACCTATGTATACAGGTTAGGTACATGGTGAGGAATGAATGCATTCATTTCAATTGAAATGCAAATTGAATAGTACATTTTTCGACAAAATATATTAAAAATTTATTTTGAATTTGAGTAACAAAAAAAAAAAAATTATTATTATTATCAAATTCCAAGCGTTGGTTATCCTTATCAGTTAATCACTATCACCTGTCAGACGCTAATATCTATACAGTCGGTCAACTACCATCCATAGTCAAAACCATAGAGTATTTATGTTTTGTGGTAATGGTAGATGATAACACTGACGATTGATGAAAGAAAATAAATTGTAGTGAATTTAACGATACGACGTCCATCGTCCGTCTTGTAAACATAAATACTTGTTAAGACCGATACTATGTTTTATTAAAATTAAATTAAATTGTTTGTTGTTGTTTTTTTTGAAGAATATGAATGCATTCTTTTTAAAAAAAAAAAATAATCTTCGAATGCGAATGCATTTATATTTTAAACGAATGTTCCATGAACGAATGTATATACGTATACACAGGTTATTATACCCGGCCTCTTCAATCGCTATCTGTGGCGGAAACAATATTATTTTTTTACAGTCCTCGCCGCAAAGCTAATATCGTAATAATTACAGCCGTCAATAACATCGCGAGCTGATTTATTATATATACTTATAATTCCACGTTAGTTTTATTTTTTTATTTTATTATTAGTTTTTTTTCTTTTTAGAACAATCGCCGCCCGTAGTATATATACGCGCCATCATCATTAGCGAATGGTTTCGTCATCGTCATCGTATAAAATATACGATTAAAGTACAATAACGATTATTCGCTTGCGTGTGGAAAACGGCTAATTCCATATATAATTTTTGATTTTTGTTTTTTTTTCTTCCCGTACATATTTTCGCAGCCACGGAATTTCCGGGCTGTCAAAAATGAATATAAAAAAAAAAAAAAATCCACACATTTACTCGCATGTATTATATAAAATCACCGTTTAGTATAATGCATATAATCATGTTATTCTGATCAAAACGGTGTATTCCGTTAATATTGCAACTTGTACGTACATTATCGTTATTATCGTCTCGCTGGTCCGAACAGCAGGGTTAAACTTTAAACGATTTTTGTTCAAGATGAAAACCACGACGACGATCGAAATTTTAGTTGATTTTCGGCGTCAATTTTAGATTCTGATTGTACGATTTTTTTTGTTTTGGTTTTTTTATCCCGGAAAACAAGATGCGGGATTTTCGCTCGGCGGTACTTTAATTTCGTGAATTCTAGAAAGATTCTCAACAATATTTGGAAAAAGAAAAAATTTAATGTACCATACTTATACTTGTTTCGTATAATATAATTTGTTTTGTCTGTATTTTAACGTAACGTTATATTACTGCGTTTAAAAAAAAAAAAAAAAAAAAAAAATGTATTAAAATTGACCGAAATACAACATATTTAAAATGGCACCAAAGACAAATTTAAATCTAAATCTAAATTTAACAATCGTCACATCATCTGCAATTATTATTATTACGTTTTTACGTTGTGGGAATGGTTAATAATAATAATCTCATCATATTTTCCATTGTATATATATAAATATATAATAGCTAGTGTAACCATCACTATACCTCCTATACGTAAAGTTCAACGATTCTTATGTTTTGGCGATCGCATTAATAACAACGAATTGTTGTTTTCAATGTCAAATCGCGGTGCGCAAAAAATTATAATAATATTTATAAATAACAGTAGGCATATACCGTTTTCGTAGACACATTTTCTAAATATTTTTTAACTGTTCATTTTCCATAGACGCGACGTTGTTGTTGCCGATGAAATCGAGATAATATATTTTAACGTCAATTATTTTTTTATTTATTTCGAACTGCGCGGTAAAAAAAAAAGGCGTGTAAAAATAAATAACAATGTTTGAAATATCGAAGACATTTTGACGGGGGTCCGGACCCCCTGGACACCACTCCCAAATACGGCCTTGCTGGCCGCAGGTATTCCAAAATTATATTTTCATTATTCTTCAATGTCTATTTTGAATTGAACCAAAATTGCGCCTTTCTACGCAAGTGTTTATATTATTATTTTTGATCATCATAACAAGTGATAAGTGTTTTTTTATAATTATTATTTTGATTTTATAATACCTATGGAATTTCACCTCACATGGTGCAAATTATATCTAATAAGTAATATAAAAATTAAACGTTTAATTATTGCTAATCGTATAAATTATAATGATGGTTCCGACAAAACGTTTATTTTCCCCCATCCGTTGTGCAGATTTGAAACAAACTCTATTTAATGTTATCATAAATAAAATTGAGTCATACCAGTGCTTTCCGTATTTTAAAAGACCGGACCGGATGAAGAGAAATTAAGACTCATACCGGACCGCTGAGCATTAACGCGCATACATATGAACAAGAGCAAAACACCTTCAATAACCTTCAATTATTTAGGAAGTATTAAAACAGAATACGGCCGAAGTAATGCTGAAATAATGGTTAGCAAGACGGCACAAGAAAAACTAGGAATTTCCAAAACAAAAACTATCCTACCACAGACTACAAATATTGTGACTCTATACGGATAAGGAAAGAGTTCCTGATAGTATATGTTTTTGTATGCGTAGAGTATGGACTTTATATATAGCTGCGAAACTCGGACAATTGGTACAGAAATGAAAATTGAACGCTACTATGTATTGATATGTGGTTCTATCGAAAAATGCTTAAGACTCGGCGGACAGAAATATTAACGAACCGGAAAGTATTGAACACAATAAAGGAAAAACGAAACGTTTGGCATTGTAGTGTTAGTCGGTAAGGGCACAACATACAAGGACTTGAAGGAATTAAGTTACGAAAGGGAGGCATGGGATTCTGCATCGAATCAATCCGATCGGACGACCGAGGCGAGAAGAAGAGATTTGAAAATAAATAAATACTTCTAGTAATATAACCATCGAAATATCCACAAAAGCGTAATTATTATAAAATTGCAATATCGACCGATTTGAAATGTATAATAGAATAAGCGTCGCCTCCCCACCACCGGTTGATACAGACGTCATTCCCTCTCGTTTTTTCGTCTTATAATTATTTTTTTTTTTTTTTTGTGCATAATTCTCTTTTGGCTTGTAGTACAAATTTATATATTCGCTGATGCAATCGCGCGCCACGCGGGAATGCGCTTATAATATTACGTCGTTTTCGCGTGGCATATAACAAAATAATATTTTAATGACTTCTGAGTCTGTGACGCCGTTTAACAATAATACTAATTTGATTATAACCATAAACCGTCTCGTGTATAAATCAATTGGCACTTCTCAATAACACCTGCATAGAACTTGTCGAGATTTCACGAGTATATATAATCTATACTAACAAAACAAAGAGTCTTGCTGTTTGTCTCTCTGTCCGTCTATCTGACGGTCTATAGAAAGTGACTTCCCATAGGAGCAGTGTTCTGACATTTTAAACGTCTTCTAATTTCCGGTTTTTAAAACAGATTTTTAGGATTTTAATTAGTTTTTTTTTTTGTTGCCTTATTGGTCCCCGGGGGGTTTCTTCTTGTCCCTTAACATCACCTGCAGAGCTGTAGTGTTTGAAGTCTGAAATATTTCACTGTCCACTGATGACAAATATTGATTTTTTTTTATTTTTATTTTGATTTTTTATAAATTTCACCTCGTTACTTTAAAATAATTATGTTTTATATATTTGTTACATATTGTTGACTGAACAATCAAATGTACCCACAGGATAATTTACAGCTCCGGATGTGTTCCACCTATACACGACCTAAACGGTAACAATCCGGATTAACGTTTTAGACCCGAATTATTATTGTTATAAAATTGAATTTGTTCGTAAACTATCCGCAACAGACAAAATTGAAAGAAAAAAATCACATACAACTGCAGGCAACGACATTAATTTGCGGTGCGGTTCTTTTGTAGTAGATAATAAACACTATAGATATTATAACACTACAGTTATTCGTTAATATCGTTAATCTTGTTCAGTATTTACATATAGAATATCTATCAGATATGATATCTGATAGATATCAGATAGATCGAACCACCGGATTCAATTGTTTATTTCTATATAATCCGTTCAATAAAATTGTTGAATGCGGATATCGATCGAACTCGCTGTTCAGCGGCGGCTACGTTGGTTAAACGATATGTAGAAAGCACCACCGTAATAACAAAACCGAAACATTTCGCCCGGTTCGAAATGTGCCGGCCGACGCGTTTCGCGACATTTTCAAAAACGGCTACACAACCCGCAGCCGGCCGTCGGCCGACGACACACGCAACGCGCGCGCGCGCGCCGGAGGACCGCGAACGCGTATTGAAAAATAATATCAATAGAGTCTAACGGCGCGAACCGGCCGGTTACGCAATGCCGACGAAATTTCTCGTCCGCATTGCCGGCGAGTCGTTACGACGGGCGGCCGGCAGGTACGGTAAAAATGATTTCGTATCGTTTAGAAACTCGGCGGCGAACAAATAGTTTTTTTTTGAAATTATCGCCCCGAGTGCGCGCGGGCCGCGGCCGTATGTCCCGCGGTCAGCGTACGTATTTGCCATTCCGCCGCGCGCGTGTCCCCCGCACTCGTTCTACAATATTAATACCGCTCGAGCCTTGTATTTTCGTAACTCGGTAAACGTATGTTTCTATATGCGTACCATTAATAACGTTATATTATATTAACTATAATAATATGGTCGACGAGAAATAGAAAAATTAACTATAATCGCGATTTTCAACCCGTATATCTATTACTAATATTATAATAGAGGTGTTTGTTAGTATGTAGGGGGGGGGGGTAATCTCTGCAACCAGACTGAACCGATTCTTTCACTCATTGAAAGTTACACTATCCCTGATAGTGGCTGTAGTTTAGTTTGATAAAAATATACGAAGGGGAGCTGATACAGAGGGTTATTGATATTTTTCGTACGGAAATCGAATTATTTTCGTTGATTTCGGGTTTCTAAAAATACCTAAAGAAGAAATAAATGTTGTTATTGCACCAAAATAAATTAAAATATACGTCGTTTTACTATCGCAACTAATATTTTTACTGTATTTTATTATATAATGAATTACCCGATTTACGAGAGTCGTTTCCGGCCGATGTAAAATTTGACTCGAGGCGTCCGTTTGAAGTCTGTTTTTTTTTTTTCTTTAAAACGCTGACTACGGTTTTATTAGCCTAATTTCTTTTGAATTTGTCGTATAAATGAAATTTTACAGAGAAACGGTTCAATAAGGTCTTCTGTACCGCCGAGGGGAGACACGTCTGTTTTTTTAATTTAATTTTTTTTTAGGACAACTGCCACTGTGACGCGCATTTGTGATGTGTGTATACATTAAATTCAGTAACTGCTGCGTGTACAATAATTATGTACAAATAAAAAATAAATAAAAACCGGAGTCTACAAATTATAATATAATAATATGTTGTTACCGCACACGATGTAATGTGTTTTTTTTCTTTTTATATGTATATATATATATACTGTAGAGTTCCTCATTGAAAATACAAATTGTATCCGATGTACGTTATCGCTATTATCCAAGTACTGTATGTCGTTGACCAAATCATAAACTATGAATAAATAATGATTTATTATGAAAATATATACTATATTAACTTGCAAATTAAGTTTATATTTAAATAAACAAAATATATTATGTCAATAGTGGTTAAAAAGTTAATTTTTAAATAATACTTATACATAATTGTATCGTATTAAATTTAAATGCATATTTGAATTTCGAAAAAAAAAAAACACCATTTATATTCGTGTTAAACCCGTGCGTGGTATGTTTATGGAAATTAACCCGTTCAAATAAGATGATGGCAATTTATACAATTAAAACTAAACTATAGTTAATTTAAAAAGTTTAAAAAATATCAACTAGTTAAAATGATGCTTGTTTAATATTTCGAAGATGTACCATAGGTATTTTCCTAAATGTATTCGATTACAAAAAAAAAAAAAAAAAACTCGCGTCCAATAATATGAACATTTTAACCGTGACCTATAAACCTACACGGCACACGACAGTACTGCAATATTATTATTATATACAATTAATAAATACAATATTTAAAAATCGAATTGTGTATAATTATTTTAAAATAATATATATAATATAGCAATAATTATATATATTGTTTTACATTCGGGGCACATTATCGTGCATAATATTATAGGTGCCTATTACGTTTTCATCGTTTTCTTCTTTTTTTTTTTTTTAAGTCGTATCGCACGACGCACAAGTATATATCGATTACATTTCCATCGTACTGATGGTATTCATTAGATGAAAACCGATGAAAAAAAAAAAACAACGAAAAAATGTTCTAAATAACGTAGGAGTACATCGAAAACACACCCCGCCGGCTCAATTTATGTATTGATACTATTTTGTTTTGTGTATACATTTACAGTAACATGTAGACGTGGTAATATTATCGCAAAACAAATTGATAAATAATTTCCCTTTCCTCGTCCACGGAATAAGTGGACTTAAACACGGGAAAGACTACATCCGTTACGTTTCGAATAAAAAATGTGCGTTTCGCCGCCGGGACGTTTTCTCACGTGATATTTTTTTCTATCGTGCCCCAAGATATCTATCGAATTTGTCGGATCTCAAACAATATTAATATTAATAAATCATTTTTGTCTTTTCTCCCCCCCTCCCGCAGTCGTGGAATATGGCTTTATACAATATTATCTCCGCAAGCAATAACGGATTTATAGGTTCAAATAATGTCAGCAAATCCATATAAAATGTATCGGTAACATATACAATATAAAATATATATATTTTTTTGTGTTAAAAATTAAAGAAGAAAAAAACGAACTATATATAAAATTTAGATGGGTCCTCAGTACACAATTTTGGAAAGGGGCCCCGTTGGCATTTGTCGACTAAACGACCGTGAAATCCGCCACTGTTCGCAAGTCAATCCTTTTGTATAATCACCGTCATCCCATATAGGTTGATCAAAAAACGGGTACCTATTATTATTGTTTTAATTTAAACGCCGGCAATAATAATAAAATATTTTATTATCGTGTTTATTTGTATATTATAATATTATATACACTTATATCGCCTGCAACGATTTTCGTTGCACCGATCCATTAATATTATATATAGTCAAATTCGCCGGAAACGCGCACATCCGTGCATTTATATGTTTACAGCGTATCTATTGCACGATTATACGGAGTGATCGGAAAACACTCATTCGGTTAATTTTTATTTTTTTGACAATTTCAGAAACAAACATCTCATCTAAAACTGTAAAAAAAACTTTTCTTTTCACCCTTATATTTAGTAGTTCAACTTTTGATTTTCAAACGGCATTCTATATTAAAACAAATGCCAGATTAGTCGACAATAATATTTGGTGTTGAAATTTATTTCAAACCCCAAAAACTATAAAGGGTGACAAAAAAAAATAATGATAATGTGACGTATTAGATCCGCTTGTTTCTTAAATTGTCAACAAGAAAAATAATCAGAAAAAAATCAACACTGCGAAATAATGAGATTAAACTAAACACAATGAAATGTTTTTCACATTATCATTCTGTCAACCAGACATACGTGTTTATTATTATTTTTTTTTTTTTCGAAAAACCCTCGGACGAGAATTATTGGCAATTTGTGTTGTGTCTAGCTACAAAAAATGTTGGGTGGGTATGGATACCGATATTTTCCCCCTTTGTCGCATAGCACAATAGACACTATAGTTTTCCCTCAATCAATACGATCAAAGCGATTATGTACACAGATTTGAACAAATTTGAAATGTATTTGCAAGATCTGTTCGAGAAATTTAATTTTAGTTTTTTTTTTGAAAATTATGTATTGAAATTCAAATAATTGGCTCGACCAATCTCGCGTACACTTCACGTCGAATCAGTTTTCAGAATCGTTTCACCGCATCGATCTGATGGACTGATTGAAAGAAAATCGGTCTTACAATTGTCATGCTGTAGTATGTATATTTCATAATGTATACGTGTTAGACAAAGAATGAAAATATCGGTATCCAATCCCCCGTTAACGTAATAGTAATTATAATTCGCCGATCGATTTCTTTTTTTTTTTTTTTTTTTTAAGTAGAGTAATTATAATTTGTCGACGGCGCGAGGCGTTATTGTCATCAAACAAACCGGGTTTGTAATATGAATGCATTTGTATTTTATATCTATACATATAAATAAATGTGTGTGTAATAATTATAATTATATCTGTAAATATTCGAATTAATACCGAGTATAAACCTATTGCGATGTTTTCAATGTTTAATCGAGTATTTGCAGATTTTATAATATATATATATATATATATATATATATTTAACAGTATACGTAATACATGTTGTGAATTATAGTAAAAAAAAAAATGTAAAATATTCCCAATTAAAATGCAGACAATAAGGTATCGGCAGTAGTATTTAGGCGTTACCAATCTAAATACCGCAATATTTTTTTTTTTTTTTTTTACAAATGGGCGTATACACTCGATATATAATCGAAGCGTTATTATTTTTAAATCCAAAACTCGAAACCGCACAGATTATTTTCTGCAATAGGTATAGGTATAATTTTCTACGACTATATTTATCAAATAATCAGTTCAATAATAATATTCCCAAAGTCCAATCGCTCGTAAATATTCGAATAAGCTGCCAATTGGATTCATTGGCGAGAGGTGGACAAGTCCACAGAAATTAGTCTACAATGGGAGGGGAGGCCAAATTGTATAGTGGTGACCTTTTTTTTTTTTTCGTACAATCACTTTCGATTTTCAACGTATGTAATGTATTTCCGAAATACCCGGAGAGGAAAACGTCCCATCTTGCTCTCCCTCCAGGTGCTGATGTACACAACGTAACTGTCGATAATTATAGATTAAAATGTATATTCTTCTTAACCTAATTTTTTTATTTTATTTTTAATCGGCTTTCTTGATTCATGAAGTCACGAATTTTGTTCTTGGTACATGACAGTTGGCACTCGTTCGAATTTCGAATAAAGCATAAGTAATAATAATTTTTGTTATAATGCCTTATTAGTTTTATTTTTTTTTCTCTCTAAACCTGCGATTAATATACTTTAATATATATTTATAGTTATAAAATTTGACGACTTAATATATTTTACTTTATACCTACTAATATTGTGCTTGGTTTTTGATTTATATTTTTCCCGTAAGACAAAAATGTATAATATTAATAAATATCAAATGTCGAATTGACATAATATAAACAAAGATAATATAATCAGGTACTTAGAGAAAAAAAAAAAATCATTTGTTGTCAATATAAATAATAACTGATTATTAGGCTGATTTCGGTCTCGATTGAAACGGCGGCGACTGTTGACTTCAACGAAATATACAGACTGGCTATAGGCTAGTTAGCAATCTAGTATACTATATATACTGTGTGCGTTTAATCGACTAGCTTAGAATATTTCACAAAAAAACAATAGCACAACAAAGATCTAAAAGAGTTTACTTAAAATAATACTTTAGAGACTTTCTTTAAAATCCGTGGAAGTCGGCGCCAAACGAGTGTAACACGCCGTATCAAATAAATGATTCCCCAAATGTCATATGTTATTAGGCTCTTGTCGTTGCTATTGTATAATAGATAATAATACACACACACACCGGTGTGTTGTTAATAACACTGTGCAAAATAAACTAAATCAATTATAAACCGACTTGAGTACTCTGAAAAATTATAATTACTCCTGCACTCCTCTTGTACACCGGACCCGATAAATCGGACCGTTAGTAGAACGCCCGTGCACCGCGGCGTAACAGCCGCCGCCGAATTCTGTGGATTTTAAAGAAAAATCTTAACCCGTCGTTGGTACCAACATATAGTTCGTAACACGATTGCTACACTGTGCTACACGGCGCTCACACTTCACTTTTTATATTATTATTAATTGATCGATTAACATAAAAAAATCATATAGAATTATGTATATTTTTATCCGTTACTAAAAATTAAATAAACACTTTTTATGTACATTTCATAATTTATAAAATAAAAATAAAAAACTACAATCTTGTTCCGAAAAATAACGCTCGAAATGCTATCTGTGCGAGCGGTGCGCTCACATGTGTACCAAACGACGGGTTAAATATGTGTGTTATTTACAAAATTTTGTTTTAGAGCTTTTTATGTGTGTTATTTACAAAATTTTGTTTTAGAGCTTTTTATGTGTGTGTGTGTGTGTGTTTTTGCTGTTATAATACATTCGATCGTTAAAAACGTATAGCAGCCCTTGTAATATTATTATTTATTTTTTTTTTTTTTTTTTTATCGCGCGTGTCGTTTTAGATTTTGTTTATCGTTTTTACATACCTATAGTATGCGATGTCAATTCGAATACCTATAAAGAATTCGATTAGGTAACTGCGCGACAGCAATCGGTCGTTGTAATTATTATTATTATTATTATTGTAGACTTGCAGTGTAGATTACGTCGTTAATTCGTCATCGTCGTCGGCACTGAAACCAGAAACTCGGCGTTATAATAATATTGTTTGCTCGTCGAGTGGCACACTCGCGTGCTTAAAATGTTTGAATATTTCGTTTTCGTGTTATACGAGTATTATTATTATTATTATTATTTTAATGTACTTATATATATGTACGTTATTTAGCGCGAAATCGTCCGATAACATATTATTCTTGAATTTTTCGAATACTTATTATGCGCGTTTATCGTATTTATTATAAAATATACGAGAGATTGGCCGTCCGAGAACTACGAATAATAATAAACTGCAATTTCGAGAACGCAATCGAATCGAAATACGCGTGTATATTGCGTATAGCGATTTGCCGGTGAACTTTCCCGTACTTATATTACATCGAAACCGTGTTTTATTACCAATAATGCGTTCGGTTTTAAATTTTACTTCACTCGAATGCCAAAAGTATTATCGGTTTTCACTAAGTAATTACGAATGTTTGACATTCGTGCGATATAAGCATGACATTTCGACGGTTTTGTACTTGCGCATGTGCGTATTTACACCGTTGGAAATATTTGAAATTTCACGGAAAGAAACTCGCGGCCGACAACGACACACGCGTGTATCACAGAGTTGCCGTCATACACGTGTGTTTTTTAGCCACGAGTATAAGTTTGCTGTTGCGAATCATTAAAGTTCTTTGAGAACGCGGTCTAGACTATAACGCGCGTAACAATAACGGCATAAAATTCGACTATATATATATATATATATACACACACGACGTTTACGGTTACTCGTATACACTGAATGTTTTAACGCAAAATAAAAAGTAATGGTACTTCTTTAATCAGTTTTCAATGTTGGAATTCGTTTGGGCCACTTTTCATATTGAATTTTCGGTTACGAACGTATAGTAGCCTACAATAGCCGCGTATAAGTAATAATTTACACCGCAATAATAATGTGTCTATATAGAGGTTGACAGCATTACGATATTCTCGTTTCGGTTCGATTTGTATATTAATTATACGCGAGTACACACAACGATGTCAATCGATCGTATCTATTACCAATGAAACAAAAGAATCTGTCTGTAGAAAGTGACTTCCCGTTGGCGTAGGGTTGTGAAATTTCGAACACGGGTAGTTATTGCCATCCGATTTCCGGTTTTGAAAACAGAATTTCTACAATTGTAATTAGTTTTTTTGTTTTTTTTTACTTATTTAATTAATAAAGTTTTCGGCCGTAGAAGCCGCCAAAAAGTAGAGCTCTGGTAAACGACGGGCATGCACGGGTAGAATACGGCTAGTTTAGTGCTATAATATGCGGCGGTATAGAAAGCATTATAATTATTTACAGGAAGCCGACGATCGGACGTTGACTATATATAATATTATTATTATATCTACGCGGGTATATAATATCTGCCGCAGTGCGATCAGTTACCAAGATACCTTATTACTATATACACGATATTATTATAGACGGTTTTTATGTGACTTGGCCACATAGAGTATTGAAAAATACTAATAATAATAATATGTGTAAACAGTAACATAATATTATATTATATATCCACTATATCCTATCGATCGTATTATATATATATATATATATATATATAAATATCCCGTACGCGTAAAACAAGTCGCCCGACTTTCTCCGCGGATATAGTGAACGCGTCCGCGACCTTCTCGAAAAAACCGAAATATACCGTCGAAATCTAAGGTACGGTGTCTTGTTTAATGAATCGTCAACTACACTCCGGTTTCCCGAAAATTTCATAAAGAACAATGTAATATATGTTTGTTGTTGTTGTTTTTTTTTTTTTTGCATTACTCGACGAAACGTTCTGCGGGATTCCGTGCCATTTCCCACGATAATCGGCACAGCGGATATTGTGTCACATATTTCACTCGTGTCTTATTGTTATTTCCGATTTATCCGCCAATCGATACTCACTGTGTTTTTTTTTCCTATCGTTACAAATCAAATTTTCCCGGTTTTTTAATATTACAATTAGAGCTGGGAAGGGGCCCTGTAATTTTCCAGAAAACGTTAGAAATCCAAAAAGTAAAACGAACAGAAGAAATATTTCCCAGAGAGTAGAAAATAGTCTTATAGAATATAGTTTTCCGGAAAGTAGGAATCCAGAAAATATTTAAACAGAAAATAGTTTAACAGAATGTAGATTTCCAGGCGTGGATATCAATTATTTCTCGCAGCAGGATACTACTTACTGGTCATTTTACCTCCTGTTTAAATATTTTCTGGAATTTTTACATTCTAGTTATTTTCACATCTGGAAGTTTAATTTCTGGATTCCTACTTTCTGGCCGTTTATTTTCTGAAACATTATGCACGTCCACTGGAAATATAATAATGTTCTATAAAACAATTACTTGTAAAAAAAAAAAAACAAAAAAAAGGCTTTATGGTTAATCTGTTATATTTGGTTAAAGGTCCTAACCTATATAAGAAAACTGTGTTAGGCAGTATCGATTATCAAGTTGTTTTGTCATTAAAATCAAGAATTTTTTTTTGGTGAGGAGGGAGGAGCTATACCTCCCGCACACACCTTCTAGTCTCGTCCCCGCGATTAAAATGTCTTTATGTAGATAAAAATACTATAGGGATTTTAATGTTGTCCGTATAGTCAAGAACCCTCGGGCGCGCGTGTCTGCACTGCCGATCGGTTTTTTTGTACTCGTCGTAAATAACAATAATTTAGCGGAGATCTGCAGCGAGGAAAACAATGAAAACAATCTCATCACATCGTCGGAAAGTGTCGACCGCACGTAAAACGAAAAACTATCGGCTCTTGTACATTATAATAAAAATAATAATAATAATAATATAGTGAGCAGCCAAATATATACGATGTACCGTATACTGTAATAGTATTATGTGTAGGTACGTGTGTACGACCGATTCGACGGGTATTTTTTATTATTATTATTTTTTTTTTTTTTTTAGCGAATTATTATTATTATTAGTACGATACTTCGGATACGTGCGGCGCGTTCGCGGGCAAAACACGACGGACGTTCCGATATTATTGTTACCGATTAGTCACACAATTTATCTCTGTATATTACGACGACGGTGATGATGATGATTATGATTATGATGATGATGATGATGATGATAATAATAACAACACGTTTACGGTAAAATATTATATACGGAGTGTGTGCGCGATGTGCCTTTGATGTGTTCGCGGCGGACGGGAAGGAAAAAAAACCGAGTACGCGTCGTCGTCCGCCGTTGTTAAAAAAAAAAAAAAAAAAAAAAAAAAGTAGCAGTGTCAGCGCGCGCGTTCGTTGCCCGAAACGGGATCCGCGAAAGCAAAGAAAAAATAATAGAAAAATATTAATAAAATGAACGATACATTGCTCGTGATGGGCGGGCCAGTTTACCTGAGCTCCGCTCAAAATCGTTTTTTTTTTTTTTTTTGCAAACATTTATCGTTGCTTTCGGTATAAAAAAAATACTGTATACTACCTTATATACAATTATTGCATTCCCGCAATTACTCGTCAGTGGCGTAATTACAATAAATGATATGCGGGAGGGAGATATGAACATTTTATAATGACACTCCCTCTTTTAGTCCCACCATCACAACACATTCATTTTTTTAACATAATACATATATAATGTATAATAAATAAGTTAACAAACAGTTTATAATATTAAACTTATACGTTTACACAAGGTACAAAGTATGTGTAGTAAAGACTATAGAAAATGACTATAACCAGCCATTTCTAGTTTTCTTTGGCTTTTACGCCGGTTTGTCGAGGATTTCTTCATTATGGCCGCCAACATTGACAAACCGTTTAGACGATAAATGTGTACTTTGTAGCATGAATTGAAATTCCCGATTTATAAAAAAAACAACCCATGGGGAGAATCTTTCCCTTATTCCCCTCCTCTTTGTAATTATGGCCCTGCTTTTCGCCAACATACCAATGGCCTTACCCATGGTGCGAAATACGTCCGGATTTTTTCTATTTCAATATTGATATACTGCAGCTACGTTGTACTATTATAATGTCAATACGCACATAAAAAAAAAAAATAATAATAATAATTAAAAAAAAGGTGCGCACATTATTATCACGCGGTACGCCGCTGAAGCCGAGGCGCTTTTCCGAACGCTAACCGATTTGAGACAAATTATTATAAAAATATAAATGAAACACCACATAACGCTATCTTTTATTGAATACAATTATTTATTATTTTTTTAAATGAAACATAGCGGTATGAATCACGTTGATAAAGACGATGGGTTATAAATCGAACGTCTCGGGTTTAAACGATTATTATTATTCAAATATATTTTTTTTTAGTATTAACAAAATCAATTTATCAATTTTACTTACGATGCACTATGTATTGTATGTATTATGTTTATTTATTTATTATAATTTTTAGACCGTAGACCTTAGTAGTGTTGAAACTTATCAAGATAAATCTATCTGCAGATAAACATGTTTTATTACCTAGATAAGATTTTGTAGCAGTTATATTTTATCTTTATCTAGGTACATTTAACTTATCTGCGTCTCAGCACTGGACCTTATTACAATCTAAAACAATAAATCATATTTGATTATTAATAATCATTGGCAGTGATTTGAACAAAATTAAATGATGAATAATTAGTGAACGTTCGGAAATACGCGCCGTCCGCGTTGACGCGATTTCCGGGGAGGGGTGTGGCGGAGTCCGCTAATCATTACGCCGCAGACAGCGCGTTAAGTTGCCGAGCGAGCGCGTATAGTTTTATTGTCGTTTTTACACCATTTATTTTTTTTAGTTTTTTACCAACGATCGTCATTCGTCGTCGAACGAAACGGGGAGAGAGAGAGTGAGAGAGTGAGAGAATAAAAAAAATATATATATCGCGCGCGACGTCGAAAATTCGCCGCAATTAATTAACTAGCTCGTACCTATATTTTATTGTACGCCGGCCGCCGCCGTCGCAATTAAGTGGTGCCTTGTTCTCGTCTCGTCTAGTGGACTTTTTTTTTATTTTTTTTCGCGTCATACGTATTATTATACGTATGTACGTGGCCGTCTGCCGTGCCGCCGTTGCGCGAAAATGTTCATAAGCCATTGCTATTATGCTTTGCGTACCGTGCCAAAGTGTACCGTTCGATATTTTCCAATACAACTATAACGTATAAATATATGCATTTATATATTTTAAAAAATATTATAAAATGTGCCTATACACCACTTAAATGTAGTATGTAGATAATTTTACGATGCGGTATTGTATAAATATCCGTTTTTTTTTTTTTTTTTTATTCGTAGATAATCACCTTTTCTCCCCGACGCCGCCTAGTGTGTTGTACTGTTGCGTCGTCTAAATTACTGTACGTTTTTTTTTTTTTTTTTTGTTTTTTGCAGATCTATTGCTGCAAATCGAAATGTCTGCAGAGTTTCGGCACGCTCCTGATGACCGTCTCGCTGACGGTCAGTCTGGCCAACATCGTGCGACTACCCCGGATGGTGTTCCTGTACGGCGGCGGTAAGTTCGGCGGCGATTATCGTCGCAATTTTTTTTTTCTTTTTAAACGTCGGCTTAAAAAACGGCTCCCATAAGCCCCCGCGCCCGCCCATCGCGAAAAACGCCGTCGCGTCGATTCGGTCGATCGGATTTCCTCGCGTCACTCTATGCGTACGGGTATATAAAATTATATACATATATATACCCAAAATTGGCATTTTCGGTCGAGCGAGCCGTGGATTATTATTATTTAGCCTATATAATAAAAAAAAAAAAAAAAAAAAAAAAAAAAACACATTTTGTCATTGAGACCGTGAAAATAATATTGTTCCTTATTGCTTTACACGCATACGCGATATTGGAACGTATTATTCGTATTATTCGAGTGTGCGCACGTGGTGTGCGTACAAAGCACGACAAAAAAAAAAAAAAAAATGAAAAAAGTGTGCGGTACGTAATACTAATAATTATTATTACCATAAAACGACGAATTACCATATTATTATTGTTACGTGCGCGACACACATGTGTTCTCTTTATTATCACGTCATTTACTGCACCGATAACCGTCGATACTGCTGCAGTCGAATAATAATTTATTCACAAAATATTTACTGTTTTTGAAAACTTGTTCGCGGTGCTTCGACCCAGACGTTTTCAGCGTCATTTCATAGCTACGAGGCGGGACACTTTATTTCCAAAGTGATTTTTTAGTGGGTCTAAGGTATGGTAGTGGTGTCTCATAAGTCCCTCCAAAAAAATTGTCAGTTATTATAATAGCATTATTATCCATCACAAATATTTAATGTATACACGGTGTACTGCAAGAATATATTTTATATACAAATAATAAAATTGTAGCATACAAATCTATACATAACATTGCCATTTTAAAATCAAAAGTCGATATTATGTGTTTATAGTGTTTATATATGCAGTAATATTGAAAATATTGCGAGCAAGAGATCATTAAAGGATTCAATAATGACTGACGAATAAAAAACAAAATTAATTTTACTCGACATTTTTCGTTGATAATATTACTGGATCAAAAATCAATCATCCCGTGTAGAGATAAATGTACAAAATTCACTATGTGAGAGACGATTGATTGAACAATTCAGCCATTTAGCGACGTTGTACTAGTCGCGAGGGCCCCGTTGCACGTCATCGTAAAATGTTTGCTTCGGGCTAGACAAAAAAATAAAAAAATTCTAATCCCCTGTCCCACCAAAAAAAAAAAAAAAACCAACATAAATTTCCAAAGTATTTGACACCGATTTCTTCAGCAGGTCCTGCAGTCTATCGAGTTTTGTATATATAATTTTCTCAAAAATATGATTTATTTATTTATGATTTTTTTTTTTTTTTTGGGAAGGGGGTTTATTACGTTAAACGTATATTACGCTCGTGTAAGTATTGAGGATATATCATAATAATAATAATATAATGCGTTTTTTTTCCCGCATTGCTCGGTTGCGATTTTCATAATATATCAGGAGGCCCGTCCGAGGGCCGGAACCGTACATGTTCGTGACTTATCGCTGGTTAAATTAATAATATATTAAATTATTATACTATTACGCGCCTGAGTCTAAGCACATTTTTTTACCGTGTTTTCTACGTATCTAATATAATCCCGATATTCGTGATATAATTATTATTATCGCGCGTAGAACAAAAACTACGCGAATTTTTCTACTATACGATTATTTTTTAAATTACGGGGAATTATTATTATTATTCTTTTTAATATAACCTGCGATATATAGAACGTTCGAAAATTCGACTCTGCAGCAGCAGGCGGCGACCAAGTTAACACTTGCACTGCCGTGTACAATAAGTACATAAATATTTTCTATGTGTTGTATAAAAATAAAAAAAAAATCACATATAAAACATACAAAAAACCTATCGTAATGCAACGCTCTATTGCTGTAATTGTTATAACGAAACAATATTGTATTTTTTTCGCGTGTGATTTCCAGACCTTTGTAGAGCATTCGAGTAAAAAAGTACTTAAATCAATTTTCCGAATACTATTTCAGTATCCCAATATTAGTTTTTAAATACTTCTACGGAAACTTGTAATCGAAATCGATTATATTATACTTATTCTAAATACTTTTGTAACTTTTAAATAGGTTTTCCATATTTTAAATTGACGCACATCGCATTACATAGTGCCGGATGTTAAATGGATTAAAATAAATTAACAAAGATTAGGACTCACCCTAGGAGAAAATATTTTTTAAAAAAAGTATCTTTTACAATTCTAGGGGGAGTCTCGACTTTTGGCTAGGTATATGCGAGCAAATAAAACGAGTCTATACGATGAACAGTTTACTGGGTATGAATATTATATAAGTAATGACAGTCTTTGCCGATACTATTCAAAGAAATTTCAACAAATGATAACAGTTAAGTAAACCATAAATAATAGTTTTTATTTTTCTTGACACAGAAAAATTATACCGATAACGGCGCAAATATCTACGTAAATAATATTAAAACCCAAAGAGTATCGATTTCAGTCGATTTGCATATTAGTAGTAATGACGAAAATAATTATTACACTACGGTATTTTTAAATCGAATTACTCTATTAAAAGTATTTGTCAATAAAACAATTCGTCACGATATGGCAGTGAAGAAGTGATGTGTTTGGTCGGTTGGTCTTGAAGGTTGTATGGCCAGAAAAAAAAAATGAAAAAAATACGACGGCGATTTTATTACAAAAAATATCGAAATAATACATATTATTAGAGTACTTATATAATATTAATTACAATCGAAACAGTAAACTATAGGTTGTCGACAACCGGGGTTGTTGAATTGGCTCCCTCGACAATTGTTTCATAAATTAAAAAAATTAAAATTAAAATCGGTTATCAAAATTGTTCAAAATAATAATTTAAAAATTTAATAGTAATATATTATTACAAGTAAAATATATAAATAATTTAAAGTTTTTTTTTTTTTTTTTTTATTTATTAGATTTAAAATGTTTCAGCATATTATACATGCTATTACAAGTTTATTAACGGGTTCTATTTACAAATGACAAATTATGAATTATTAATATTATTAGTTAGTGACATAGTGATAATGAAGTATACATGCTAATGTTAGTTAATATTTATTTTTAATGATAATGATAATTTAAATTTGGTCTTCGTCTTCGCTTGATTGTGATAGAAGAAGATCTTGAGGTAGACATAGTTTTAAACGCCGATTTTTTGTTTTGTTTCCAATGTTGTAGAACCGTGCACCATCGGATGTATTGAGATTTGCGTGAACGTTTTTGAATTGTATTTTTATCCAGTCTTGGAGAAGAGGAATTCCTGTGTCATTATGAATTTGTTTATTTCTCATGATCCATGGGGCTTTGAGACATAATCTCAGAAATTTGTTTTGAAGGATTTGGATTTTTTTGATTTTTGTTGAGGAAGCTGCCGCCCATGTTGGGCAGGCATAAGTGATTAATAGCCGGATTATTGAGGTGTACAGTAAGATGGACGATTTCATTTGGAGGGTTGATTTGAAGTTAACTAGAGGATAAAGGGTGTTCATTCTTGCATAGCCTTGAGAGAGTTTTTTGTTTATATGAATTTTCCATGTCAGTTTTTCGTCTAAGAACACTCCAAGGTACTTGACGGAGTCATCTTTCTTGTTCCATTGTATTGGTTGGTTGTCAATATAAACGAGTTGGAGATCTTCGTATCGTTTTAAAGAAAATATTTTTGCTGCACTTTTTGTTGGATTAAGGTTTAGTTTCCATGTTTTGAACTAGGTGGTCACTGTGTTTAGAGCAGTTTGAAGATTTTGAATAAATTTAAAGTATAAATAATAATATTTAGTAGTTTTACATTTGTTAGATAGTGCTTGTATATATTGACACCATTGTCATATTTTTTAATTTGATTATCTATAAATTGTATTTAATCTTGAATATATTTATTTTGCGTGATCTTACTTTATTAGAGCTTCTTATAATAATTTCAGTTTCAGCTTGAATAACATATAATACATTTATATTGTAAATATTTAGACGCGGTGAATGAAATTGGGAATTAAATTTGGAATGAAAAGATTCACACGAATTAGTTGTGCAATAAACGCTACAGATTTTTTTTTCTGCCCAAATTGGAGGTGATAGTATAGAATTGTTTTCAACTAAGTAATGCGTAAATTGTCTACGATTTTCATTACTTGGTAGTCAACTTTTGTATTTGGAGAACCACTCGCTGAAAATATTATTGGGAGCCAATTTAATGGTCGCCGTCGACAACATTATATTGCTAATTCGATCGCAATTTTATTTCATTCGTTTATGTTACAGGTACATTTTTGGTGCCATATCTCGCGGTAACCGTTATGTTTGGAGTGCCACTGTTGTTCTTGGAGATAACACTCGGTCAGTTCTGTCAACAAGGCACCACCAAGTTATGGAGAGCTGTGCCACTGCTCAAAGGTTAGTCTCACTACTATAACTCAATAATAACGTATACAAATTGTGCAGACGTTTTAGGTAGAAATAATTCGAATTCAAACGCAGATCGCGAAATTTAAAAATGAGAATGTATTCGAGGGTAGTGCTGTTTTTCAGAAATATTGACGATATTTTAAAAGTGTGCCGCCTCCGAAAATATAATTTTGTTCTCGTCTTTAAATTTTGTTACCCGTGTTTAAATTCGGTAATTTCAACCCGAACGATGACACGCAATTTATGTTCTAATAAATATAAATGTAACGTAATTTTCTTATACTCATAGGCGGAATTTTGCCACAATTTTACAGAGGACTGATATTTTAAAATATTTCACTGTAATATAAAAGCCGCTCTGCCAAAAGTCATGCGAAGTACCTATGATTTATTTTAGACATCTTAAAATCGCACATATGATATTTACCCTTACATTTAAGGGGGGGGGGCTAATTTCTTTGTTTGCACATCTTGAGAGGGCTTGGCCCCTCAAGCCTCCCTCTCCCCAATTTCCGCCTATGGCTATACGCCGCTCGTATATGGACAAAACCTTTAAAATTAAAAACCTATAGTATATTAAAAGACGCATACAACAAACTAAAACGTGGTGTATTATCTAACTATGTCTATACATTCCTTATCAGGCGTCGGCTTCGTCAAAGTATTGGCGTCCGTGATGTTGGCCGCGTACTATCCGATAATCATGGCGTTATCGTTGTTTTACGGCGCGCGCAGTATCATCGGAAGTGTTCCGTTTCCGGAATGTAGCAACTCTGTCAATTTTTTCGTGAGTACATTGTTATTTACTCGCGTATATCGTTTTTGTAATGAGTGTATTTGAATTCTATTGCTGCAGAATAATTATCAATATTAAAATAATGTATTGGGTTGATCTATTAGTGATGTGACATAAATCCGGATTTTGAAATCCGACATTCAATGTGAATCCGGTTTCGGATTTAAAAATTGTGATTCTTTAAATTATTTCTCATAAAACTATTATTATTGGCTTATTATACAGCATTAAATGTGTAAATACGTTTGAATACGTTTCGACAATTCAAAATACATATCACTAATAGAAATTTATTTTCAAAAACAAGTACAACAAAAAAACAAAAAAAAAAAAATCATACATATTACATATTATAGGTACACGACATTTGGACGATTATTATCATTTTATTATTATTATTATTATTATTTTTTTTTTTACAGCAACCGTCGAGTTCCAATTTCAACAGCGGCGACGAATGTCTTCAGCAGACCTTTATCAAACCGCCGCACATGGGCTGGCAGTGGATTGCAATGGACGTTTCGCTGTTATTGCTCATTTGGATTATAGTGGCGATAAGGTGAGGGCGTGATGCATATTATTATAATATATATATATATATATATATATATATATATATATAATCTCAGTGGCGTACCCAGGACTTAGCTCACCTCCCCCCCCCATTGGCCGTGTTAATAATAATATTACTAACTATATAAAAAATATTCAACTGTTAATAAACGTACGTAGATTTTTTTTTTTTTCCTTTTTTTGTTGGCATTGTTGTACAAATGTCCATTATTACCGTACATGTTTAGCACCCTACCCAGAGCATTGGAAAATACTGGGGGTGTACACGCTGACACTCGTATTATGTCGGGGCGTGTGCTATTATTATCGGATGATCGATATTATTATCATATTAACGCCATATTTACAGCTGACGCTGTATTATATATATATATATATATATCTCATTTTTCTGTCGCATCACCGAAACAATGTTTGTACAATATTATAATAAATTTTCTCATTGTTAAACATTTCATTACCGCGCAAAACCTTCGCGCGCGCGGATTCAACGCGACAAACGTTTATATCGGTCAAGGGTAGGTATACAAATGCGGTATACTAGGTGGGTGGAGGGGAAAAGAAAATTGCTCGGCTATATACAGGATGTTTTTAATTTACCTAATGTTAAATCCGATATAACGGAGAAAATGTCGAATCCGGTCTGTAAGTTGGTACATTGTGTTCGTGGTGTCCGGAACAAAGGTGAAATTGTGAACATATCGATATATTATAATATGCGCACGGTGGAAAAACATCGAAAATCTTCGTACGGACAATATTCGCTGGATCGTAATATTACAAAAAAATAAAAATAAAAAATCATCACCCTGTACGTAATATTGCATCGGACATCAAATTTATGTTGCGCGTTATTTTTAAATATACCATACCTATTTATTATTATCATCATTATAGGTACGTTAAATTTAAGTGCGCGCGTATAAATCCGTAGGTTTTTTTTTTTTTTGGTATTATTATTATTATATTTTTTTTGTTTTCGTCGTCGGTAAAAATTCTTTAAATTTGTTCCGTTTGTCGTCAAGACCGTCATAGCAGGCGAAACATAGGACAGGGCAGGGACATTTTATTTTTTTTTTTCGTTACAATCATTTTCGACGTAACGGTAATTGTTGGTACACTCGAATCGTGTAAAATTGCGAGTATGCAGTAAATAATATATTATTTGTGTGGAGTACTGTAGGGTATTATTCGATTGTGCTCTGCCATTACTCTTGCACCGGTTCGGTAAACCAGAGTAATAATAATATGACTTAATATTGTCTTGAATTCTTAAACAATTTCGCCGTGTATTCTTAAAGAAAAAAAAAAAAAAAAACCCAATTTCATCACGTTCGTTTCGTCGCAACTCGCCCAGTCTACTCGTACACATATATAATTTACGATAACAATTTATAATACGCGTACAACGTAATAATTGTTATCGTGTCCAACCCGGACGATAACAATATCCCGGTGTTTATCGTCTTCGTTTAATGTTTACAATATTGAAATTACGTTTAAAAAAAACAAAAAACGATTTGTCACGAACGAGCAGTTACCGATTTTGTATTTTTATTCGTATTTATTTTTTTTTTTCGTCGATTACCGATTACATGTCTATTATAATTATTTTCGCACGCGAAATTATTTGACTAGGTATATTATCCGATTTATTTATTTTTTTTTTCACCCCGTTTAGCCTGATAAAAAACAGTAAATCCTATAGAACGGCGTCGCTACTTGTCGTGCCCGCGACGTTCGTGACCGTCGCGGTATTGTTGGCCAAAGGACTGAACGCGAACCAACGAGGACTGGAAATATTGTTGGACGTTCAATGGGACACGTTGTGGAAACTAGACGTAAGTATAGTATATTAGTTATATAGGAAATTGAATTTTTTTGTTTTATTTTTTCATTTGTTTCCACAGATATGGTATCACGCCCTGGTACAGTTTTTCTTCACCACGCATTTGGGATTCGGAAACATTACGACATGCGCTGGTCGCCTATACTCCAAGTCCAATCCGTTTTGGTAATTATGTACATTATTCATGTACTTAATACATTTCAAATTCTGAACGTAGCGAAAAAATTGGTATATTAGTTTTACAAAGATGCGTGTGGTTTTTCGGATTGTAAAAAAAAAAAAAAATGCTTTAAATGTTGTAGGTTTTTCGCCTAATGTACTTTAAACAATTTTTCGCGAAATTCCCAATTTTTTTTTTTCCATAAAATAATGCTTTTCATGTTTTTTTTTTCTCGGCGATACATCGGTTTTATTTTTTATTGATTTCCGGGTAACTTTAGTGACAACAAGGGAAAAAGCATGACTTAATAATAATATAGTACTCCATTCGGGATCGTTTTTCGGTTGTTCTTTTACGGGCGGGAGGGGGTGGTTGTGCAGATTTTGATTATATTATAATGGTAATAACATACGCAATAACAATTACGCAGATAACGAATTTTGTATTTATAATGTTTATTAGTTATTATAATTCAGAGAACCATGCGAGGGTGCCATAGTGTCACTAACTCTAGGTTAGTGACCTCTGAATAAATATGCATAACCCACGGTGCAAAGTATGCGTAATTTAATAATGTCCTATACCTTTTCAAACAAAATGCATGTATATTCATGATGGTTAAACCGTTTTTTTTCGGTAGGACTTCTGTCATGCTCACGGCGGTCAGCGTAGTGGTCGGCATCAGCAGCGTTTCCATAGCGACCATGTGGATATACGACATGCAACAGGCCGGCGTGATCGTGTCCACCGCCGCGGCCCAATCCGAAGTCTGGTTCCTCACGTTCGTCTACGAACTGACGGCCAAGGGCGTTCTCTCCGACCTGTGGGCCACACTCGTCTACGCGCTGGTCTTTCTCTCGGGTTTCCTGAGTCTGGTGAGCCACTCGAGTTATAATATATTGTTATGTTATGCCGCCCGTCGTAGGTTAAGGGGTTCCGCGCGTGTACAGGCAACTAATTTTGACGAGAATTTTTTAAGAAGAAAAAAAAAAATATATAGTCATTTATCGACTCGAAGATATACTCAAATTAACTATTATCGGACAACTATAATTTACTCTTATTCCGTATTCGTATAGCGGAACTACTGAAGTTTCATAGCATAATTGGAAGAACTAGCGTGCTTTGGTAACATAACTACAATACAAGTCATCAGTTTGAAAACTTTCGGTTATTTTGGTATTTTAATTTTTTCTATCGGGTAATAGTATTAAAAAAAATTATTAATAAATGGAACTGTACGATGTAGATAAAATTCTTCTTAATGCCGCTGTGCAATTTTGGTAACTCGAGTCACTGATCTACGGAAATACGGAAAGAGTATACAGTTGTACCCCGAAAAAAAAGTTTTTACGAACGAATCACGTCATCTTAATCTTTGTGTGCAATATATTTTATTTTATTATCTCTTGCGTGTTTATTCATACAAACTTCGACGAGGATATTGCGTGATATCTCGTGCCGTGGTGTGTGATATCGAAAACCCTTTTTTACTTTTGGCAGGAAGTGCACAGTGGTCTTCTGGCGGGACTTGGTAACGTTTACAAGCTGGCATTCGATATTCGATGTTAAATTTAATACGAAACAAAACGAAACGTGAGAATTCCCGGGTCCCCTCGTAACCTAATATGATTTTCGACATTTGTTTGACGTCGGGGCGTCTGAAAATCTCAAAAATCGCGCTACGTTACACATCAAATGCCACGGGGAAAATTGTTTTTTTAACCAATTTAGTTTTGCGTTACGTTTAATATTTAACGTGATATAGATACCGCAAAGTACAGCAAAACGTAATAAATATAGGTTTTACACGGGGTTCACGTGTTTGTAATAAAAAAAATAAGTTTATACGGACGAACCCGAAACACCCTGTATAAACGCCGTACGCGCAGGTTTCGATTGTGTCGATGTAATAAAAAATTATGAAAGACGTTTTTAGGCGTATTCATGAATGGACGCCTCATTATACGTTTTTTTTTTACATTTTTTTTTTTTTTTATATTTAACGTTATGCAAAAATACATTCGTTTAATAAACAATAATAATACATTTATTTTACAATAATCGTTCAACGCGCTTGTATAATATATTAATAAAGATTTAATAATAAAACGATAAATAATCGCCCATGATTATACAATAAAACCGTGGGACGCTGCTCCTTGTAGCATCCCACATCACGGTGTCTTCGGCGGGTTCTTGGGGATTATGTTTGAACTTTGAAGCCGAAAAATTGCAAAACGGGTGGGCGTCGATGGGCAGATATTATATTGTGTAAATGTAATATTAACTAACAAACCTAAATTCGCTTAAAACAATGAAGAAAATCGCGTCACCAAGAGTTTAGTTTATTCAAATGGCTAGGAGTCAAAACTATATACTTCCCGAACACGCCGTAATATCGATTTTATTTTTAAATAGTCTTTTGTTTTTTGTTTTAATATTTATTTTTTCGAATTTCTTAAACCCCACTTGTTGACCATATGACGCATACCTACGTATATGGACGGACTGGAATTGTTGGAAGTTTTTGTACTGTATTGTTGCAATTTTACAGATAGCGGCCACCTACACTACGGTCGTAGGACTGTCCGTGGAGACCAAGGAAAAATGGAAGTGGTGGATTCTGACCTGTACGGTATGTTTCGTTGGATTTCTGGTGGGCGTCTTGTGTCTTTTGCCGGTGAGTAGAGCATTCCGTTTTACAATACATTTATATAATATACTATACAGAATAAAAACCCGTCGGATTTGTCATCTCAGGAGAATCTCCTGGCCATCCATCTGCTGGACGAGTACATCATCGGCCGCATGGTCGTGACGTCCACGGTGCTGGAGCTGATCGGTTTCGTGTGGATTTACGGCCTAGAGTCGCTGTCTAACGATTTCGAATTTGTTCTCGGCTACAAACTGTGTTTCCTGTGGAAGTCGATATGGTTGGGCACACCCGTTTTATTTATGGTACTTATATAATAAAATTAAATGTTTTTGTTCCATGTCGCTCAATTGGATTTGTGATTCTAACAATCCAATCTAACATCAACACCCGCAATTTTATTAGTTCTGCGTACCAACCGATTTGCGTATTTACAGGTGTTTGAATTTTGGAGCCTGTTCGTCATGCCGTTGACAGAGTCCGACTACAGCGCTAACGATTCCATGTGGCTGTACGTCATCGGTTGGATCGTTTATCTGTTCGTGTGGTCGCTGATTATCGGCATCGCCGTGTGGCAGATAGCCGCCCAGGTGGACTACAACTTTTCGCAGGTAAGCTTCCGGCCCAGCTATACCATAAGCTCAAAAATCCCAGTCGAAATGATTTCTTCGTCTGTTTCATACGTCTCCTCGCATTTCCTCGTCTAAATTGACCTCTCTGATGATCACTTTTTCTTTACACGCCTTCCTATTTTCCGGCTTCAATCTGCATATATACTCACCTATATCTGCTCGTCGTTTCTCCTCTCAACATTGCCCGCACACACTCCCTCCCGTCGCTTCGCTCAATTGTGTATTCAGCGTACCGCCAAAATATATAAACTTTAAATGTGTACTCGACGGTGGCCGGTTCGATTAGTAAATATTGTTCTAACGGAAAGTTCAATTTTATTATTATTTTTCCGGCAGAAATTCCTGAGCACCGTCAAACCGTCGCGGAACTGGGGCCCGGTGGACCCGATATACAGACACTGTTGGGTGCAGTGGAAGAAGCAGTACCAGGTAACGGGCGAGCGGGACTTTACGCTTAGACGACGCGGCACCCGGGACTACACGCACTCGATCAAGCGGGGCAAACATGCGGCCCCGCCCGGGACGGCGTACAGCGTCAGCCCGACGTCGTTGGACCGGACGTCGTCGTCGTGCTACAGCATCGGCAATTCGCCGCCGCGTCCGCCGCGTCCGCCGCCCCGCGCTGACGACACGCACCAGCCGCAGCAACGGCACAGGCAGCTACAGCACGACCTCCGGCACTTCCATTACGGCGACGACCACGCCGCCGCCGTAGCCGCCGCCGCCGCCGCCGAACACCACCACCAAAGACGTTGGGCCGCGGGAGACCCGAAAACCGGAGGCGCTAATGTAAACCCCATAAATTACATGTGATCCCGCCGCCTGCCATCCTATTCGCCGCGAAACGCGTACCGTATATTTTTTTATCTTTTGGTTATTAGCAAAACATTTTTTTCTTTTTTTTTTTTAAACGACGCGTCCGCGCCCTTCCTTACGACAATAATTGTCGCGTGGCTCGGTTTCTCGCCATTGGCAAAAGTGTCTCGATGCTTTTGTTCATTTTTATTTTTTTTTTGTTGTTTCTTTTTTTTTTTCTATTTGACAAAAGTGTTCTTTATTTTTGCTAACTATAGGTACTATAATATTGTCGTTTGTTTTATAATATAACCGGTCGCGATCAGAGTGTTTTACATGTAACGTATATTAATAATTTATAACATTTACGTTTCGCTAAATATCGAATGTCTTTCCAAAGTTTAGATTAAGATATGATACGATATGTATAGGATTAATTATTTAAAGTTACCGTCATTGATGATAATGTACACGATGACTTATTCCGTATAGAATGACGACGATTTTTTATATATTACACTCGGTTTTTTTTTTTTTTTTTTCCATACGACTGATTTGTACACATTTTTTTTTTTTTTTTTTAATGCATAAGAGTATATTGTTTATAAAAAATATATATAATAGGTATCGTTTTACGCATATAATATTATAATAATCGTGTTGACTTTTATTTTTATATTATATACATTGTGACTATATAATAAATATATGTTATATATTACGAAAAATTTATGCGTACGGAATAATAATATAATTGTATTGAATATATATATTATATATCTTTATAAATATAAAACTAAATGCTTTTTTTTATGTCCGGGATAATTTCAGACACTACTCATCCAATCGTCGTTCGGTTTATTTTTAAATGATCGAGTATATACCGGTGAAGGTTTTAAGCATAATTTCAATTCTCTGAGTTAACTGAGTAATTAATTATTATAGATAATCGTGTAATATGTGCTTGTTTTAACGGTTAGTGGAGCAGTTGTAGTTCGTTTAGTAAATGTCGGCGGTGGCGCGAAGCATGTAAACTGCTACAGTTATGAATGATGATAATTCAAAAAAAAAAAAAAAAACAAAGTCATAAAAAAGGCACTTTGTGTTATATATTTTGGCAATTTATTATTATTTTCATTTTCGTTGCGTCGGCATTAAATACATTTTTGTCGGTCAACGTTAAAATGAATCGTTACCGCATGTACGCATTAACATTAGACAAGTTTAGTCGTTGTGTTCGTGTCTCTTCGTTGTTTAAGTACTTGGTCTTGAAATGACAAAAAGACGATCTAATCTCGGCTGTTCTTCCAATGAAGCTAATTGGAAACGTTTAGCTAGAAATAATGAAGTTCGAATTTCAGTGTAATGGGTTATCAAAGTGAATTCTGCTTCTCATTACGATCCCAATATTGATTATAGAATGAAAATTTGGTATGTTTGGGTTTGATGTGTAACGAATATGAATTTTGCTCGACTGTAAAATAGAAGGAAGAGTCTAAGGGACTATGTTGTGCGCAAGGAAAAGTTTGCTTTGAAGAAATTTTGCCAACGCCGGAGCCTTTGTTTTCGTTATTATCCGGTCAGGCTTGAATTCGTGTTCAATTATCGTCGAAAGAGTTTTTAACAAATATACGTTATAAACAGTACATTTTAAATGACGAATTGTATGTACGAAATATCAATACTCACCTTCAAATCGATTCCTCCGAAACCAAGTATAATTGTCTATGAAATCAATTTGACTGTCGGCTAGTCGTTGTGCGTGCGATTGCGCTGACAAGCCACACGGTACGTTTATGTAGATACCATTGACTAAATTTAAAAAACCTATTCCGGAATTCCGATATTCTCGAATATCGCACGTGATAAATTATCATGTGGGGTTTCAAGAATAGAATAACCGGAGGGGTGTAGGGACGATAACCGGTGCAGTTTTACGGTATTTTCCGTCAACGTTGTTATTAGGTGGGTGATGTTGTGTGTGGTGTTTTTTTCTTTCTAAATATTATAATTTTTTTTTTATTATATTTATTATATCACATATATACATACACGCGGCCCAATAAAAGGGCGTTTAAAATATGCAAGAAAAACACGAAAGTTTATAATATTTATAATATTATACCGTTCTATAATAATATTTACAATATTTTATAATAGAATAATCAACATCAATAGTAATAAGGTGCCCGTATACCGTACCCGCACGATTCGAATGTTGGCGCGCACCACAGTCATTGGCGGCCGCGGCTGTTTTTAGCGATCATCCTCCGACGTCGCATACGTGCCGTTTTTTTCCGGCGGCAGGACTCCCATGTACGTTTTTATCGTTTTGGTGATGTTGTCTGCGGACACACAATACGAAACCGTGTATTTCAGATGGAAAGTTTACACGGTTATTTTTATATACGCACAGAGGCAAAGGTAGAATTTTTTTTTTTCTAAATACTACGTTTTTGCTAAAATCCTGATCTGCCCACCACCTCATGGAGAATTTCTAGATTCGTCCCCGTATATATATATATATACACACGTATGTTGCAGCAGTTAACATCCGAAATCCGTCAAAGATAATTTTAACTAGTTTCCATAAACCCCTTTCGTCGAAACTGGTGTGGACGGCTACCCAGACCTCCTTAAATTTACTCTACCCCCCATCCCCAGTTCAAAATATAATTATTTTTACGATATATCATTTTACTAAATTCAAATAAACAACCTGATTAATCCAATTGATGCTTTAAAAGTACAAGCTTGTATTCAATTAAACTTATAAATTAGCTATTGTTCTAATAACTATTCCAGTATCAAGTGCATTGTGTGAAAGAACATTTTCACGTCTGAGACGATTGAAAAACTATATGAGAAATCGAATGGCGTATGATTGTAAGGTTAATTTGGTTTCAATAAGCATAGAAATAAAATTTATTGTTGTGCAGTTGTTCTGTCTGAACATCGCAAAACAGGAAATTGCTATTTTAACTAGTTTCCACTAACGTATTTCACACACAACTCGTCCCAACTAAAAAAAAAAAAGCAAGTTAAAACTTGTTCCAACGTCGAAGGTCCTGGTCAAGCCCTGATTTAGGCAAGTACCTTGGTGATTAATCACCTGGCCTCCATTATTGAGAGGCCTCAATTGGATTCATTGTATTTATTATATTTTATAGACCAATGTCGTTTTAGGACATAACATTTTTGTATCGATTAAAATAATAATTAAAAAAAAAAATTAAAAATATAACTATTCAAAGTGATAACTTATCAGCGCTCAGGCGCATTAACACTCGTTTGAGATCGTGTTTGACACAAGATAAGTTAGACAATTGAATGACGTAGCTTACTTTTGAACATGGCATAACTAAACAATTATCCAGTGACGACGGCATTAGTGAATTTTCAAAGGAACGTAGAAAAATATCCAAGTTGCAATAAAGTTTTTAAAATAAAATATACATTTTTTTTGTTATGAGAATGACGACCTCTTGAAGATCAAGGACCCCTGCCTCAAATCTGTAAATCAGGCCCGAGTCTTGGTTATTTGTTGTTTTAACTAGTCAAAACCAATTTTGACGAAAAGGGTTTGTGTGTGTATGTGGAAACCAATTTTGACAGATTTCGCGTTTTAACTGGTACTATGTTAAACACAGTGGCGAAGAATTTTAAGTTATGTCACCGGATTATAAAATCCTGTATTCGGTATCCCACCACTTTCGGAAAACGGGAAATTTTATTCCCGATTTCCGACGGTTTTTACAAGACGCGTCTCACGGCCGCGATGCTATTGGCCTTGAGTTTCGGTGCCACTGATACATACCGACTATCGAAAATCGTTTCTTCTGGTACACGAACGGGACGTAAATCACGACGGCTGACAAGATGAACGCAAGTGCGATGAGGAATTGCGGCTTGGGGTTCGTGACTATTGGCGTCAGGCACAACATGACGGACATGACGAGCACGAATATCGGGATGACGATCGGCACCTGTGGGGGGGGGGGCACAAGAGAATCGGCGTCATGACGGTAAAAATAATTATTGGCCGACTGGACAATTTAATATTATTTAATATCGCACTCACTCTAAACGGACGTTTAACGTCTTTCTTTGTGTAGCGCATCACCAACAGCGCCACCATGGAGAGGCCGTAGAAAATCCACACTAAGAAGCTGGTGAACTCGATTAGAGTGATGATATTCTCGCACGCCAAGGAAAACACGAGAGCCAGCATACCCTGAAAGAGGACGGCCGGGGCGGGCGTCAGCCTTTTAACGCTTATGTACGAGAAGACTTCCAACATTTGTCCTTCCCGGCTGGCGGCGAAGCACAGCCTACAAAACATAAAGCGGTCAATGTTAACGGTGTAAAAAGATTTACAAAAATATTAATAAAGCCGACCTCGTAGTTTCGAATTGAACGGCTAGCGAAGAACCGAAAGTCGATATGGCCACGCCGAGCGGAACGATGAAATTAAGATGTCCGAGAGCACGAGATCCGAACGCCTGAAATAAAAATAAATAAATAAATAAAAAACCGTTGATTACTACGTAACCTAAACAAATGTAGGGGTTTTTTTTTTTACTATTATTATTCTTTGAGATTTTTTCATCGGGGACAAAAAAAAAAACAACTACGTCTTACTACTGCGACGGCGGAAGAAG
Organism: Tuberolachnus salignus; assembly: GCA_956483605.1. Classification (NCBI taxonomy): domain Eukaryota; kingdom Metazoa; phylum Arthropoda; class Insecta; order Hemiptera; family Aphididae; genus Tuberolachnus; species Tuberolachnus salignus. The sequence goes on along the minus strand of OY101432.1, from coordinate 13,566,837 downwards.
AAACTATTTCCGACTTGGTCAGCACCGTGAAATACGATATGTTCATCAAAACGTAAATTACGGTTACGGACGGTACAGCCAATACGTAACTCAGTAAAATATTCCTGTAACGATATAATTAAATAATAATTTGTACATAATATTATAACGGTATTGTCGTCAAAACGACGGGGACGGGGCGACGATACGAAATCAATCAATCGGTTTATGAAATACCTTCGGGGGTTTTTGATTTCTTCGACGGCCATGGTTGAAGACGCCCTGTAAAATAACAAAAAAAAAAAAAAAAAATTCAAATAAGTCGACAACGAACAAATTAAAACTCGTGAAACCGTAATCATAACATTGTATTACCATCCGTCAAATGCCCAGAGTCCGCTGTAGAGCACTATGGGGAGCGTGCTTATGGACATGGAGGTGCCCTCGAAACCGGTGGACAACGTTTCCGTGTTTCCTGCGCGCACCAGAAATTCCGGCGATAATTCGTTTCGTATAATTATTTAGCGTATGCGTAACGATTTTATAATCAAAGCTGGGCCAACACCGCGAGTGATTTCGTCTGGCGATATTATTCGACTCGCACGTACGTCCCCAGTGGTTATATCCCACCCCAATCGGCTTAAAAGTACAATGTTTACGGGCAGAGCCTGATTTAGAATCGTTGAGGTCGGGACATAACCGAAAAAAAAATTTAGCCTATTATTATGAATTGTAAATTAAATTATAATTAGTGGATATAATAACCAAAGAATCCTTCGGGTTCGATACTATCTGCAAGCAGATGCTACAACCGGACACCTTATCTTAGCTCTGGGAGCTACTCAAGAGGCCCGGAGGCCCCAGTATTCTGGTAACGGTGGTCCCACTGTCCACCTCCCGAATTCGTGGACGTCGGGGCCGCCGTCGTCAGGGGAATATAATAACCAGTCAATATTTAATAATAATGGTATTTGAATGTAGGTACAACAAGGATTAATTAAAGTTACAAGAATAACTATATCCAGTAGGTGGACAAATACCCATAATGCCCTTGCATACATAGGGCTCTGTTTACGAATACAGTTAGTTTAGTATAATTTAATCTTGTAATATATATGTATACATATATGGGGTTAGCCGAGTAATAAAATAAAAATTTCGATTTGTTAAATAAAAATTGGCGTTTTTGGATCCGGTTTTGAAATCCAGACTGTCAGACTAGGATAGAAAAACGTCTCTACGGTTTATGATTTGTGATTATTATGCTGGTGTCTCCCGGATAACATCATCCCGCTTCCCGTTGGAAATTCGAAACTGACAATAGTGAAATCAAAACTTCATAGTTCAACGAATCAACAAAGACAGTTATAAAAACGATTTTTATTATCAGATTAAACTTTTAATTCATCAATATATATAGTTGTAATTTTTCAATTTTTTATTTTTTTTTTTTGTTAATAAAATGTCGACAACTTAAAATGTATAAATTATTTTATTCTCAAAAGTTCAGGAATCAGCATGCATTTAAAGTAATTTTGAGAGAGAGATACATGCACAATATATAGGCAACCATTTCTAAAAAAAAATATTTTAGGTTTTTTTTACGGGAGCTGACTCCATAGGTTATCTACCATGAAATTTTTATTGGCCACGTCTGTGAATAAATTCTTTAAATAATTCTTAATAAGCCTTTTGCAAAAAAACAACCGAATATTCCACTTCGAATACCTAAATCTATACACTATGTAGCAGTGCCGTGTTTAGATATTAATATTTTTGATGAGCAAAAAAGCAAAAAATCCTTAATTATTTTATTGAAATAGTTTAAAAAAACAATTAAACGCTTTTTACAGAAAAAAAAACATATAATACAGATATTACTTTGGTTTTAAACATAAATTATAAACATTTATAAACTTTTTTTTTTTTTTTTTTATTATCAAATTTACGTCGGCGCCCCTATGGTCATAGCGCCTTGGTGCATGGACACCTCTCGCAACCCCCCCCCCCCTAGGCACGGCTCTGCTAGGAAGTATTACCACCGACTTAAACTAATTTGAAAAATTGATTAACTTGCCCAGCTCTGATGATGATGATAATAATAATAATGCGGTTACCCATGTACAGTTGATATAGACCGTTGCCGATGATTATTGTGCAGACTCCGAGTTTGCTCACGGTGACGACGTACTGGGTCTTGACGAAAAACTTGACGCTGGTGTAGTTTATCAGAGTGATGGAACCTATATTGTAATATACACAATCATACGGGAAACGGTTTAAAACTGTGAATGAAAAAAAATACTAGTTTTCGGTTTTTTGGGTTTTAAAAATAATAGGCGGTTCATCATTGCGTTCAGTATATATTTACGAGATATGACAGTGTCTTAAATACGTATCCGAGATACAATTGTTTCCGATTGTTGTATGCGGAAAGTCGAGAAGGTAGGATATACAGGGCAATATTAGTTTATAGATATTGTATTCTCGAAAAACGATTTTGAGCGAATTTCGGTTAACATATTTTTGATAGCTCAATTAGTGTGTAACCAGTGGATAAATAACAATTATTACGCGTGCTTATTTTTTTTTGTTTTTTTTTAAAACTATAATTCGGAAAATAGTACGCGGAAATGATGCCGTGATTTGTACGATGTTCGTCAAAATGTACATTTTAAAAAAAACCGTGTGTACGGATTGTCGATATTTTTTGTAGTGCCATAAGAACAACGTGTGATAGTGAAACTTGAAAAAAAAAATTAAATACACACGAAACACTAAATTAATAATAATAATAAAAAAAAAAAAAACTCGACAATTTCAAACGGCTATATACAACTCAAGAAACACCGGAATATTTTAAACATTTTACGACATCTGTAAAGTGTAGTATATTAGTATTATTTAGTATAATGTTCACGTATTTACGATTATTTTTTTACCGAGTGACAACGAAAATAAAAGAAATAACGATTATTTCGTAAATACACTCGCGTTTTCCGACGGATTTGCCACCGATTTTTCCCAATCTATTAAGAAAACCACAAGAAATATCAACAAATATAATTCTTTCTCAGTGCAACAACTGGACCGCTAATGCTAAAATAAAATCGTTGTAAAATATTAAATGGGACTAAGGATGATTCCTGGCCGATAATTGGTTGACGTCATACATACGTAACACCGTAATGTACACTACTGGACGCTACAGAATCCGAAACGATTACTATTCCAGAACTAAACAACCGAGTTAACGGTAGTTTTAAAAAAATGATAATAATAATAATAAAAGTTATAATAATAATTTCGAGCCCTCACAGATCGCGAACGCGGTGACGATCTTTTTCAGCATGGCCTCCGTGTGCGGCAGCAGGGACAGCCACAGCCCGATCGGCCGGACGGAGTACTCGGCGAACGTCAGCGTGCCGATAACCACTTCGGCGGGTCGGGCGTAAAAGATGGTCATACACGAGTACACGAAACTGGGCAGCGGTCCCCAGAACGGGTGGATGTCGCTGAACGCGCACCGATAGAAGCTGAAATTGCCGCCGGACTTGTTGACCACCGCGGAAAGTTCGGCATACGACAAGGCACCTGCGGTAATCATCGACGTCGTGTAGTTATTAGTGTTGTGCCCCGGATTGCCGGATTTTTAAATACGATACTTATTGTAAAACCAGGCCTACGAGGATCTATTGTTCTCGGGATATTTATATTGTAGATATTGGGCCGGTAAAATATTGAGCACGACTGAGTGAATCGCCCAGTCCGGCCCTGCATATCCACAACAATAATTCGATAAACTAGCTCTACAACGACATAGGATATCGGCCACTGCTACGCCCAGTCACTGAACCGCCAACCCACCCACCACCAAAAAATATTATTAGGCATGACAGCTGCTCTATCCGAGCATAGGGTTTGGGTGCCACTGTCGTTAATGAATTGTAAATAAATTTGATTGAGCTACCTAGTGGATGGATATAAGTAAAAAGATACGACGAGTAAAAACGTTAAAAACTCGAATTTAAGACGATTTTTTTTTTTTGTTTTTCGCCTAAAACCCTTAGTTAGTCGAAAACCACGATAAATCGAAAAAATTGCATTTCCCTTGAGTTTCGACTTATCGAGGTTCCACTATGTATTGTTATAAAAAATATATTCCAACCCCTTCCCCCTTCCACCCCTGATCAACGTCCCTTCATAAAGGTGAGATTGTATAACGTATACAGTGTTCGTGTATGTCGTATAACGAAATAATTTATAAAACAAAATAGTTATGTCGTATTCGTTTTGAACGCGAATAAAATATCCCGGACGCGTTATTATACACGGCAATAAAAAATTTACTGGAAATTGAATGAAAATCGAAAGGAAAAAAAAATAAAATAATAAAACAACCGGTACCCGGAGGCGCATTCGTTTTTTTTTTTTTTTTGAACGTAGTTATTAATTATTATTGTATGATATTTTAACAACGGAAAACCGTGCGGGCCGCGTAAATACCCAAAAGCGACAGGAATCCGCAAGAAGTCCAGACGATCAGACACATGGCCACCGACCCGGTGTTCTTCAACACGTTGCTGGCCGATATGAAAATCCCCGAGCCTGGAAAATATATGATGATGATAACGATGATGATTGTTAATGTTATCGCTATAATTCCGTTGGGCGTCCGGTTACGGCGCCACCACTCACCGATCATCACGTTGACGATGAGACATATCGCGCTCCACAGGCCCAGTTCGCGGGACAGTTTTACCGGGGAGCCGGTCCTAATTTCCGTCGTAACCGTCGTCATTTCTGCTCATCCGTCGGCCAACGACGACGCGACGGTAAAGCGGCCGGTCGCGGACTGCGGCTGGCGTCCAGTGGCGACGGGTACTCGGACGCGGTTATTAGCGCCCGGCGACGTCAATCGCGATCCGCGTCGCGCGCAAATGTCCGCGGAGTCGTGTTCCGAGAACTCGCTTAAGAATATAAACATACAGGGTGTGTACCGTTGCG